>CM067222.1:5537484-5863853 GCA_034190945.1 Octodonta nipae
AAACCATGTTGTGACTGTGCTAAAATATTGTGTTTATTTATATGATACATAACCTATCTAAGAAGCAATATTCAAATAATTTTGAAAACGCTGATGGGACAGTTATCGGTCTGTAATTTTCCATGTGTTGAGAATCGCCCTTCTTTAACACATGAATTACTTTACCAACCCTAAGAAAACTAGGAAATTCAACAACACAAAAAGACAAATTTATCAAATATACAAATGGTTTAGCAATGTAATGAATCTTTTTTTTTAATCAAAAAGTTTGGGATGTCATCGGGTCCACATGTTTTTTTGTTTTTTAATTTATTATTAATAATTTCAATAAATTCATTTTCTGTTACTCTGCTGACAATTTATCTCCTCCATTAGTTTTCTAGATGTATATGTAAACACAAATTCTTTATGTGCAAATTCTACATCAAATTTTGTATAATATTATTGAGAAAATTAATAAATATTGATTGGATAATTTTTATTCATAAAAAAATAGGGGATATTAACAAACTGTTTTAAAGTAATTTCGAAAAGATTGTTGTGGAGTTTATATTTATCGTGTTCAAGTTGGCACCCTTAAAAAATTAAATAATTGCCCGCTACTGTAAAATAAATAAAAAATTATTTTATCAAAAAAATTGACATTTTCTCATTTTGTTACGTTTCCCGCGTTGAAGGTGGCGCTAGTGTGACATTGTTTACTGTGGACTTACATTTTATTTGTAGATGGTTAATTTCAATATTAATCAAAAATAATTGATACTGAAGTTTTTATTTTGCTACAGTGTGTGATTCGTAAAGTTGTAATTTTAAATGTACTGATCGGTTTGTTGTGTTTACTGTGTGCTACAGACATCTTTGAGCGTTTAGTTTTTTTTTGAAGCATCGTATCAGAGTAGTTACTTTCGCAAAACTTTCAGTTGTTTCCTAACTTAATTACGAATTAGAAAAGTAATCAAAAATTGGAAACAATGATTGAATATGCTTCTTATTCCTTGGAAGAAAAGCGGGCTATGCTTCATTGTTTCAATTGCATGAATCAAAATATTGATAGAGCTGCAAGGGCATATGCAAACTAGTAAGTGTTTATAATTTTTGTTAAAACCAAATTCTTTTATTATTAAAATATATAATTTTTAGCTATCCTCACTTTAAACAACCAAGCAAATACATATTTGCAATGGTGAAATATTATTATGAGATGTATGGACAGTTTGATCCACCAGAACACCAACCAGCCAGAAACCAAGCATCAAGGATATAAAATGGGTTTAGACTTAAGAATATTAATGTTTAGATATCTTTAATTTTAAGATGTACCTGTGTAGTTTATACAGTTGTGTCTTCTTTTGCTAGTAATGTGAATTTTTTAAAACCTCTTTTGTAAAGTTTGATGAAATAAAGTCTTTTCAAATGTAATATTCATTTTATTAAGGGCAACACACAATACTGTTTTTTGTAAAGATGGTTGCGTTTTATATATAGTTCGCAGTAAATAATAATTCACACTGCATTGTAATAAGTTTTGTAGTTCTACTACAACAAAAGGTAAAAGAAGTTCAATTATAATACTATTTGTAGACTTCAGTGCTACATTAGTTAGAACAGTTAACCACCAAAGGCAAATGGGGGCATTAATGCTTAATATTACTGAATGATCTGATTTTCTAGTATCTAAATTTATCATTCAATTGACTAGTCTCCATTTTTAAATACATTTCTAGACAGGGGACCGGTTTCCTAGAATTTTATATTTTTATTAAAACTGAACTTGCACGTCACATATTCCTGTGCAGTTAAGTATATCTAAATTAACAATTAAATTACACATTATGATTAATAATTAATACTTAAGTCCTAATAAAATAATGCCAATTATGTTAATTGTCCTGAAATTTATAACTATTAAAAAGAATGACACAAAAAGAAACAAAGACAGGGTGATAACGAGACACGGGCAGTATATTTCATTAAGTACCCAAATGAGACCCGCTCTTTTTTAACCGACTTTCAAAAAGGAAGAGGTTATCAATTCATCGCGTATTTTTTCGCTTTTTTTTGTATGCATGTTAACTGATTTCTTCTCCTGTGGTGCACCGTTTTGAATGAATATGGTCTTGTTTAATAGAGTATATATCCGGATTGGTGAAACTTCAAATTTTGTAAAAGGGTTCTATTGGTAAAGTGATAAAATTTGTGAATGAACACATGCGTGCATGGAAATCGACCAATTCCCTAATATTTTAGTCGATTTTTCGGTAACTCCTTATGGATGTGTATAGTTTTTTAACGTTTAATCTATTAAGGAAGATCCTTAGGTGATCTCATATACTTTTCTGCGACGTGCAACTTGCAGTTTTGCAGAAAATCGCCCGAAATTCCAAAATTCTTATCAAAAATTTCATTGAAATGACATAACGGACATTCCCTCATAAATATTTTAATTCCAACGTTATAGTGCGGTAATTTTAGGCACTGGAAGTTTTAATTGCGAATTTGAAAATTTTCTATGTACATCTCAAGCATATAGGTAGTAAAGCATAGTATTTTCGACTCCTTAAATCAATGAGTACCAAGCTCGTTTTGTTTGTATACCAGGCAAATACCTATTTAAATGCAAATTTTTCCATTTTGCGAAGACGGTGCTTTTGGCTGTCACATTCTCCCGGCCTAATTCAGTGACAACAAATATCAAACTTTAAACTGCTATTTGGTACGTTTATATACAGGGTGTTTAGTTATAGCAAACAAAATCACACAGTAAAGTGATAGAAGGAGTTGCATTTATATGAAGATTGGAATATTGGACGGACTAGAATGATAGTGGTCCGTAGGCAGCCGTATATACAGGATGGTTGGAATATAGGGTGGACTGGACGTTTGGTGGTAAAAAAATGTTGGAAAAAATGTGAAATTAAAATTATATAGAGTGATTAAAAAACTGTTATATGATGTGGACATTAGCAAATCATATACAGGATGGTTGAAATATATGCTGCAGTTGAATAATATTTATACAGTGTGATTAAAAAATTATTTCTTTTATAGCCCATAAGAAGTTGCATAAAGTGTGGAGAGGAATTAATGTTACACAGGACGATAATATAAAATGTAAAAAATGAACTAATTTATGGGCTAGCCCACAAGGAGTTATATACAATGGTTGAAATATAGGACAGATTTGACTCCGTAAATATGGGATGGATTCTGCTCCGTCCAGTCCGTCCTATAGAAGGCAGCTAACAAATTTATGCTTGTCCGTAGGCAGTCGTATGTACAGGATGGTTGGTACATAGGTTGGAGTGGAATTATCTATAGTATTACAGGGTTGTCAAAAAAAGTCGACAAAAAGGTTACATGGCGTAGTCCATAAGGCATAAATATATTTTGGGCTTATTAAGTCAACGCGTACTAGTACATTTTTGTTCGTAAAGATTTATTTGTCAATTTAAATGAGAAAGTATCATTGTGTAATGTTGAGGGCTTTCGATCTTACCTGGTTCTGTCTATTAAGGTTATAGATACAAAATAAAAAATAAAGAATGAAAACTACCTGAATTTAAAAATACTAAAAAGTTGAAAATTAAACATTAAAAAAAATATATAACCGACTTCTACCTATAACTAAGAAGCTAAAAATAATTATAACAAAATACAACTCTAGCAAATAAATAACACATTCAATGTTGTTAGGTACCTACCCAGGCAGTAAAAAATGTAAACATTAAAAGGTGCTCGTTCTGTACAAATTAATTACCTTCCAACCTAATATATTTTTGAAGTCGGTGCCAAGCAAATCTAAAATCCTTCATTGCGTACTTATCTACTAATTCATCAAACTTGATTGTTGCTTGGCACCGACTTCAAAAATATACTAGATTGGTAGGTAATTAATTTGTACAGAATGAGCACCTTTTAATGTTTACATTTTTTACTTCCTGGGTAGGTACCTAACAACATTGAATGTGTTATTTATTTGCTAGACTTGTATTTTGTTATAATTATTTTTAGCTTTTTAGTTATAGGTAGAAGTCGGTTATATTTTTTTAATGTTTTTTTCAGATAAATTTTGACTTATAAATTTAGAGATTTCTGCATAAAGGTTATGTAACACTTCGTTAACGATATTTAAAAAACCTTTGGATCTCATTTTAATAGAATATCATTTAAAACGCTCAAACGGATTAAACATAATAACGGTTTTTTGACATGTGGTACAACTTGGGAATATACCTTAACTCAAAACAGTTTAAATTATTGAAATTGATTAATTGATTTGAGAACCTCATTTTTCTGAAGTCTGATAATGAACATATTTTCTGTTGGTCGCAACATTAGTACACCCCGGTATATACGGTTGCCTAAGAACTGGAGCAACGATTACAAATAATAAATTAAATGGCACAATTATCTTTCCGTTGGGTATAAATAAAATTCGCCATTGCACAAAAATTGCATTAATATACAAAAATATCATTCTATCTCACATTGTACATTGCTATATTTTTCATGTTATCTCATTCAATTCATGTACCGATTATACTACCTTTAAACACAATTTCTATTCTCAATGACGTCGTTCGTTTTACAACTTTTATTCTTGTAGTTTGTCAAAAGTAAAAGCTTTTAATAATTGCGCAATAAATAATCAAGAGGACCACTAGAAAATTCTATTAATTAAATTATTTGTGTATTAGTAAAAACTAGACTTGTTATAACTACAAAAATTTTTTGTTGTTGTTTGCAACATATAGTACATCTTCTTGTACATACGGTTGCCTGTAACCTGGAGTAAAGTGTATCCTGCTGTATCAAAATTCCTGACAGTTGTTCATTGAGTTTCCTGCTATCGCATAATTCACTACGATCGTAAACGAATGTAATCAATGAGAAACGATCACGGCAAGTTAAATAGAACCTTGACTAAGTTTACAAACAAATTCGACTGGCATTCAATAATCAACTGTTACTGGAAGCTGGAGGAACAGCAAACGGAGTGATAATATTCTAATTGAAAGTGCGTGTTTGTGATCAGAAAAAAATCTTGCAAAAATGTCTGAGGTCTTGATCGGGGGAATAGAAGGGTAAGTTTTGAGGTTAGAAATTTGCGATAAATTGTAGGCGAATTTTGAAGAGTTGGCAATTTTTTGCGAACATTGCGAATTTTAATCCATCATAGATTTCTGAAGATATTTATTAAGACCAATTGCACCTAATGTTCGTTTTTAATTCAAGAAATTTAAAAAAATCGCACCGGTGTCCATATGGTTGGTATATATAAAAGTTTTCGTAATAATTTTCAGGTTTAGTTTGTTAATTTAAATATTAACTAGTATGAATTGACCAGCATCAGAAATGACAATCGCTACAATATGTTGTCAAAAAATTAAGCTGTTGTTTGAAATTTGCTAAATTATATTACTCAATATACAGGTTTTTCAAAATGTTTTCACACATACCTATTTAAATGTTTCTCTGTAAACGCTACCAAAATTTCAAATTTTACGACAAATTGTACTATTCTACCTACATGAAAAAATTGTTATTTCAATTATAAAAATCCGCAAAATATGATATGGATTTCTTTATTTTTTTAACAGATTCCAAAAAGGAGGAGGTTATCAATTCGTCCCGTATTTTTTTTTAACATATACATATGAAAAATGATGAGTGATGAAGGCATCATAATGTGGACAATACGGAACTCGGAAAAACATCTAAAAAGTGAATTTTATTTAAAAATCTAAAACTTTCTGGTATTTAAACCTTGAACATTATTATTCTCTCTTAAATAGCTCAGGTCATTTACGGAGAAAAAGACCTTTTTAATGACAAAATTAATAGTAGAACAAAACCAACATGACTAATTGACATGAAAATCAACATTTTATATACAAAAAAAAACAACGCGAAAAGTCGGTAACAATTTACTTCTTTACCTTTTACACAAAATCTACCCATAAAAACCGTTTTCCTAATAAGAGTAATGTTGTAGAGAAATAAGAAACCTACAAAGTGACCTACTATAGGCTCCACTTTGTTACTTGGTTCCTTACATATTGGAACTTTTACCCGAAATTAAAAAAAAATAGTGGTTTATATTGAAGTTGTTACTTTGTCATAGTCGATCATAATTATCAATTGAAACTAATTTCTAGTTTCGACGTTCACTTGTCATTTTCAAATGTATACACACCAATGAAAAAATTTGAAAAACCATTGTAAACATTAATAAAAACCTAACTAACTAAAAGCTATGAACTGATGAAACCGTTCATATATTTTTAGGGTTCCGTATATACAATATACGGATGCACTTATAATATCACTCCGGATTTCTCATTCTTTCACATCATAGCAATTTTCTCCTAAACTACTGGACGGACAAGGTTGAAATTTTGTATCAGTATATAGTTTGGTGACTCGATCAGGAGTACATATCGTAAAAGAAGAAATTTTGATTTTAGGTGTATTTTGGAGGGAAAACTAAAAAAATCGACCGTTTCCCCCTACCCTTATTTCCGAAACTATAAGACGTAAAAATTTAAAAAAATTATAGATGAGTATACCGGAAAATATGGAGAAATCTCTACTATTAATTTTGGGGGGCAAATTACCGAAATAAAATGGAAAATATAAAATTAAAATTGTTTCTAACATATCGTGTAATATATCACATGTAAGGGCTCATTATGGTGAAAACAAACAAACAAATTATTTTAAAGTTATTAACAAAAACATAAACATTTTTATCCATTCCCCGTACCTTATCTCCGAAACTATAAGTCCTATAATTTTGAAAAAAATAGAGATATAGGGCCTCACCTGAATTTTACTGGACAAATAAGGAGAAACCTCTACTATTAATTTTGGGGGGCAAGTTACAGAATTAACTGGAAAATATAAAATTATAATTGTTTCTAACGCATCATGTACGATATCCAATGAACGGGCTCGTTAGGAGAAAAAAAAATTTATTTTTTCCATATTTTTAAAATAAATTATTTAAAAGATATTAACAATAATATAAAAATGCCCCATTTTATTCCCCGAATTATAAGACCTAAAATTTTTGTTTACAGGAAAAATACGACGAAATCCCTAATATGTATTAATTTTGGGGGCCAAATTATACAATTAAACGGAAAAGAAAATATATTTTCGTTAACGCATCATGAAATACATCAAATGAAACAGGTTGTTGTGAGGAATACAAATGTATTTTTTTAATATTTTTGAAATAAATTGTTAAAACGATATTAACAAAAATATAAGTAAATGACTCGTTTTCCCGCTTTATTTCCGATCTGTAGGAAAAAATTAGGCTTATATGGCTTACTTGAACTTTACATAAAAAATAAGGAGATACCCCTAAAATTGGGGGGGGGGGGAATTATAGAATTAAACGAAAAATTAAAAAAAACTATTTAAATGCATCATGCAATACATCAAATGCAAGGGCTCATTATGAAAAATAAAGATATATTTTTAAATTACTTGTTCACAAGATATTAACAAAACTATATATAAAATTATCATTTCCCGCTTTATTTCCGAAACCTTACTACCTAAAATTTACAATAATTAGGGATACTGAAGCTCACTTCAAATATATAAGAAAAACTAGTAGAAAACCCTAATATTAATTTTGAAGATAGAATTAAATGGAAAATAAAAAAAAAATTTCAACGCATCATGTAATATACCAAATAAAAGACCTCATTATGAGAATTACAAACATATTTTTTTCGTATTTTAAAATCATTTGTTTAAAATATATTAACAAAAATATTAAACATTGACTTATTCCCCCTTTAGAAACTACACTAATATATTTTAATAGTATTTTTAAATAATTTGTCTAAAAGATTTAATAATTTATTATTTAAAACTTGTCCTATTTTCCCATTTATCTTCCAATCTACAGAGCCTAAAATTAAGACAGTAGATTATAAAAAGTTTCTCTGAAAGTTTATTAGTAAAATAAAACTCTAATATTAACTTTGGCGGCCAAATTAGAAAATCAAATACATATCTTTATAAAAATCAAACGAACCATGTAGCAGATAAAATAATTAGTCAATGTGTGGAAAATAAAAGTGTATATCTTTTTATAAATTTAAAACGCTTCCTTTAAAAGATATTAAGGTAAATATAAGAAAATTCACTCATTCCCTGCTTGTCTGAAACTGGAATATTAGAAAAAGATATACTTTGATTCACCTACATTGTATCAAATCTTGAAGGTGGTACGGAACCCTTAATATGCGAGGCGCACTTGACCAAATTATTTTATTTTATAGCTAAAACATTCCTAATAACTGAAACGATAGATCTTCTTATATGTAATTTCTTTTCTAAAAATGAATACTGTAGTCGCGGTAGTTTTTGCAAAATTTCAGTCAATCCTATGGATGTTAATTTTTTTGAAAGGCCATATTACCTCACCGAATGGCTCTATCATTATGAATAAACCACCGTTGAAAAATAGAAGGGTCCCCTCATCTCACTTTTCTTAAATTTAAAGTATAAATATATATGGTTATTGAAAATAATTGGCGAATTTGCGAATCATTTTATGTGGACGAGTCCATTCAAAAAATTGCTAAGATGCGATACCGGTGAAACTATATCCTTATAATAAATAATCTTAATGCAAATTATAATTTTAAGCAGACACATATTTATATTTCTTGGATAATATGGATTTATGTAATAAATTTAGCAAAAAGGAATACCTAAGATATAAGTATTCATATACGCTGTTAAATATAATCAGTTCATTATTAAACCTTTTATTATTTTAATGGGTCTGGACATATATGACCTATAGTACAGTGTACATGTATTTAAAGGGTGGGCCATCAAACATTTTTTTTTTGAACTAGCGGTCATTTTCAACAAGGTAACATTTATATCAGATCTGTTTTGACAGAAAATTAGTTTGAAGTCTTCCGTGAACGAAAATGGTTGGATATACGCTTGAACAACGTTGGGAAATACTCAAAAATTATTTCCAAAGTGAGTGTTGTTGCCGAATGTGTGCGAAAATGCCGTACTCCTATGGGCTGAAAAGAAGCGCCGTCCGCTCCGTAGGTGAGACAATTTGTGAAAAAAGTGCGTGAAACTGGATTGCTCATTGACAAACCAACACGTCAACGTGCTTCTACTGTGCGTACACGGGGGAATATTGATGCTGTAGCACAAAGTGTGGCCGATACTAAGAGCACATCAACTCGCCATCGATCGCAAGAATTGCACATTTCCGGGCACTTCTTTGAGGAGAATTTTGCATAAAGACCTCGGAATGACACCGTATAAAGTTCAATTGGTACAGGAGTTGAAGCCAACAGACCATCCAGTGCGTTATCGCTTCGCACAATGGGCCAATGAGCACTTGAACGAAGACCCGGAATTTTACCGAAAAATCATCTTTTCGGACGAAGCTCATTTCCACCTCGGTAGATATGTTAACAAGCAAAATTGCCGAATTTGGGGAACGGAAAATCCACATGTGGTCGTTGAGAAGCCAATGCACTCCCAAAGAGTGACTGTTTGGTGTGGATTTTGGTCTGGCGGCATCATCGGTCCATTTTTCTTTGAAAATGAGGAAGGAGCAGCTGTTACTGTGAATGGCGAACGCTACGGCGCCATGTTGAACGATTTTTTTTTCACGGAAATTGATGAATTGGACATGGACGGCATCTGGTTTCAACAGGATGGTGCCACGTGCCACACATCGCGCCCATCAATTGAGTTATGCCAGACTCGATTTGAAAATCGTTTAATTAGCCGTTTTGGAGATGTGAATTGGCCATCAAGAAGCTGCGATTCGACACCGCTGGACTATTATTTGTGGGGCGCTGTAATGCCGATAATCCACAAACAATTGACGCGCTCAAAAACAATATTCGTGCTTGCATCGCCGAAATACAGCCGCATACAATTGAAAATGTATTGAAAAATCGGACCGGCCGAATTAGCTACTGTGAGGCCAGCCGTGGAAGCCATTTGAATGAAATTATTTTCCATAAATATCCGGAAGGATTATACTTTCGAATAAAAAAAAACAATTTGAAAAATATTCACTAGTTTTTTTGTAGCATTTTCAAAAAAAAAAAAAGTTAGATAGCCCACCCTATAGTTTTTCAGTGTGTTTTGTAACTTGATAAAAATACTCTGTACCCTAAAGAAACCCTGCTTCCAATTATCACTTTCTTCTCAGCATTATATTGTACAATATCCAATAAATCATTAGTGTACTAAACAAAACATTCGCGGAACTCCCGTAGTAATGTATTATGATGTTTTTATATACTTTTCGGGTTCTTGGATTTATTTTAAAACACAGTCGAACTCACTATATAATTTATTTCCACTACTTTAATTTATATTCACGCAACTATATACAATTTATCGTAGACACCTGATGCTTACTATACTGCGGCTAAATACGCAATGAATCCTTCCGTCACCTCTTCGTATTTATATATTTCTTCCCGGAATTCTCTAGAAGGTTTCATGATGATTCGATGAGATTCTATGAATTTCCAGCCGTCGACCTCGGGTCGCCAGCCCAACATTTCGGATTCCACGAAATATCGAATTAAGCCGATTCTACGGAATTTCGAAGAAATTCCCGCCACAGTATTATACTCACTGACAAAGAAATTTATTATTGTTTTCTTAAAAAAGAACAGTGAGTATACTTAATTCTTTTAGAAGTTGAACACAGATTATGGATCAATTCCACTTGCGCCTTTTTTCAAAATTGTCATATAACAAAAACATTTGCGTCTCAACTCTTTGTAAAAACTATCTTAGATTTGGCTCAACTAATTGAACACAATTCAAATTTGATGATTTATAAATCAACATTATGTAGTGACGTCAATTACAATATAACTATAATTGATCCCGTATGCAGGCGTGACAAAAATAAATTCCTCCTATAAAACTAACAATGAAAGTTTTAACTAGCTCAATGATTTAAACGATCTATTGTAAAGTCATATATCTTGTTTAAAGCCCCGTCTTTGAAAATTGATTACTTATTGCAACGAACAAGGCGTTGATGTGCTATAAATAACTAATACTGGTGTATAGTTAGGTTAAAATAAATGATTTGTTGATGAAATTGCAGGTGTCTATAATTCGCGATTGTGCACTGAAAACGAAGTTCATATACGTTTTACAACAGGAAAATTACATTATGCTCCCAATTTTATGTTTTTATCAATAGTAAGGTTGCAGCGTAGTTTTTAGAGTTCCGTATATGCAATATACGGATAGCCTTATAATATCACTCTGGATGTCTGCCTCTGTCACATCAGAGCAATTTTCTCCTAAACTACTGGACGGACAAGGTTGAAATTTGGTATGAATATATAGTTTGGTGACCCGATCAGGAGTACATATCGCAAAAGAAGAAATTTTGATTTTAGGAGTACTTCTGGGGGAAAAAACTAAAAAAAATGGACTGTCCCCCCCTGATCTCCGAAACTATTGAGCCTAAAATTTTGAAAAGAATAGGAAATATAGAACGTTGCCCGAACTTTACAGGAAAAATAAGGACAAATCATTTATATTATTTTTTTTGGGGGAGGGGGCAAATTATAAAATTAAATGAAAATTTAAAAATATATATTTTTTAAAACGCATCATGTAATACATCAAATGAAAGGTCTCATTCTGAGGAACACAAATATATTTTTTTCATATTTAAAAAAAATAATTTAAAATATGTTAACGAAAATATACCAAAATTTACCCATTCCCCCCCCTTGTCTCCGAAACTATAAAACGTAAAGTTTTGAAAAAAATTAGAGGTATAGAGTCTGACCTGAAGTTTACTGGAAAAATAAGGGGAAACCTCTACTTTTAATTTTGAGGGGCATATTACAGAATTAAATGGAAAATATAAAATTAAAATGGTTTCTAACGCATCATGTTATATATCAAATGAAAGGGCTCATTATGACGAAAACAAATATATTTTTTTCATATTTTTAAAGTAAATTAATTAAAAAAATATAAAAATTTTTACCCATTCCCCCCTTATCTCCGAAACCATAAGCTGTAAAATTTTGGAAAAAAATAGTGGTATAGTGCCTCAACTGAACTTTACTGGAAAAATAAGGAGAAACCCCTAATATTCATTTTGGGGGGCAAATTATAGAATTAAATGGAAAATAAAAAATTAAACTTGTTTCTAACGGATCATGTAATATATCAAATAACAGGGCTCATTATGACTAATACAAATATATATATTTTTAATTATTGTAAAATAAATATTTTAAAATGTATTAAAAAAAATATTAAAATAATTACCCATTCCCCTTTATTTCTCAAACTATAAGACCTAAATTTTTTATTTAAAGAAAATATACAAAGAAATCTTTAATATTAATATTGGGGGCCAAATTATAGAATTAAACGGAAAATAAAAAATATTTTTTTAACGCATCATGCAATATATCAAATGAAGGGGCTCATTATGAGGAATACAAATATATATTTTTCATATTTTTAAAATTAATTGTTTGCAAGATATTAACATAAAGGTTATCTCATTTTTCGTTTTATTTCAGAAACCATACTACCTAAAATTTTGGGTACTGGGGCTCAGTTGAAATTTATAAGAAAAATTATTAGAAAACCTCCATAGTAATTTTAGGGACAAATTATACAATTAAATGGAAAATAAAAATTCAATTTTCAAACGCATCATGTAATATATCAAATAAACGGCTCATTATGTGAATTATAAATCTATCATTTTTTAAAATCATTTGTTTAAAAGATATTAGCAAAAATATTAAACACTTTAGAAACTACACCATTTAAATTTTGAAAAATATATTTTATTTGTATTTTTAAATAATTTGAATAACAGATTTAATAATTTATAATTTAAAACTTGACCTATTTTGCCCTATATCTTCCAATCTATAGAGCCTCAAAATTCAGACAGTAGATTATAAAAGGCTTCTCTGAAAGTTTATTAGTAAAATAAAACTCTAATGTTAATTTTTGGGGGCCAAATTAGAAAACTAAATACATACGTATTCTTATAAAAATCAAGCGAATCTTGAAGGTGGTACGGAACCCTAAGTATGCGAGTCCAACTCGCACTTGACCAAATTATTTAATTTTAAGAATAACTGCTCAAGTTGACTCTGAAGGACTTGGCTTAGCATACTGAATGCATGATTACTTTAAGTTTTTATTCTACATAAATATCTCAATCTTTTCTTCAGTATTCTAATGTAGTCAGTTTTTGCTCAAAATATTGCTTTGTTGTCACCTCGTATCAAAATTTCGCCATTTCCGGTGCTATTTTATATTTTGTCGATATGTTTTATCTGTTGTGATTTCTTTTATGGCTTCATCTTCCTTTTCTTTCTTTACTGTTTTTTATGGATTGCCTTAATTCGTTATATATTTTACCGTCCACACTTTTATCTATTTCTGTTTGTAGTTTCTTGTAGTTCTTATTTATTTTTATATATTGCCTTTTAGTTTTTTTGTTTTGGTACATAATTTTTTATTGTTTTTTTTTTGTTTGGTTTATTGCGTTACTATTTTCGCCCAATTTTTCAGTTTTTTGCTTTTATTAACTACTTCATTGATCTTATTTCTCTTCTCCCTCATATCTATTCTGTTTAATATTAATTCTTTAAATGTCCTGTATATTTTTTTATTAGTCATTATGTTCTTCTTTTCTAAATTTTTATGTTGTTAAATTGATTGCGTTCTGTAGTTTTCTCATTTACTGTTGTTACTTTTATTGTTTTAATTACCTTAAAAGGGTAAAGTCATAAGAAACCAAGAAGAAAAAATGTTACCAAACATTTAAGAAAACCAAGAAGTCCATTTGAGACAAACTGATAGATTTACAAAAAAATGCAAAACAATGTGTAAAGAAAAATAACAGAAAATGGGAAAAGAAGGCAAACATGCCCAGGTTACCATCAAGCTAGGTAACGTCACCATTTTATATCTAGAAAGGGCTTAGTTTTTAATACATACTTCGGTAGTTATTTATACTTTGTTCATCTCTAAATAATGAATAGAATTAAAACCGGTTGATTGGATAGAATACCGAGTGAAAAGTTCCTCGATCTTTGAACTACAATCTACACAGCCACAAATGCATTCACCGTTAAAATTTATTTCGGTAATATTATGTGATGAAGAATATGATTCTAAAAATTACAGTAGAACCTAGACTCCGGAAATGTGGAATTGTTCCTATAGGACATTACGAAGGTGCGTTTACTTGTAAATTACTGACTTTCAAATTTAGCACCCCATAGGTATACGATATATTGGTAATAAAGTTTTAAAGAATAATATTTCTCGTTAATGTTGTAAAGATATTAAATGAAAACAATTCTGCAAAATTTAATAAATCATTTTAAATTGATGATTGTTTCAGTCTCCACTTGATGAAAATTCATTTTTAAGATTACTTAAAAACACCAAACGCTTGGTTAAATTTTCACTATTAATTTATTTTTATTTGACATATGTGTCCCCAAATCTGACTTCTTCAGAAATTGTAAATACAATGAATGCTAAAATTATATTTATGACAAAGAAACTAAAGGTAGGGTAATAAAATAAGGTGTCATCTTAATTTTAGGGATTTTTAGAGGAAGTGGGCTAGGTATAGGTCAGATTTATGAAACATTCTTGACAATAGTTATGGATAATATAATATAATATTATTTAGAAATGGATTTTGACATAAGTAAGGGAGACAGATTAGTATCAGTTAGATCATTTAAGAGATTCGAAGAATTTTTGTTTTTGTTGATTTCCAGGGATTCAAGAAGATATAATTTTTAACCGACTTCCAAAAAAGGAGGAGGTTATCAATTAGTCGCATATTTTTTGTTGTATGTTATTGTTATATCCGGATTGGTGAAACTTCAAATTTGGGAAAAGAATTCTATTGGTAAATTGATGAAATTTGTGAATGAACACATGCGTGCATGGAAATCGACCAATATCCCTAACATATTGGTCGATTTTTCGAAAACTCCTTATGGATGTGTATAGTTTTTTAACTTTTAATCTATTAAGGAATATCCTTAGGTGATCTCATATACTTTTCTGCGACGTGCAACTTGCAGTTTTGCAGAAAATCGCCGATTATTTCTAATATTCTTATCAAAATTTTCATCGAAGTGACGTAACGGACATTTCCTCATAAATATTTTAGTTCCAACGTAATAGTGTGGGAATTGTAGGCACTGGAAGTTTTAATTGCAAATTTGAAAATTTTCTATGTACATCTCAAGCATATAGATAGTAAAGCATAGTATTTTCGGCTCCTCAAATTAATGAGTACCAAGCTTGGTTTGTTTGTATACCAGGCAAATACCTATTTAAATGAAAATTTTTCCATTTTGAGAAGAGGGTGCTTTTGGTGTCACATTCTCCCGGCCTAATAGAAAATTCAGTGACAACACATGTCAAACTCTAAACTGCTATTTGGTGCGTTTATACACAGGGTGTTTAGTTATAGCAAACAAAATCACAAAATAAAGTGATAGATACTGCATTTATATTATGATTGAAATATAGGACGGAGTAGAATGACAGTGGTCCATAGGCAGCCTTATATACAGGATGGTTAGAATATCGGGTGGAGTGGACGTTTGGTTGTATAAAATCTTGGAAAAAATGTGAAATTAAAATTATATAGGGTGATTAAAAAACTGTTCTATGATGTGGACGTAATCAAATCATACAGGATGGTTGAAATATATACTGGATTTGAATTATATTTATACAGTGTGATTATAAAATTATTTATTTTATAGCCCCTAAGAAGTTGCATAAAGTGTGGAGAGGAATTAATGTTATACTGGGCGATAATATAAAATGTTAAAAATGTAATAATTTATGAGGTAGTCCACAAGGAGTTATATATGATGGTTGAAATATAGGACGGATTTGACTCCGTAAATGTGGGATGGATTCTACTCCGTCCTATAGTTTACAGAAGGCAGCTAACAAGTTTATGCTTGTCCGTGGGCAGTCGTATATACAGGATGGTTGGTACATAGGTTGGAGTGGAATTATCTAAAGTTATACAGGGTTGTCAAAAAAAGTTTAAAAAAGGTTACATGACGTAGTCCATAACGCATAAATATATTTTGGGCTTATTAAGTCAACGCGTACTAGTACATTTTGTTCGTAAAGATTTACCTGTCAATTTAAATGAGAAAGTATCATTGTGTAATGTTGAGGCTTTCGATGTTACCTGAGCTTGTCTATTAAGGTTATACATAAAAACAATTGAGTGAAAACTAAAAAGTTGAAAATAAAACATTTAAAAAATATATTACCGACTTCCACCTATGACTAAAAAGCTAAAAATAATTATAACAAAATACAAGTCTAGTAAATAAATAACACATTTAATGTTGTTAGGTACCTACCCAGGACGTAAAAAATGTAAACATTAAAAGGTGCTTATTCTGTACAAACTAATTACCTACCAATCTAGTATATTTTTGAACTCGGTACCAAGCAGAATCAAGCTTGATGAAGTACTACATAAGTAGGCAATGCGGTATTTTGGATTTACTTGGCACCGACTTCAAAACTGTACTAGATTGGTAGGTAATAAATTTGTACAGAATGACCACCTTTTAATGTTTACATTTTTTACTTCCTGGGTAGGTACCTAACAACATTGAATGTGTTATTTAGTTACTAGAGTTGTATTTTGTTATAATTATTTTTAGCTTTTTAGTTATAGGTGGAAGTGGGTTATATTTTTTTAAAAACGGTTTATCTTAATTATTGATGAGGTTTGATTTTAAGTGTAGGATTGTAATAAATGATAACGCTAATACATATTTCATCATAGTTAACTTAACGCCAGCTGTAAGCTGATCTTATTTCGCAACAATTTATGATAACCGACTGATAAACATTTTCATTTTTATCAAACACTCCTTAAAAAACATCACCAACGCCTTTGGGGAAGATAGATACGTTTAAAAACAAATTTCGCAAATGTGACTAAGCCCCGGATGTGATTATGACAACAAATTATGAGTAGGTATATTATCCCGGGGATTTATTAGCGAATCAAGTGAAAAACAAGTTTGATGAATGACTGATAAGCCAACTTTGTTATTAATTACCGTTTAAGTAATGCTTCGACAGGATTAACGAAATAATTGCTTGGAACTATATTGACTTTAATTTTTGTCAAAAAAAGGGATTTAACATATATTTTTTAATGTTTTGATGGCTTATATTGTCAAACTGGAACATTGAAATCTTGAAAATAACTAGTTATATAAATCATTAATCGGTTTATTTTTAAAACTAAATTATTAATTATCGTTTTCTATTGCTGACATATTTGTTATTTGTTTTTACGTCATTTTTGGCCAATATCTTGAACACATTTTTCAAGATTCTATAGATTCAATGTCTAAGTACTTCTTGGGAAATAACACCACAGTTTAAAGAAAATTGCTGTATATTCCAAACGTTTCGGGGTCTAGGTCAGACCCCGTTGTCAATGGTTAAGAAACTACGGATAAAAAAGGGGGCACAATTCTGATCTAGACCCCGAAACGTTTGGAATATACAGCAATTTTCTTTAAACTGTGGTGTTATTTCCCAAGAAGTACTTAGACATTGAAAAATATGCCACAAGTATCATTCAGAAAACAATTCTATAGATTCGTTTCAATGTCCAAGTATGGATTCAATTTATCCCCTTAAAAACATAACTGCCCCCTGAAAGTAAAAAAAATATGTTTAAGTTCGTTTTGATCAATTTTAAGAAGTTACACATTATGCAGGACCAATTGAGTCCTGCATTCACCTTAATTAATTTTATTTTGATATTAGTCTTGAACTTTAGTTGTGCGCTTTCGGCGTCCTGTGCCTACCCTTCTTCGATTTTGAGTATTATAAAACCACTATTGACTAGCGTTGGGTTTTATGACTCTTTTTAGTGAGCCGGCTCATTTCGTTCAGCTCACCAGAACGAGTCGTTCACAATGAGTCGTTCAATTGAACGATCTCCTAAAACACAGCCGTTTAGCCTTAGGCGGATTTATATAATGTCTCTACTTGTGTAGTTTACTGTTCAAACTAATATTAAAGTTTTGCTGAGTCATAATTTAAAGATCAATAATGTACGTAAATACAAGATTTTAATTTTTGTATTATTTGGTAACAAAAATAAGAAAAAAATTCTAAATATTAAAAACAAATAAAACTATTATGCTTACTTATAACCCAAATAGAAATTTATATAACAAAAACACTGCAAACAATAACAATCCTGTGCCTTAGTGCCTGTCATAATAAAAATTTAAAATACCCATTTATGGATTCGTTGAAAATAAAACCTTCCGACCAAATTTTAAAATACCTTTCATCTCATGAACCAGACGGCTCACGACTCTTTTCTCTTCACTGCTCCGAGCCGAGGTGACTGCCGGTCGAAAGATTGAACGATGAACGAGTCAATGAGTCTAGTTCGTGAATGAACGTTGAACGTTTAGCACATCCTATGACTCTCGACTCGCTCGAGCTGAATGACTCTATTAATGGCGAACTGAACGAGCTATTTGACTTAACTGTGCCGCTCATTCGTGGCACATGTAGAAGAGTCGTTCGTTTTGAACTACTCATTTACGAACGACCCAAGCCTACTATTGACAACATATCATAACAGTAGTAGGATTTCTATGCGTGCGGTTAGCGATTTCTCGAAATGAAAAAAGTTAATATAAAAAACATTCTCCAAACTTTACCAAATTTTAATCATTACTCCTTCTAAGTGAAATTATTTACAAATGGTTAAAAATTTTGAAAATCAAGTATAAGTATGTTGTTTATTCACATATACAAAATTTTGATAATTTTCTTTTTCCTTTAATTGTTATATACATTTTTAAATCGAGTCTCTTGCTTTTCAGAGGTGCGACCACTTCTCACGCGATAATCGTGAATTCGTCTGGAGAAATAATCGGACAAGCGTCTGGACTGGGAACTAATCATCATTTACTTGGAATGAAAGAATGCCAAAGGAGATTAGCTGAGTTGATAGAAAAGTCGAAAAAATCTGCGGGAATATCAAACGAAACAAAACTTCATGCCTTGGTAAGTTGATTATAACTTTTCAAAATCCATGGTGCAACTGATTTTTTCTTTATTTTCTTCCTTATAGTGTTCTCTTGTTCATCTAGCCTAGCTTTAATATTACTGTTATTTTGTCCTACATATGATCTGGGACCGTGTGCTCAAGATGTCTCAACATATTAAATGATATTTTCAGTATTTACACTTGTGCCGTTTCTGAATTATATGCGATAGTAAGAATTAACTACATCTTAAAAATATCGAGTGCTGACTATTTCCCACTATTTGAAGTATTATTTTACGAAGTAATACATTCTTTCATTTATAGCTTCTTAAAAGTGGTATTTTGTCGGAGTAATTAACGATATTATTATGTACTTTAAATTTTACCATAAACGTATTAATACTGAAAATAAAAAGAACACTTAGATAATTTACAATCAATTTCCTTTTAAAGATTTTTCCAATAAAACAATTTAGTGTCGTCAAAATGATGACAACAGATTATTTTTATTAAAATTGCCCAATTAAATTGTAGATGTTGAATAATAAAGTTTATTATCTTATCAGTTATTGCTATTTCCTAAAAACTGTTTTGTCTGTATGCCATTAGAAGTGATAAAATCGATTCTTTAATCAGTGATTTTTGCCTCTTTTATCTCTCATGCAGATAAATATCAATAACTGATAAGTAGTGGATTTCTTGATATTGGCTTCTTTACACACACACCTCCTCGATTTTTCCAAAATTATCTTAGATCGTTTCATTATTGTATGTGTTGATAGCGTCAGTATGGTTGAGGTACTAGACAGCTAATTGAAGTTTATTTTGGTCGATTTTATTTAAAAAAGTGATTTAACTAAATTCGTCAGCAATCTTTAGGAACCGATGAATTCTGATTCTAAAGAATTATTAGTTATTTTGTCTTCATCTATCTATATATAAATAGGCAAAGACAAAACGGTTAGGTACCATTTTCTCCTCTGTCCCTCAACCGATTTATTTGATTTTTGTTTTGTTTAGTGGCTATTGACAACCTTCAGTGCAGAATGCTAAAATATATTTATAATATCGATTCATTCATTAAATAAATTAAAATAAAAAAATAATAATTTACGTCCACAGTGCCGCCAGATTGCGTGGAGAGAAAATCGTAAGACGGATTGACTCGAATGGGAAAAACAAACTAAATTAAACGAAAAACTAACAAATTTTGTTTGGTCCTGAAAGTTATTCTACATTATCATGCTATTGAGAACTCACCTACAAAATTTTATATTATATGATAATGACAATTTATTGGGTACTCGCAAGTTTTTCTAAATATACTTTGTCAACTAAAATCAGAAATTTGTATTGCGTGGTAACTGAACAATGTTTTTTCGATATTATTTTATTATTTTAACATTATACTATTAATTTATATTGTTTCTATTTTAAAGGCTAATAGTTTCATACAATTTAACTAAGATTACAAAGTCTGTGGTATAAATACAAATAGTGAAATTGAAGATAAATAGTTAGATCTGACATCATGGCAATGGTTCTAATTTCTCGACCAGTTCACGGCCAACCACATTGTAGCAGATTGAATTTCAATTTGACATTTCTTAACAGTTAACCGCTAGGTTAAGGTACCTTCTCAATGCAATCAGAAAATTATCAATATATAATTTTCAAAATTTCAATTTCAATGAACTTACAAAAATTGTCAACAAATAAAGGTATTATTTAACATAAATTAACAGGTGGTGCATTGTATTTCTTAAATGTTTTATATAGTCCCCCAATTAAAAAGATTATAAAGCTAATTGATACATTTGATTTCAGATCCTCTCAAGTTAAATATGTTTTTTTTATTTTGTGCCATGTGTAAATGAAAATTGAATAAGTATTAGTAATATATTGCTGTTTTATTCGATATAAGGTAATCTTAAATTAATTTTAACATGTCGTCTAAAATATTAGCAGTCAGTGAAAAATTGTTAAATGTTCTTTTAACGAGATGTGATATGCTGCAAATACATTTTTACTTATTTATCTAACAATATAATATAATGTTTTGTTTATTTACACATATCTTAATATATGTAATTCTTGCAAAGTGCACTATGACCGTCGAAATTTCATTTCGGGATTTTGGCACGATACACTTATAACGGTATGCCGATGCGCATCCAGCAGTCTGGTATGACGTCACATTGGAGTAAAAATTTAAAATTCTTAAAGCTAAACACATAAGAGAGTAGCGTTTTCGTATCAATAATTAGTTTCAAAGACCTATTTTGTAATACAACTGAATTTGATATATTATCGATCATGTGTAAAAGTTAATGATTGAATGTAAATGTTAGTTTCCACTCAATTATTATAAAATGAAATGAACATTTTTATGTTTTCGACAAAAGCGATATTTATTTTTATTCATTTGCTGAAGGAGATGTGATGGCAAAATTTTTGTGGTCAACACCTTTGAAAAATATGTTATATCATGTAAGAAGTACCAAAATTTTAAAAACATTATCTGTTAACAATAAAAAAATCGACTTATATTGTATTTGACTTGATTCTTTTTAAAACATTAATATTATTGTTAATAACTAAAGTATTCAAGTGAATCTATATTCTGTTAAAATGTGAAGGATGATTTGAGGCTCTTGTTGAACTAATATTTCAACAACTACAGGGAGAATTAATCACATATAGAATAAATAAAACTACAACGTCAAATGCGAATTATTTTTAAAAAAATCCGTCTGGTGCAAACTTAAGCAGACACACAGTATTTTAATGTTTTTATTTATTCTTTGGGTTCTTGGAGTTATTTAAAAACAGTCGAACTCACTCACTACTTTAATTTATATTCACACAACTATTTACAATTTAATTTTAACACCTGTTACTAAACTGCGACTAAATACTGAATGAATTTATTTCGCCAGTTCTCCCTATTTATACATTTCTTCTCGGAATTCTCGAAAAGGTTCCTCGATCATTCGATGGAATTCGATGAATTTCCATAGCGCCAGCCGGTCTCAGCCACAGTATATATACATATTTTCCTGCTATGAGTAAATTTTGAAATCCTGCTCTATAGCGTTTATCAAGTATTATAGGAATTTATGGGTATTAGTGAAAAAGATTTTTTTTCAAAAATTCCAATCGGTTAAATAAAACTGGATACGAAGTTAGGTTCACCAAAATAAAGCTTTCAGATAAGCCTTTTTTAAACTATCGCCATAATATCTGATACAAACCGTACAATACAATACAAAGGGTATAAGTAGAATATTAAATATGTATCTTACTAACGAAATATTTTCATTAGACTTTATTAATTTATTAGTCTGTTTATTTCATATTAAATCTTCCTGATTACACCTACTTTATTTCGTAATTACTCATACTATATCATCCAGCACACAATAAATCTGTTATCTAATCTGTTTAATGAGAATGAAAAAAATATTTTTTCTTGTTGTACTCACCATAGTCCAAAGTACACGGATTTTCCCGGAGAGGTTTTCTAAAATCACAACATGACGCAAACCGCTGTGCATTTTCTTCATGTTTATTCGAGTCATTATCACTTTGAATTAAAATACAGATTGGACTTGTTTGAAACATAAAATGTTTATTTTGTTGAAAAGGTAGAATCCAATGATTTGTTTTATTTGCCATTTTAAGTAGTTTCTGATTTATTTAAATGAAGAAAGTGTATAATTTTGCCCAAGACAAAGATGATATGGAATTTAGAAAGATTAAAGAAGAATACGAAAAATGGGGCCTATCAATGAACCCAACCACAATTCCAGAAGACCTTACAAAAAGACAACTAACATGGTGCGGTCACCTACAAGAAATGCTTCCAAAGAGAGCACTAGAATATGTGAAAAACTCATAGATGCAAATTGCCAAAATCGTTCACAATGGAGAAATAGTCTAGAAGTGAGAAGCAGGATTAGATATTTGTCATTAGTTTTTAGGGTTCCGTATATACAATATACGGATACCCTTATAATATCACTCCGGATTTCTGCCTCTGTCACATCACAGCCATTTTCTCCTAAAGTACTGGACGGAAGAGGTTGAAATTTGGTATCAATGTATAGTTTGGTGACCCGATCAGGAGTACATATCGTAAAAGAAAAAAAATTTGAATTTAGGGGTACTTCTGGGGGAAAAACAAAAAAAATCGACCGTTCCCCCCCTTGATCTCCGAAACTACGGAGCCTAAAATTTTGAAAAAAAAAATAGGAAATATAGAACGTTGCCCGAACTTTACAGGAAAATTGAGGAGAAACCGTTAATATTAATTTTGGGGGGCAAATTATAGAATTAAATAAAAATTTAAAAATAAAAAAAATTTCAAACGCATCCTCATGTAATATATCAAATGAAAGTTCTCATTCTGAGGAACACAAATATATTTTTTTTCATATTTAAATAAAAATTATTTAAAAAGATATTAACGAAAATATACCAAAATTTACCCATCCCCCCCTTATCTCCAAAACTATAAAACGTAAAGTTTTGAAAAAAATAGATTAATAGGTTCTGACCTGAGTTTACTGAAAAAATAAGGAGAAACCTATACTTTTAATTTTGAGGGGCCAATTACAGAATTAAATGGAAAATATAAAATTAAAATTGTTTCTAACCCATCATGTTATATATCAAATGAAAGGGCTCATTATAACGAAAACAAATATATTTCATATTTTTAAAATAAATTAATTAAAAGATATTAACAAAAATATAAAAAATTTTACCCATTCCCCCCCCCCCCCTTAACTCCGAAACTCTAAGCTGTAAAATTTTCAAAACAAATAGAGGTATAGCTTCTCACCTGAAATTTACTGGAAAAATAAGGAGAAACCTCTAATATTCATTTTGGGGGCAAATTATAGAATTAAATGGAAAATAAAAAAAAGGATAATTACTTGAAGCATTTTAAAAACTTGTCATTATCAAGGAGTAATCTATAACTATTTTTGAAGCTAAAGCTTCTGAACGGGGGTCCACACTTACAGATATGAAAATAGATGAGCAAGGGAATGAAATAAATAACTTTAAATTTCATTTGTTTTGACCCAACCGAGCCGACCCGACACAACCCGACCCTGGCGGCCGACACTACACACTGGCTCGATCTTGAAATACCCATCCAATTCAGTTAAGTTGACTGTGTAAGAAAAAGGGACCAGGTAATTTATTAAGAGTTTCTTCTTTCATAGAAAATTAATAATGTATTGAAAATAATTTGGTCAAGTGCGAGTTGGACTCGCATACTAAGGGTTCCGTAACACCTTCAAGATTCGCTTGATTTTTATAAGAATACATATGTATTTGGTTTTCTAATTGGTCCCCCAAAAGTGTTGTTAGAGTTTTATTTTACTATTAAATTTTCAGGGAAGCCTTTTATAATCTACTGTCTGAATTTTGAAGCTGTGTAGATTGGAAGATAAAGGACAAAATAGGTCAAGTTTTAAATTATAAATTATTAAATATGTTATTCAAATTATTTAAAAATACAAATAAAATATATTTTTTAAAATTTAAATAGTGTACTTTTATGTTTTTTTGGGCAATAACACCACAATAGAAATAAAACGACGTATATTGCAGGAATACCAAACGTTTCAAAGTCTATTCTGACTTCGTTGTCAATGGCTTTATATTTATTGATGTAGATTGCAAAATGAAAATTAGATTTATGACATCTATTCTGACTTCGTTGTCAATGGCTTTATATTTATTGATGTAGATTGCAAAATGAAAATTAGATTTATGACATCATAAATTTAATTTTCATTATGGATTCTTATTCGTCACATTCTAAAATAAAAAATTAATCCGCCTGGCCTACGAAACTTTATTACAATCCTACTTTCAAATGGTTATCACAAATTGATTAAAAGATGCATTCGGATCCCGAAAGGAACGAACGATCCTTCGATTGTTAAATAATTTACAAACAATAATTAATTAAAAACCTAGCGATGTCACAATTTTAGTGTCGCTTTCAGCTGGCGCTACAAAATCAATACGCTAATTTATCTGCAAAATATGCAAATGGAATATTTACTGGCAGATATATAAAAAAAATCGTTCGATAACCTGACACACATCTCGTGGAGAATTTAATTGAGGTCGCTGATGCGTCGTTCTTTTAAATGTTACAATAATTCTTTTTTTGTATCTGGATAGGCATTTTGAAATACTGCTATCAATGTGACCGATGTTTTGGTTTCAATAAAGAATTCGATCTTGGGATAAGAAATGTGTCAAGGGGAAGAATAGCTATTATGAGAATGGGAGTTTTGTTACTAATTCATCTAGAACGGATGCGAATTATTAGGCCTTTGATAAAGAAAAAGTTTATTTCTTGATAGCTTATAGGTAATTCCATCGAATACACAGAATAGTGTTACGAGAATTCATCCGACAGCTGGTGCAATCGGCCATCAACCAATTCATGGAAGGGACATTATTCCGATAAATTCGTGGAACCCGAAATGTTTGTCTCTCAACCGGCGGTCCGCTGCCGTTACTGCGAATTCCCTTAAAGCTTCCAGAACATGATGGAATTTCCCGATAGTTCGTGGACGTACCAGACAATTCCAAGATAAATGTATAAATAAGAAACAGCTGGCGATAGGAGGCATTCAGTTTTCGACGGTCGTATTGAACAGTTAAGATAAAATGTAAATAGTAGTTTCTGTGAATATAAATTTGTGTAAAACTAGTGGAAATAAATTAGAGCGAGTTGGACTGTGTTTTTAAATAAATCCAAGAACTGAACTGAACCCGAATGTGAAAATAAAAACATTACAATAGTATGTACAGGGTGCAAGGGCAAATAAGAATGGCCACGATCTATATCACTGGAACGACTCGTAGTACAGCTTTGGAGAAAAATATTGTAGACTAAAGTTGCCACAAGTGCTGTACCATGACCGCTGAACCAAACGTGCAATTCGGTCATTTTCTACAAAATTTACCTAATTAAAGTATTCCAAAAACTAGAAAATCGTAATTTTAGTAATCCGTATATGCAGTATACGGATACCCTTATAATATCATTCCGGATTTCTGCCTCTGTCACATCACAGCAATTTTCTCCTAAACTACTGGACGGAAGAGGTTGAAATTTGGCATCAATGTATTATAGTCTGGTGACCCTATCAGGAGTACATATCGTAAATGAAGAAATTTTGATTTTAGGGGTACTTTTGGGGGAAAAAACAAAAAAAATCGACCATTCCCCCCCTGATCTCCAAAACTACTGAGCCTAAGATTTTGAAAAATAGGAAATATAGAACGTTGCCCGAACTTTACAGGAAAAATATGGAGAAACCATTAATATTAATTTTGGGGGTCAAATTATAGAATTAAATGAAAATTTAAAAATAAAAAAAATTCAAAGGCATCTTGTACTACATCAAATGAAAGGTCCCATTCTGAGGAACACACACATATTTTTTTCATATTAAAAAAAATACTTAAAAAGATATTAAGGAATATATACCAAAATTGACCCATTCCTCCCCCCCTTATCTCTGAAACTATAAATCGTAAAGTTTTGCAAAAAAATAGAGGTATAGGATTGGACCTGAAGTTTACTGGAAAAATAAGGAGAAACGTCTACTTTTAATTTTTGGGGGCAAATTACAGAATTAAATGGAAAATATAAAATTAAGATTATTTCTAACCCATCGTGTTATATATCAAATGTAAGGGCTTATGATGAAGAAAACAAATATAGCTTTTTCATATTTTTAAAATAAATAATTTAAAATATGTTAGCAAAAATATAAAAAATTTTCCCCATCCCCCCTTTCATTATCACCGAAAACATTAGTTGTAAAATTTTGAAAAAAAATAGAGGTATAGCGCCTCACCTGAACTTTAATGGAAAAATAAGGAGAACCCCCTAATATTCATTTTGGGGGGCAAATTATAGTAGTATAGTAATTAATAAAAATAATGACCACAAACGTATTAAAAATAATATTATTTTAACAAACACGCAGACTAAACAAATGCAACAAATATTGGTTATGGAGCGCCAATTGCTAAAAATGTCGACCACCATTCTCGATATAAGATTACAACCTCTGTCGAATAAAAAGAACGAAATTTTCAAATGCTGCTGAGAAAGTTTGTGTAACAAGTCTTATTTTCTCTACCAGTTCATCCCTTATTGTGAGTGTGTTTGCAAAAACTAAATCCTTTATCGCTCCCATAAATAGGAATGTAGGCAAGACAAGTCTGGGGATCTGGCTGGCCAATGAAATATACTTCCACGTCCTATCCACTGATTATGTTTTCTTGGGAATAACACCACAATTGAAATAAAAAAGCTGTATACCGAAAGAAAATACCAAACCGTTCAAAGTCGATTCTGACTTCGTTGTCAATGGCTTTAAAATATGTATTGAAAAATACTTTCAATTTGCAATTTAAATTTTCATTACATATTTTAAAGCCATTGACAACGAAGTCAGAATTGACTTTGAACCGTTTGGTATTTTCTTTCAATATACAGATTTTTTATTTCATTTGTGGTGTTATTCCCAAGAAAACATATAATCAAGAACATGCCAGAAATAACATTTAGAAGACAACAAGATTTTGAATATGTGACTCCTTAAACTAATTTTTTGTCATATTTATTTGCTTTAGGCTTTTGGCTAAGGTAATAAAAAGAGACTTAATTCATTCACTGCATCACAAATGTTTAATCTGATTATATCGTGTGGAATTTCGCGAAAACCGGGAGTTATATTATGCCTTCCACGTGATAGTTGGATCTGTAGGGCTATTACTACTCTCCTTTGCGAATTCTCGTCTCTGGTCTTCCAAAACATCTTGGAGAAATTATTCCCACCCTTTTAGTTTCCCTTTTGTACCATCCTTTACAAGGGCGTACGTAGCTTTTAGCGTAGGGAGGGTCAAATTAGGACAAAAATTGCCTTAAGGGGGGGGGGGCAAATCGGAAAAAAATGTCATAGAGAGAGGGATAATTCAGAAAATTTTATGGTCCGGGGTCAAGTTACCATAATTGTGGGAAAGTTTAATGACGCAGGGCAGCTCCAGGGGGTGCATCCATAAATGGTATGTTTTGGCTCAAGGGAGGGGGGCAGGCCGGCAGCTTTTTGATCTAGAAGATGGGCAAATTATAATTATTCTATTAATATAGATAGTAATGTACATTTAATACTCTAGGTATAACGAAGCGCTAATGACTGGCATGAGAGGACGGGGGGGGCTGCTGCCCCCTGCCCCTGTCTAGCAACGCCATGATTAGCAATTAGTGATAAAGCTATTTCCACAACACATGAAGTTAAAAAGAAATAATAGATGATTTTGGTCATACTACTACATACATACATACAGAATTCATACAGAATTACAGGGTGATTATAGATTCCCCCAAAGCATATTGTGCACGATTTTTATATAAGAGATTGCATACCGTAGCTGGATTAAACGAGAGGCACGTCTCGAACCTCGAAGTTCAAGGAGTACCATTAACATGAAGCAATCTGGAGGTGTGTCTTTGTTTATTCGACAAGTACTACACTACACTCGTTGGCCTACGTTTTTAAGAGAGAAACCGCAAGGCCGGAATAACAAATTGACTTGTCGAGCTATTTATATAACGACGACTAATCAAGAAGCAGTTATGGAAACAATCTAAGTAATGTCGTTTAATAAGGTTAAAAAATTGCTGGCAGTATGCACTGTATGAAGCTGGCTTGATTGAAAACACTAGGTACAATTTAAATTGTCAGATATACAGGGTGAGTTTTTTTTGGTGATCAGTATGGGGATCTCGGAAACTAGCGGAGATAGAGAAATTGTTAAATTGAGAAAGACTTACAGTTTCACTGGCCCAATTTAATGACACTTTTGGATATCTGTAAAAAGTCATGGCTTACTAGATATTTTGAAAAAACGAAATTCTGTCGATTTAGTCAAATCCCTCTAGCTCCTTTGTTTTTGATTTTATAAAAAATGTAGATAGCAAAATTGTAGGGAATTGTATCCCGAATATGATTGTCATGTCCTCGTTTGCGTGACAGCTCTCGTTTTCGAGATATGACACAAACTTATCTTTTTTTGTATGGAAACCATAGTTGGCTATGACCTCAAAAAATTGGACATTTTTAGAGCTTTTGAACGATATAATACTTGATATAGTTATTCATAAAAATAACGGAGTTATGGAGACTTTTCTCTCTTATTTTCACTTTTAACGTAGGTAGCCATGAAAAAGATTGTTTTCACTTTGACGTTTCCTCATTTGAGAGTAATTCCATTAGTAGTGCTGAACTGACAGTCGATATTGACAAGTTTTCGTGTTAAAATGGAATATTCTCACGAAGAAAAACTGAATAAGGTGGAATGTTATATCATATGCCATAAAAATTCAGTTCGTGAAGCTGAGGAATACTTTCATAGATATTTTAATCGTCGTCAACCTACTCTATGTGCATTTAAGAGGCTTTACGATAGTTTACGCAGATATGGATCTTTTAATAAACCACCAAAGGAACGTAATCAAATTAATGAAGCAGCACAAATAAACTCGTGAGATTGCGCCAGAAGCTGGCACATCTCAACGAACTGTAGTTAACTTTCAGTTTCTCAAACTTTGCATGCTGGTGACGAACATCGACGTATTTTGTTTTGTACATGGTTTAGAGACATGTGCTTTGAAAATCCACAGTTTCCATTAAAGGTGTTATTGTCAGATGAAACTAGATTTACTAACTGCGGTATGTTCAATAGACACAATGAGCATATCTGGGCTAAAGAAAACCCTTTCCATGTAGAACAAAGACCACCCCAGATAAAATTTGGTTTTAATGTTTGGTGTGGTATCATAGGGTCTACTATTCTGGGGCCTTTTATCTATGACGAATCACTTACTGGGGAGCGCTACTTGCATTTCTTGCAATACACTTTTCAAGACATGTTGCATAATTTAAATGAGAGAACTCGTTTAGGAATTGAGTGGTTCCAACATGATGGAGCACCTGCTCAAACTCGTTATTACTAAGACAACACTTAGATAATATCTATCCAAACTCTTGGATAGGAAGAAATGGCCCACGCGAATGGCCACCCCGGTCTACCGATTTGGCAGTTATAGACTTCTATTTATGGGGTGCGCTAAAAAAAGTATACAAAAGAAAGTATGAGACAGTTGGTGACCTAAGGGAGGTGATATTACAAGCAATTGAAGAAATTGATAGGCGGCCTGTGAGGAAAGCGGTAATGTCAATCTTAAAAAGATGAATTTTTGTCAATGGTGGACTTTTCGAACATAAATTGTAACCATTATGTACTTTAATTTCTTAAGTTTTTAGAAGTACCTACTTATTTAGTTTTTTCTTTATATCTGAGATACCTAATAAAAAAATCGTTCAATGTTTTTTGGAATAGTTATTAATAAAGCAATTTATTTCATGGCTAACTGCGTTAAAAGTGAAAATAAGAGAGAAAAGCATCCATAACTCCGTTATTTTTATGAATAACTATATCGAGTATTATATCGTTGAAAAGCTCAAAAAATGTGAGATTGTTTGAGGTCATAGCCAACTATGGTTTCCATTCAAAAAAAGATAAGTTTGTGTCATATCTCGAAAACGAGAGTTGTCACGCAAACGAGGACATGACAATCATATTCGGGATACAATTCCCTTCAATTTTGATATTTACACTTTTTTTATAAAATCAAAAACAATGGAGCTAGAGGGATTTGATTAAATCGACATAATTTCGTTTTTTCTAAATATCTATTAAGTCATTACTTTTTTAAAAAATCCGAAAGTGTCATTAAATTGGGCCAGTAAAACTGCAAATCTTTCCCAATTTAGCCATTGTTCTATCTCCGCTAGTTTCCGAGATCCCCATACTGATCATGAAAAAAATGTCACCCTGTGAGGCTTGAATGATGTGTATTTTCAGAATAAAAAGTTGAGGCAACACTACAGGGGTTAGCGGAGAGAACTGGAAGACCTTTTGAGTAGAGACTAGAGACATTATTCAACACGTCCAATTCAATAATACATTTGCGGTGTTGCCGCATGTATAGCTTTTTTTCCAGAGTTGCGACCTGGAAAATCTTAAATACGATCACCTAAGTTTATCATTGCAAAGGCTATTATAAACTTTAATACATTTGAAAATATTTTTAACCTTTATGAGGTTTGACAAAGCATCATTTTTACAAATAATATAAGAGCAGGAACCATTATTTGTTCAAAACTATAAAGTTTAACGAAACAAAAGATGGTACGCAATCCAAACATTTCAGTGAGTGTTAGTATGTTTTTATTATCTACTCTGTTTCTAGGGTTTGAGTTTGAGCGGCTGTGAACAAGAAGAAACCAATTTAGAATTAGCTCGTGGACTGAAGGAAACCTACCCTCACCTAGCAGAAAAAATTGTCGTCAGTAGCGATACCGAAGGTTCCGTAGCTGCGACTTCTAACAAAGGTGGTGTAACTTGCATAGCTGGTACCGGTTCCAACACGTTGCTTATCAACCCTGATGGTACGAGAGCCCAATGCGGAGGTTGGGGATATCTTTTAGGGGACGAAGGAAGTGGTAAGTCAAATTGAATGAAATGACCTTATTTTGTCCTAGATTTTCGTCATGTGGTCACTTCCAGGGCTGCCAGATTGGTTGGGGATAAAATCGTGAGATCGATCGGCAAAAATCGTGAGAAATCGTGAGATTTTTTTAAACAAACCTTATTTAAGTGAATTTTCATTAGTAATGTTTCTTTCTGACTTCTAATTAGTATTAAATTTGATGGTCCTTGTCAGAATTATATTAGAAAAAAAGGAAATTAAAGCTCCCAATGATAAAAATATGTAAATTAAATTTTTAAATTTATGAAGCGAACAATAGTCAATTTTTATTTCTAATTTTTGATCAAAGGAGGCTGAACACTTTAGTTTTTTAAGTGAAATTCATAAGGCTCACTATTAGAATCTTAGAGCATACACCTTCTGAAGCTAGCCTGCAATTCGCAAATGTCGTGCCAAGGATAGAAAGAGGGGGTAATAGAGAGGGCAAGAGGCTGTTTCACTCGATTGGTAGGTGGAGCCAATGAGATCTTTGGTTGCAGTTCCCAGTCGAGTGACATAGCCTCTTACCATCTCTGTTGCTCTCTCTTTCTAGCATTGGCACGATATTTATGCAGTGAAGGCTATCTATGGGAAGTAGATACTCTAAGATTAAAATCGTTTACGTTCAAAAGCGAGAAACGGGCATTATTCAAAATAACGCAGCCACACAAAAAAATCAGATATGCGAGACATGCTATCCGAAATATTTTTGCTCGCTGATCACGAATCCGCGGTCAGAATTGGGCCACCACCCTTTGGTCTAATCTAAAAATAACTCGTAAATAAAATTCTTCAATATCTGAAGATTCTTCAGTTTTTACCTGAAGACCAAAGCGTGAAAATATCATGTAGGTAAAACCATATCGTATTAGTCAACAATTATCTAATAAAAATCAAATGGCTGAATGTAACGAACTTTCAGCGAGAAAATTGACTGTAATACTCGAATAAGTTCTAAGAAAGAAGAACTCATAACAACAACTCATAGATCGAAATATAGACAGAAGTACGAACAAAAATGAGCCCCGACTCTCACGTGGCGCTAATTTAAACAGAGAACGGCTTGAAAAAGCAGCGCGCTTTGTCGATAAAAGATCTGTCCCACAAATTATTGAAGCCGTTGTTGTTGTTCCAACGTGATGAATACACGATACTGAACCGGTATCCAATTTGGAACAGCCCTTTTGTATAACATCGGTAATTCCCCGGTAACTGCAAAAAGACATTTTGTTATTGTTCAACTAAATTCACGATGGTATTACAATTGATCAGTTTATTTCTGATAACGTTTTATTACTTATAAAAGTGAATATTTTAAATTTTATATGTATACGTACGTAATTTCACACTATTACAAAAATCGTGAAATGAGGGACATCTATCGTGAGATCGTGAGAATTTATCCAAAATGGTGAGATCTCACGATATCGTGAGATCTGGCAGCCCTGGTCACTTCTGTGATAATAGTAATGTAGTAGTAGTAACGTCTATATTTATAAAACGTTTTCATTACCTTCGATCATATGTAACTAACAAAGAATATAAACAAATAGCTGACTCTGCTTTTTCCGGATTTGAATCGCGTCATTTTTTGAATTAATTTATTTATATACCTTAATCGGGATATAAACAAAGTTTTCCAACGTTTCGCTCACACTTATAAGGAGCTTTTTCAATGGATGAGACAAAAAACAAAACAAATGTTATTTACCAAGCGACGACTCCATTCATTACATCTATTTCTCACGAACACTTCAAAACTTCACTTTTTATGCAACTTGTCACAATGATGCACAAATTCTAAATGACAAGTTGTGACTCTGGCCCCGAAAACCTCCGTTTTCAATATAAACAAATGCAGTAAACAGATTTCTAATTGTGGAATCAATTGTAAACTTGTTAAGTGTATGTATTTCTCATAAAAAGACAATGTCTTACTGACAAAATAGTCCTGAATTCGTTTCAATAAAATGGATTAATGTATAATTTCAACAAACAAAAGTAGGATAGTCAATGTTTTGATTTTATTTTTATTCAGAATGTTGATTTTTCACATAAAAATACATATATTAAAACAGTTTTTCACAAATAATTTGAAAACCTTTAGTATTATCAAAAAAATCATCAGGAGCAAAAATGTTGAATATACAGGGTGAGTTTTTTTTGATGATCAGTATGGGGATCTCGGAAACTAGCGGAGATAGAGAAGTGGTTAAATTGGGAAAGATTTGCAGTTTTACTGGCCCAATTTAATGACACTTTCGGATTTTTGTAAAAAGTCATGGCTAACTAGATATTTTGAAAAAACGAAATTCTGTCGATTTAGTCAAATCCCTCTAGCTCCTTTGTTTTTGATTTTATAAAAAAAGTGTTAAAATCAAAATTGAAGGGAATTATATCGCGAATATGATTGTCATGTCCCCGTTTGCGTGACTGCTCTCGTTTTCGAGATATGACACAAACTTATTTTTTATTTTAATGGAAACCATAGTTGGCTATGACCTCAAAAAATCGGACATTTTTAGAGCTTTTCAACGATATAATATTCGATATAGTTATTCATAAAATAACGGAGTTATGGATGCTTTTCTCTCTTATTTTCACTTTTAACGTAGGTAGCCATGAAAAAGATTGATTTCACTTTGACGTTTCCTCATTTGAGAGTAATTCCATTAGTAGTGCTGAACTGACAGTCGATATTGACAAGTTTGCGTGAAAAAATGAATATTCTAACAAAGAAAAACTGAATATGGTGGAATGTTATATCATATGCCATAAAAATTCAGTTCGTGCAGCTAAGGAATACTTTCATAGATATTTTAATCGTCGTCAACCTGCTCTATGTACATTTAAGAGGCTTTACGATAGTTTACGCAGATATGGATCTTTTACTAAACCACCAAAGGAACGTAATCAAATTAACGAAGCAGCACAAATAAATGTTTTGGCAATGGTAAATCAAAATCCATCTACATCAACTCGTGAGATTGTGGCAGAAGCTGGCACATCTCAACGAACTGTAGTTAAGGTACTGCAAGCCGTACAAACTTTCAGTTTCTCAAACTTTGCATGCTGGTGACGAACATTGACGTATTTTGTTTTGTTCATGGTTTAGAGACATGTGCCTTGACAATCTACAGTTTCCATTAAAGGTGTTATGGTCAGATGAAACTAGATTTACTAACTGCGGTATGTTCAATAGACACAATGAGCATAATCTCGGCTAAAGAAAACCCTTTCCATGTAGAACAAAGACGACCCCAGGTAAAATTTGGTTTTAATGTTTGGTGTGGTATCATAGGGTCTACTATTCTGGGGCCTTTTATCTATGACGAATCACTTACTGGGGAGCGCTACTTGTATTTCTTGCAATACACCTTTCAAGACATGTTGCATAATTTGAATTTGAAAACTCGTGTAGAAATTGAGTGGTTCCAACATGATGGAGCACCTGCTCATAACTCGTTATTGGTAAGACAACACTTAGATAATATCTATCCAAACTCTTGGATAGGAAGAAATGGCTCACGCGAATGACCACCCCGGTCTCCCGATTTGGCAGTTATAGACTTCTATTCATATATCCAAAAGAAAGTATGAGACAGTTGGTAACCTAAGGGAGGCGGTATTACAAGCAATTGAAGAAATTGATAGGCGATCTGTGAGGAAAGCGGTAATGTCAATCTTAATAAGATGCAATTTTTTGTCTAAATAACAATGATGAACTTTTCGAACAAAAATTGTAACCATTATTATGTACTTTAATTTCTTAAGTTTTTAGTAAGTACCTACTTATTTAGTTTTTTCGTTATATCTGATATACCTAATAAAAAAATCGTTCAATGTTTTTTGGAATAGTTATTAATAAATCAATCTATTTAATGGCTAACTATGTAAAAAAGTAAAAATAAGAGAGAAAAGCATCCATAACTCCGTTATTTTTATGAATAACTATATCGAGTATTATATCATTGACAAGCTCTAAAAATGTCCGATTTTTTGAGGTCATAGCCAACTATGGTTTCCATTCAAAAAAAGATACGTTTGTGTCATATCTCGAAAACGAGAGCTGTCACGCAAAGCGACCTGTCACGCAAACAAGGACATGAGGGTTCGCATAATTCTCGTAGCCTTCTGCCTTCGTTTCTAGTTACTCGAATACTAATTAGTACCGACCTGAAGAGGGCAGATGTGAAAACGAAACGTCGTCATTTTACCATCGGTCCCGGCAGGGATCAGTTATCAACTATGCGGATGAATTCCCGGAAACCACCAATATTCTTAATATGACGCACTATTTGAAGACGCGAGATGTAACACCGACATCTAGGATTTTCAAGAGAATCAGTACACAGAGGTTCCGAATCTGGAGCCGTTCCGTGTAATTACTGTTCTCCCTTAACTCCTAGGAGTTAAGGGAGAACAGTAATTACACGGAACGGCTCCAGATTCGGAACCTCTGTGTACTGATTCTCTTGAAAATCCTAGATGTCGGTGTTACATCTCGCGTCTTCAAATGTAACGAAATGCATCAAATGCATAAAGAAGTGTTCGAGAGGACATTCAATTGTGGGAAGCGCAACTGATGAAGGTTCCCGACCAGAAACAATATATATTATATTTATATATAATATATATTGTCTTGCGTACAAAGGAATGACACCTCGAAGAGAGTATGACGCACTATGCCCAACTCAGTTTCTCCTAAAGTGGCCTTTGGGTCTGTAAGGGTATCATGCTATTCTGCTGAAGAAAACAAAGAATTGAAATAGTATTTTATTATTTAAGTTGATATTAAATCAGTTTATAAGAAAACTTAATATATTGGGAAACTTTTTTGCAATAAACAATTCCCTTTGCCTATCTGTCGTACCACATTTGATTCAAATTGTTAATATTTTCAGCATGGAACGTCTCCTGGCAAGCCGTCAAATACTGTTTCGATGACATCGACAACTTTTCCAAAGCCCCTCACCCCACAGACAAGGTTTGGAGCTTAGTTCAACAGCATTTCGGCATCACCAAACAAGTGGACATCCTGGACTCTTTCTACCAGAATTTCGACAAAGCCAGAGTTTCGTCGCTGTGTAAAAAACTAGCGGACTTGGCTCGAGAGGGTGACAAACTTTCCGAACTGATTTTCAACAAAGCCGGCCAAGACCTGGCCAGGAATATAGCTGCCGTGTACCCGAAGGCTGCTAAAGAGCTCACTCAAGCCGAGGGTGGACTTCACATCCTCTGTGTTGGTTCCGTTTGGTTGAGTTGGGATCTTCTAGTGGTCGGTTTCACTTCCTGGATGAAGAAAAACACCAACATCGAGAATTTATTGCTTTTGAGGTTAACAACTGATATGGGTGTGGGTGCAGCTTATCTAGCTTCAGATAAGTTAGGTTTACCTTTGGAAAGGGACTATACCAAGAACTATAACGTATTTTTTAAGTATAACAGGAAGCAATGTAGTACGAATGGTTGTTCTTGAGAGTTCGCCTGTGTAATTTATTATTCTGTTGGTTTAGTTTCGACAACCTCGCACAGATTTATATGAGATAAAATGATATTTTTTAAATGTCATGTATGTTATTAAATTTTGTAATTATTTTATATATAGATATGTATTCCAAAGAGTGCTTTATAATACGGCAAGCATGGCATTTAAAAATCTTTCAGATGGGACCAAGTAAGTTTTATTCTGATTCTGGACTTGGATTTAGATCTATACTTTTTTTCCTAAATTTAATCCAGTGTGAAAAGCAAACAATTGCATCCATATTTTTATGTATATAGGCAGATAAATGATCTCAACATATGTATCCGGATGAAACAGCAAGGGCTAAAAAGAAAGTAGCTCTAAACATTTGCGGGAGAGACAATAAACAAAAGAAGGAAAGTCCAATGACAGAAGCTTTTCTGACAAGCGCCTAGGTTAATCAGATTAATGATGACTTTTGTTTCGAGTCTCGTATCGTAAACATCATTAGCAATTCGACATGCCACCCAAGACAAGCAGTAAAGCAAGAACATTTCAAAGGCTGACAAAAAGAAGAAGCACAGGAGGAAGGAAAGCTATGCCATTTACATTTACAATGTATTAAAACAAGTACATCCCCATATCGGTATTTTCAGCAAGACCATGAGCATCATGAACAGTTTCGTCAACGACATTTTCGAACTTATTGCTGTTGAAATTTCCAGGCTGGCATACTACAATAAACGTTCCACTATTACAAGCAGGGAATTTCAAATTGCTTTTCGTCTGTTGTTGCCCGGTGAACTCGCCAAGCACGCAGTCAGCGAAGGAATTGAAGCTGTATACCAAATATACCAGCTCCAAATAAATCAGACAATTTTCGCATTAATACTATACTTGATAAAATAAAACGAACGTAGACCAAGGACGAGTAAGGGAAATAGTAAAGAGCCAGGAAAATTAGGGGAAAGCAAGTAGTAACATGTAGACATGTTGGTTTTGAATATGACTATTTACCAATGACTAGTGCGTTCTTCTCTTGATGAAAGTATCGACTAATAATGAACATATTTGGAAGTTTTTGATCCAATATAAAATAAATTGTGACAGAAAAAGAAGCGCCGAGGAAAATACTATAGAAATATATCAGAAATGATGAGAAAATATGAGTCTCCTTTTTTTTTCTTCTATGGATAAATATTTTTTGACTTGGATCAAAGTAGTAAACTGGAAAGGTTTGTCAGAAGGAAGTAAACGCAAAGTAGAACAATAAGGGATAAATAGAAATAACAGAATAATGTAGAGTTGGAGACAAACAAAAACAACAGCATCACCTTGGTTTAGTTTCAAAATTCCATTCTTTCAGTTGTATTCTAAACGTTGTTTGTGGCATATTCTTGATTACTTTTATGTTTTTTGGGCAATAACACCACAATAGAAATAAAATAAAAATAATATATCAGGTTTTAAAATACTCTCATGACTTGAAAGTCTTTATCAGATGGGAGTATGAACAAGTTGTATTTAAATAATACAGGGAGAGACGGAAAACAAAGGAGAGACAATAAATAATATCTAACTTTACTTAATACTTACATGTCATTCCCTAATGACCCTAAACAAATTTTGTGTCACCGTGGCAGTCCAGTTCAAGGGAAAATAATACAGAGAGTGACAAAGTATATGCAGTTACTTCCCACCATGTTATACACCTGGGATTTGTTTTTTGCTTTAATATACTGTTGAAATGGAAGAAATGCCAGTTACAATGAATGACTTGAGGGACTTGAAAATATTAGTGACTCCAAAGAAAATAAAGTTTGGAGTATACAATACCAGGAGAAATAGTAGAGAAATAAAGTAGACATCATGTTTAGTTTATTCTACACATACAACTCATCAACTAAAAGTATTGTATATTGTCTCAAAGCTGTTTTTACAAAATTTTTGGCGATTGTTGCTTCGTTTTAGTGATTTAGCAACAGTCATTATGTTTAAAAAAAACATATTCAAGTCAAGTCTTACCGACAATTTATTCTTATTACCTATATTTATTGTTTTTATCCATTTTTCTTTTTTATCTATACGTTAAAATTGATTTCAGAATAGCTTCTAATAAAATTTAATTGTATGAAATGTTGTATTGCTTTGGTTATCATTATCATTTCTGAAGAATGATTACCTAATGTTTATCGGTTTATTTGATTAATAGATTTATAGTGCCATGATTTTAATGTTTATATAGAGTTAAAGGACAGAATTACCTATTGTACAATTTTAAATATATTTTCTAGACTTAAAAAGTAGTTTTTTTTATTCCATTTAACTCAGTAGATAAACGAACGATTATACATAACATGTCATAAATAATGACGTTTCGTCAGATAAGCTTCGTAGGGTTGAAAAATTGTTCCTTGGGGCCAAAATCGGGTGAGTAAGGATTTATCTGTTTATAACTTGTGAATTTTAATCAGCGCCAATTATGAAATTGCGGATAATCAGTGGTGGTCCGAGAGGGTGGTTATAGGGGTAAAAAATTCGAAAATTAATCAAGAAAGTAAGTAATTTCGGAAAGATTGTTGAAGAGATTGTAAATAATTTATATTTTAAAAAGAAACGGTATGAGACTTAAATAAAAACCGTTTAGAAACCGTGTGCAATCTATAACTATTTTCTGACATATATTTTTATCTGATTTGAGGTACAATTCTATTGATAATTTTAACGTATTCTTATCTCTCTCTTTTTCCCCTCACTCTTTCTCCCTCTCTAATTTTTATTCTTTGTGTATATTTTCCAAATATATTTGAACTTTTTTATTTATTTTATTATTTGAACCACTTTCAATAAGTGTAACTCTAATAAACTCTACATTACAACCACACTGTGTATGCTTCTGTGAATTGGTCACCACTATATAACTTATTGATATATCATTTTCTGAATCACCCTGTACAACTATAATTCAACTCAAAACAATATTACAACGGTCTTGATACCTTTAAAACCACCCTGTATAAGTATAAATACTCTCCCCACTATTGACTCTTTCTATTTTTCTATTGTTTAAATTATTTCTGTACACCAATGATTTTATTTTGCCCCATATGTCTAGTATTCCATTTATGCAACTGCTCATGGTCTACCCTTTACAGGGTGTTTTTTTCATGATCAGTATGGGGATCTCGGAAACTAGCGGAGATAGAGCAATGGTTAAATTGGGAAAGATTTACAGTTTTACTGGCCCAATTTAATGACACTTTCGGATTTTTGTAAAAAGTCATGGCTTACTAGATATTTTGAAAAAAGGAAATTCTGTCGATTTAGTTAAATACCTCTAGCTCCTTTGTTTTTGATTTTATAAAAAAAGTGTAAATATCAAAATTGAAGGGAATTGTATCCCGAATATGATAGTCATGTCCTCGTTTGCATGACAGCTCTCGTTTTCGAGATATGACACAAACTTCTCTTTTTTTGAATTTAAACCATAGTAGGCTATGACCTCAAAAAACCGGACATTTTTAGAACTTTTCAAAGATATAATACTCTATATAGTTATTCACAAAAATAACGGAGTTATGAATGCTTTTCTCTCTTATTTTCACTTTTAACGTAGTTAGCCATGAAATAGATTGATTTATTAATAACTATTCCAAAAAACATTGAACAATTTTTTTATTAGGTATGTCAGATATAACTAAATAAGTAGGTACTTACTAAAAACTTAAGAAATTAAAGTACATAATAATGGTTACAATTTATATTCGAAAAGTCCACCATTGTTATTTAGACAAAAATTGCATCTTTTTAATATTGACATTACCGCTTTCCTCACAGACCGCCCATCAATTTCTTCAATTGCTTGTAATACCGCCTCCCTTAGGTCACCAACTGTCTCATACTTTCTTTTGTATACTTTGTTTTTTAGCGCATCCTATAAATAGAAGTCTATAACTGCCAAATAGGAAGACCAAGGTGGCCATTCGCGTGGGCCATTTCTTCCTATCCAAGAGTTTGGATAGATATTATCTAAGCGTTGTCTTACTAATAACGAGTTATGAGCAGGTGCTCCATCATGTTGGAACCACTCAATTTCTAAACGAGTTCTCAAATTCAAATTATGCAAGATGTCTTGAAAACTGTTTTGCAACAAATGCAAGTAGCGCTCCCCAGTAAGTGATTCGTCATAGATAAAAGGCCCCAGAATAGTATACCCGATGATACCACACCAAACATTAAAACCAAATGTTATCTGGGATCGTCTTTGTTCTAAATGGAAAGGTTTTTCTTTAGCCCAGTTATGCTCATTGTGTCTATTGAACATACCGCAGTTAGTAAATCTAGTTTCATCTGACCATAACACCTTTAATGGAAACTGTGGATTGTCAAGGCACATGTCTCTAAACCATGTACAAAACAAAATACGTCGATGTTCGTCACCAGCATGCAAAGTTTGAGAAACTGAAAGTTTGTACGGGTGGAACTTGTGCGCTTTCAGTACCTTCTTAACTACAGTTCGTTGGAGGTGCCAGCTTCTGCCGCAATCTCACGAGTTGATGTAGATGGATTTTGATTTACCATTGCCAAAACATTTATTTGTGCTGCTCCGTTAATTTGATTACGTTCCTTTCGTGGTTTAGTAAAAGATCCATATCTGCGTAAACTATCGTAAAGCCTCTTAAATGTACATAGAGCAGGTTGACGACGATTAAAATATCTATGAAAGGATTGCTCAGCTGCACGAACTGAATTTTTATGGCATATGATATAACATTCTACCATATTCAGTTTTTCTTTGTTAGAATATTCCATTGTATCACGAAAACTTGTCAATATCGACTGTCAGTTCAGCACTACTAATGGAATTACTCTCAAATGAGGAAACGTCAAAGTGAAAACAATCTTTTTCATGGCTACCTACGTTAAAAGTGAAAATAAGAGAGAAAAGCATCCATAACTCCGTTATTTTTATGAATAACTATATCGAGTATTATATCGATGAAAAGCTCTAAAAATGTCCGATTTTTTGAGGTCATAGCCAACTATGGTTTGAATTCAATAAAAGATAAGTTTGTGTCATATCTCGAAAACGAGAGCTGTCGTGCAAACGAAGACATGACAATCATATTCGGGATACAATTTTCTTCAATTTTGGCATTTACACTTTTTTTTATAAAATCAAAAACAAAGTAGTTAGAGGGATTGGACTGAATCGACAGAATTTCGTTTTTTTTTCAAAATATTTCGTAAGCCATAACTTTTTACAAAAATCCGAAAGTTTCATTAAATTGGGCAAGTAAAACTGCAAATCTTTCCCAATTTAACCATTGCACTATCTCCGCTAGTTTCCGAGATCCCCATACTGATCATCAAAAAAAAACTCACCCTGTATAACAAAATTCACCTTTTTGAAACACATTTTATGACTATAATTTTACTCCACCATTTTTTTCAACCACCTGGTATATGCAACTGCTTCTAAAAGTATTTAAACCCATGTCTCTAATTATACCCCGTCCTACGTCCTATAATTCAAACTGCTTATGTTTTTATAACAAATTTTTGATACACCCTGAATAACAATAATTTCACTCCACCCTTACTTCAAACACCTTGTATAAGCAACTATTTATGTTCCAAACTATATTACTTATTTAAACCGCCCTCTATAACTGTAATTCTACTCCACCTTACCTTTCAAACATCCTGTATATTCAATTGCTTCTGACAATTTTTAAAGCCTTTTGTATAACTGTAATTATTCTCCGTCCTATAACGCAAATATCCACTCTGTATAACTATAGTTTTGCTCCACTCTTATTTCAACCACCTTATATACGCAACTACTTATGTGCCACTCAATACAATATTTTTAGAACCACCCTATATAATTATCCCACATGCACTTACGCACACACCTACAACCGTATATCATATAGTAGATTTCGCCGACAAAACAAATTTTCGAAATATTTTCTGCCATTTCATCCGACTATAAGCCACTTAACATAACTTAGTGTCTAAAAGAAACTTACTTCAAATGAATCAAAAAGAAAACCATTACAAACACCCTGTACGATATACTTTCATGGCATATCTTGACATTTAAACTAGATATTTAAGATGAAAATTTGACATTTACCATTTACAGTTTTTTTGCATATATTTTTCCGATTTTGAGAACATATCTTTGTAGAATACAATTTATAATATTCAAATTTCTTGAGCGGTTTTAGAGAAAACAGTGACGATTTATTGAAATTCACTGAAATCTCGTTCCTTGTTTACTTTTTTTTTGATTTTCCGGAAAACCGTAAATAACATGTTATAAACAATTATATGGGACCTTTTTGTAATGTTTCTTTACATAATGCAGTTTAAATCACCAAAATTGCCCAAGCCGTTTTTGAAAAATCGCTCTTCATACATAAAAAAAGTTGCAGACGAATTGATAACCTCCTTTTTGGAAGTCGGTTTAAAAAAAAATTAAATATCACCCGACACAATAAACCTCTAAAATGTAATAAATACTCATATTCCGGATTTGTTGCGTTTGGAATTTCATGTCTGAAATCTCTGTGCTTCACTTGAGCAGGTCTAGGATTTAGGTGCCATCATTACTATGAACCCATTCAAACTCACACAATAAAAAAATAACCAAAATCGGTCCAGCAGTTTGGTTGTTCAAAAAATATCTATTCCTATAATCCGACCGTAGCGCCCTCTACCAGACTCAATTGTGAATCCAAACTATCCAAAGACCCACTAGTCTGGCATAAAAAATAAAGATTCATGACTTTATTCGTTAAAGAAAGGAATTTATCAATTCTTATCTCTGCAAATTACACAAGTACACTCAAATAAAGATGTTTCACTTCTATATTAAATTAATTAATTATACTTGTATTGCGATCACTTAAAGGAAGATCGCCATCGGTAGTTACATGGGACGTTTATAGTTGCATACTGGTATAGTGTACTCGTATTCCAAATTCATTTTCTCACTTCGTTCATAATTCCATACTAGTCCATATTCGTTTTCATACCTAATTTACTGTTGGATTTCCTTACTTGTTATCCTACCTGTTACGTTCAGACTTCTACACTAGCCCATAATTATATGCCGGACATGTTACGTCTGGAATTTTATACGTCTGGCTTATCCACTGAATCAGGTCCAGCTTTTAGGTACGAACCCCTTCAAACACGTACAACAAATTTCACGAAAATTTTCCCAGCCGTTTAGATGTATGTAATTATAGAATCCGATCCTAACGCCACCCACCGAGCCCAGTTGTAGATCCAAGCCATCCAGAAACCTAACCAAAAGAATACAAAATTTTCATCAAAATCGGTGCAGTTATTTAGGAATTCAATTTTTTCCTATACCTCGATTGTTGCGCTACATATCTGGTCCAATTGTCCAGTAGTATAGGAACAGTTCAAAAAATTTGTTAGTGAGATTCTTTTGTCAAGTAGGATATGAGCTGATATTCTTCAAACGTCTCAATAAATCTTTATAAATTATAGCTAAGAACCATCTCAATTATGTTTAAGTATTTCTTCGGAAATAACACCACAGTTTAAAGAAAATTGCTGTATATTCCAAACCTTTCGGGGTCTAGGTCAGACCCCGTTGTCAATGGTTAAGAAACTATGGATAAAAAAGGCATAATTCTAAGATGTAAATTAAATTATTTGACAATAAGTATTATTTGATTTCTGACGTAACTAAGAGATTATTATTTGTAATACAAAGGGTAGCACAGAAACTTCTAAAGATCATATAATCATAAAGTTCCTTTCAAATTGGAAGAATTTGAAAGGGAGATCTTCAGAATGTGGCGCTCCTAGGTGCGACTTTGTTATAAGATAGTGCATTCGCCAAAAATGCGGCCAAAGAATTTTGTTGATTCAGTGATCCCATTAAAATCATAAGGGAAAACCTAGGAACTATCTCGATATTGGGTTGTTCACAAGGAAATGACCATTAGCAATTTCTTCCTTAATTATCGGCAACCAGGGACGACTGAATTCTACAGAGGTAGTAGCGATACAATCGTTTTCATTTAACAAAATTAAAGTAGACTCTTTTAGTTTTCTTTTCGTGTTGTGTTCTTCTTTGTGTAATATAACTGAATTTTGAAACTGTATTTTATGACCAAGAGGTCTAGAGGTTTCTCCAATATAGAATTACATTCACAAGGGATTTTATAAATGCATTTTTTTTTGTATTTTGACTTGTGTTATTTGGTTTGGTTTTTGATATAATTGATTTTAGTGTATTTCTTGTTTTAAATTATATTTTGATATTATAACTGTTTCCCATTCTTTTTAGTCTTTCTGATAGACCCTGTTTGTATGTGTTAGTAATTGTGTTAATGTGATTATCTTGGGAGTCAGTGTTGCTTGGTGAAGTTTGATGTTGGTTGTTAGGGATTGTATGGTATTCGATTTTGTTTAACTTGTTATTAATAAATTTATTTGGGTAATGATTAGCAGGAAGTACATTTTTTAAAAACGTTTTTTCTTCATTGAATTTGTTGATGTTGGAACAGTTGGTTTTTGCTCTGTCATATGGAGATTTGATGATACCTCTTTTTACTGAATTTGGATGATTAGAGTTAAAGTTGTTAGTATGATTCGGTTTTCTGTAAACTTCTATTTCAAATATCGATTGTGTTTTGGTTATTAAAATGTCTAAGAAAGGTAACTTGTTATTCTGTTCAAGCTCTAGTGTAAACTGAATAGTTTGTTCGGTGTTGTTCATGTCGTTAAGTAATGCATGTAAATCCTCAAGATTATGTTCCCAAATAACGAATATGTCATCAACATAACGCCACCAAACCAAAGGTTTAATCTGTTTTGAGAAAATGGTACTTAGACATTGAAAAATATGCCACATATATAAAACATCTCGATTATGTCACCTTTCTAACACAAAAAACCGCATCAAAATCGGTACATTCGTTTATGAGCTACGATGCCACAGAGAGAGAGATCCACCGATGCACAGATATACACCTTAAACTTATAACACCACTATTTTTGCGTCGGAGGTTAAAAACCATAATTATTAAATATATGTTAATAATTTAAATTAAAAAAAAAGAACCGATTTCAACTGGATTAAAATAAAAACCGTTTAGAAACCGTGGTATGAATACATATTGAACAATTTGTATTCATACCATTGAAATCGAAGTCTGATTTAGACCTTGAAACGTTTGGACTTTTGAGACATACAGACTTTCAAGTTTATGTGGTGTTATTCCCAAAGAACTCAGAAAAAATAAAACCAGAAATGCCACAATTATCATTCAGAAAACAACCAAAACTTTTGGTTTACTCCGGATGATAACATCTTCGCTGTTGAAACATGCGTTGGGTGAAAAACAAAGGTTTGGTGTTAGGGTACAAAACTTTGTGTTTATAAGTCTAATTTCTAATAATGCTACTTATTTGTATCATTTAATACTTCTGCATTCGCCATATGCTGTGATAATGTTTTAAAGATTTTCTTGCAAAATTCCATGTTATTGAAATATTTTTTTTTAAAATAAGAGACCAATCTGGAAGTGTATTCTTTCAAATGAACAAAGAATTTTCGAAATTGCTTGATAGTTAACGGAGTACTGATGTAACAGTCTAAAAACATTAACTGAATTGAGAACCTTCTCCGTTTTTGAAATCCGTTAAAAAATACATGGGACCACCTCCAACACTTTTTAAATTTAATACAGCATATATTATCGAAAACTATTAAATCTTTGAATTTAGTAAAAATTGCTAGAAGAACCTTCAAATTAAACCGATCGACTTTTGAGCGGAAATCGACTAATTCTATTCATTTTCCAACAATTAATCTACTGTTCCTCATAAATTTCATGGTTCCAAAATATATATGTCGAAGTTCTGTCAACACCAAATATATTCCCATAGTGTTTACCAACTGATAAATAATAAGTCAGTACGCGTATCTTAATTTATAAAATTAAGTTTAAAACATGAAAGGCAATCATGTTTGGCGACTATTTTACGATCTCCATAAAAATATGATATGAAATTAATTGTAATATTTGCCAGCCCACATATCCGAATATATTCCAGACCCCGTGAAAAGATATTAAACGTTAATGTTTCCTGTTTTATGGCCGCTTCAAGATCAAGTGTTCCTTGCATAAATTCAGTTATTTGTTGTGAAACCACGGTTACGTCAATACCGAGCAAGATCAATACAAATTGTTGGGGGGATTTAAGATTTTAATATTAGTGCTGTATATATAAATAACCCTCTGAATACGGGGCACCATTGTCCAAAATTTAAATGTACAAGGATTTTGCTCTGCAAAGCCTAAAGAATATCTAGTTTATGTTAAGATTAAAAGATCGTATAAACATGCAACCGTTTTCGTTTTATTTTTGGTTTACAGGGAGAGGATAATAACTTCCATAATAATCTTAGCTGTTAAAGTGGTTGGGCTATAAAAAGAAAAGTACCAAGTCTTTTCTATGGGGCGTCTGAACTTGCTCTTCACTGACGTGGAACTTTTCATCCTTTCCGGCAATCAAAACAGCATAGACTACCTATTTATTTATATTTAATCACTTCATCTGGGAAAGTACAACACCACTGGCTCCAGTTAGCAGGGCCACCCTGGTTAGCAACTCTCCACAACTTCAGAGCTTCTTCGTTAAGAACGAGGGGCTGCGCTTCAGAATTGCAATGAAATGTATCACCATCCGCTTACAATAAAGAAAACTGTCCTCATAATGAGGAATCTCTACCAGTATTATGCAAATTAATAACTTCATTCAGTAATCATCGTCTTTTTACCAATATTATTACTGTCCACAAAAAACTACAGCAAGTTCCTGTTAAACTATCTACTTAGAATATCTGGAATTCAATTTTGAAACTTTACAAAGCGTTACAGTTTTATTAATCATGTAGAACATCTATTCCCTGGCAAATATATCGCCAGGAGATTCGTCAACTGTAGATAGTAGTATTCATAAAATATTGAAACAACCAAGCTTCGCAGCTATTAGAGACCGAATAGAAAAAGATGTTGATGACATATTCGTTATTTGGGAATATAATTTTGAAGCTACATGAATTACTTAACGAACATTATCTTTCTTATACATTTTAATAACAAAAACACAATCTTCATTTGAAACAGAAGTTTACAGAAAACTGACTCATACTAACAGGTATCTCAACTTTTACTCTAATCACCCAAATTCAGTAAAGAGAAGTATCCTCAAATCTCTATATGATAGAGCAACAACCAACTGTTCTTACACCAATAAATTGAAAAAAGAAAAAAACGTTCATAAAAATGTGCTTTCTGTCAATAATTACCCAGAAAAAATATTAACAAAGAGTTAAACAATATCGAATACCAAGATCGCTAATAACAACACCATACTTCACGAAACAACACTAACTCCCAAGATAATAATTATTATAATAACTATACCATACATACAAGGTCTCTTAGAAAGACTAAAAAGAGTGCGCAACAGATATAGTATTAAAAAATAATTTAAAACAAGAAATACTCTAAAATCAGTTACATCAAAAACATAACCAGAAACCACAACTCAAAATACAAGAAATTGCATTTATAAAATTTCTTGTGGATGTAATAAATTTTATATTGGAGAAACCTACAGACCTCTAAATGTTCGAATAAACGAACACAAAAATTACATAAAAAACGACAATTTGAAAAATCTTTTTTTTTAATGTAAAGCACTCGAACCATCTGTCAAGAGTATGGTATGTGTTATGGCATAGTATGCCTTCATATACTTAAATTACTCACCAGACGGTAGATGCCACCGACATCTATTAGCTTCAATACACTGACTGTTGTTTTACTATCGGGATAGTTCCTAGGTTTTCCCTTATGATTTTAATGGGATCAATGCCTCAACAAAATTCTTGATTGCATTTTTTATTACCTACACTAGCCGTTACCCGCGGTTTCACTCGCATATGGAATGTACAATTCTGTGTAAAAACATATTATTTGTATCCACCTTATAGGTCAACCACCCCTTATATGCAACTTTTTCTAACATGTTTTAATCACACTGTACAATTATTTTACTTCGCCCCGTGTTTCCAACAGCTAATGTTCTATCTTAAAAAAAATTAGAAATTTTTTTTATCCACACTGTTTAACTATAATTCTACTCCACCCTCTATTTCAACCACCTTGTATGTGCAACTATTTATCACTCCAGTTTGACATTTTTTGTACCACCCTGTATAAAAATAAATCCATCAATTCCCAATAAATTTCACCAAAACTGCAACTGCTTATAGGACAATTTTTAAATATTAAACTTCTTAACTCTACTCTTCCCTATATTTCAAATATCCTATCTGTGCAACTAATTATGAGCTACGTTATTACCTCATAATTTTTGAAGCGCAATGTAAAATTTTTCTGCATCATTTAAACCATCATTCATTTGTAACTTTTTCTAACCTTGTTTGAATCACACCGTGTAATGATAATTTGACTGTGCCCCATAATTCAGGTACTTCGAAAATTTGCTAATTTTTCTTACCTACACTTAATTACTGTACGCTATATTTCAATTACCTTGTATATGCAACTACTTATGGGCCACGCTATATACCATTTTTTCACCACCCTGTATACTTAGAATTCTAGTCCACGCTATATTCCATCTATCCGGTATATGAAACAGGTTGTAGATCATAACATTTTTATAACTTTATAAACTGTATAACTTTAAATCCATCAATGCCCAATATATTTCACCAAAACTGCAACAGCTTATTGGCCACCCTTTATAAGAATTTTGTTCAACATGTTTTTGAATCACCTTGTATGTATTGCAACTACCCTGTGTACGCTACTGCTTATTGGTCAACCAATATAACATTTTTTAAATAATTAACTATAACACTTCTCCACCCTTTATTTCAACTATCCTATCTCTGCAATTTATTATGAACTACGCTATTTCACAATTTTTCCTGATATTTTTTCAACAACTTTATAACGCATAATTTCTCTCCACACCTCATTTAAACCATCCTTCATTTGCAACTTTTTCTGACCTTGTTTGAATCACACTGTTTAACTATAACATTACCTCGCCCCATATTTCAGATACTCCATATATGCAACTGCTATATAACAAAAATTTTCTAGAATTTTTGACCTACCCTGTATAATTATAACTCTACACCACCCTATATTTCAATAACCTTTCATATGCAACTACTTATTTGCCACACAATATAACATTTTTGTACCACCTGTATCCTTAGAATCCTACTCCGCCCTATATTTCAACTATCCGGTAAATAGAACAGCTTGTAGATCTTTATAATATCTTTTAAACCCTGAACCTGAATAGCTCTAATTATTCTCCGCTATATATTTCAGCCATCCTAAATATGCAAATACTTGAGGATATCAAAACATGTTTTTAACCACACCATAAACTATATTCGACTTCATCTTATATTTCAACAACCCTCTATAAACAACTGCTTCTAGCATTTCTTAATCCCATTTCATAACAATAATATCTTCTGAACATAATTCAACGATCCTAACTGCTTACATAAAACATTTTTTTCTAAGATATTTTATTCAGACTTTATAAATTTCTACCCTTTTTCAACTATAGGCCCACTCAAAATAACTTTTTTGGACCACCCCGTATAACTAATTCCACTCATCTTTAATTCAACCACATTGCTATATCTGCTTATAGGATACAATATAACTATTTTTTAGTTTCTATAATTCTACTCCGTAAGTTTCCTATATACAGAACACCCTGATAAAATTTCTATATTAGTTTTTTTTAAATCCAAACATATTACATTGACATTCGATTTTAATAAAAGTCAATGTCAGTATCTATATGCAAGCGGTGGAACCAATTGAGTAATTCTTTTAATGAAAGTTTTTTCGCTAAAGTTTCTGTCATTCATAAAATTTCAAATTTTATTAGTTCAGAAAAAAGATATCAAATCAGTTCTTTCTTACATGATGAGGTAACAAACAAACAAACAAACAAACAAACAAACAAACAAACAAACAAACAAACGAACGAACGAACGAACGAACGAACGAACGAACGAACGAACGAACAAACAAACAAACAAACAGACAACTACAATTTTATAATAGTATATAGATATAGATAGAGATAGATGATCTCTTAGTTACGTCATAAGTTAAATACTATTGTCAAACATTTTAATTTTAAATTTTAGAATTGTGCCTTTTTTCATAGTGTCTTTGCCAACGGGGTCTAACTTAGACCCCTAAACGTTTGGAAACATACAGTAATTCCGGGAATTGTCGTGTTATTTCCTAAAAAGTGCTTAATATCCTTTCCATCGGCTCAATTGGTTTAAAGAAATGCATAACTCTTAAGCTTGCTATAACTCATTGCATCTATCGACAAGACACTTTAATGACCACGAAAACGAATTTTATATATAATTTTATTAGTCATCTGAGTTTCACAGTGTCAAAAAATAAAATACACACAAATATATCGAGGGAATGAAACATCTCGCGGTCAACACATCACGACCGTTCCAGAATTAGATGTCGAATTCATCTTCTAACGCTATTCTCAACGCGAAAATAGTTCGGACGGCTCTATTTTCGGCTCTGACACGTCACGGTTATTACGACTTAAAATATGTCACACAGCACAAGCGGCAGCTTCTAGATGATCGGAATTTCGTGAAAATTTTACGGGTTTTATGAAGCGTTATTGTGCGAATGCCAGACGACATCTTTATCGTTGATGGTCTATGGAGGAAATTAATACTCTCGTAGTCGTAGGCAGTTGATTTTAGGATTATTGGTTTTCGACGATGTGGTTCTTTGCTGCGGTTATTTACGACGAATTTATTGTGTGACAAGTGTTGCAAGTTTCATGGTTCTTGGCAAAATTATTTTATAGGCTGGGCGTTAAAAAAATGCAAAAAAATATATGTCGTCAGCCTGATCGGTAAAATCAGTAAAATTTTGCACGAAATAATAGACGAAATATATAAAAAATATATTAGAGTAATTTATTTAATTATACAGGGTGAGTTTTTTTTTGATGATCAGTATGGCGATCTCGGAAACTAGCGGAGATAGAGCAATGGTTAAATTGGGAAAGATTTGCAGTTTTACTGGCCCAATTTAATGACACTTTCGGATTTTTGTAAAAAGTCGTGGCCTACTAGATATTTTGAAAAAACGATATTCTGTAAATAACAAAATTAAAGGGAATTGTATCCCGAATATGACACAAATTTATCTTTTTTTGAATGGAAACGATAGTTGGCTATAACCTCAAAAAATCGGACATTTTTAGAGATTTTCAACGATATAAATGATATAATACTCGATATAGTTATTCATAAAAATAACGGAGTTATGGATGTTTTTCTCTCTTATTTTTACTTTTAACGTAGTTAGCCCTGAAATAGATTGATTTATTAATAACTAGGTATATCAGATATAACGAAAAAACTAAATAAGTAGGTACTTACTAAAAACTTAAGAAATTAAATACGTAATAATGGTTTCATGTTCGAAAAGTCCACCATTGTTATTTAGACACAAATTACATCTTTTTAAGATTGACATTACCTCTTTCCTCACAGACCGCCTATCAATTTCTTCAATTGCTTGTAATACCGCCTCCCTTAGATCACCAAATGTCTCATACTTTCTTTTGTATACTTTTTTTTTAGCGCACCCCATAAATAGAAGTCTATAACTGCCAAATCGGGAGACCGGGGTGGCCATCCGCGTCGGCTATTTCTTCCTATCCAAGAGTTTGGACAGATCTTATCTAAGTGTTGTCTTACTAATAACGAGTTCTGAGCAGGTGCTCCATCATGTTGGAACCACTGAATTTCTAAAAATTCAAATTATGCAACATGTCTTGAAAAGTGTATTGCAAGAAATGCAAGTAGCGCTCTCCAGTAAGTAATTTGTAATAGATAAAAGGCCCCAGAATAGTAGACCCTATGATACCACACCAACCATTAAAAAGAAATTTTATCTGAGGTCGTCTTTATTCTACATGGAAAGAGTTTCCTTTAGCCCAGATATGCTCATTGTGTCTATTGAACATACCGCAGTTAGTAAATCTGGTTTCATCTGACCATAACACCTTTAATGGAAATTGTGTATTGTCAAGGTACATGTCTCTAAACCTTGTACAAAACAAAATATGTCGATGATCGTCACCAGCATGCAAAGTTCGTTGAGATGTGCCAACTTCTGCCGTAATCTCACGAGTTGATGTAGATGGATTTTGATTTAGCATTGCCAAAACATTTATTTGTGCTGCTTCGTTAATTTGATTACGTTCCTTTGGTGGTTTAGTAAAAGATCCATATCTGTGTAAACTATCGTAAAGCCTCTTAAACGTACATAGAGCAGGTTGACGACGATTAAAATATCTATGAAAGTATTCCTCATCTGCACGAACTGAATTTTTATGGCTTATGATATAACATTCCACCACATTCAGTTTTTCTTTGTTATAATATTCCATTTTATCCCGAAAACTTGTCAATATCGACTGTCAGTTCAGCACTACTAATGGAATTACTTTCAAATGAGGAAACGTCAAAGTGAAAACAATCTTTTTCATGGCTACCTACGTTAAAAGTGAAAATAAGAGAGAAAAGCTTCCATAACTCCGTTATTTTTATAAATAACTATGTCAAGTATTATATCGTTGCAAAGCTCTAAACATTTTTTGAGGTCATAGCCAACTATGGTTTCCATCCAAAACAAAAAGTTTGTGTCATATCTCGAAAACGAGAGCTGTCACGCAAACGAGGATATGACAGTCATATTCGGGATACAATTCCCTTAAATTTTGATATTTACACTTTTTTTATAAAATCAAAAACAAAGGAGCTAGACTAGATTTGACTAAATCGAGAGAATTTCGTTTTTTCAAAATATCTAGTAAGCCATGACTTTTTACAAAAATCCGAAAGAGTCATTAAATTGGGCCAGTAAAACTGTAAATCTTTCCCAATTTAACAATTGCTCCGTCCGTTTCCGATATCCCCATACTGATCATCAAAAAAACTCACCCTGTATAATTATATTCCAGTTCCCCCACACTGCGACGCCCTTGCGAAAAATGTAATAAATTATATTTGTAATTTATCCGACAACTTAATTACAAATAAGCTATGTGTTACTCATTTTGAGTGTCGCCTATATTTATGAATCAAGGTATTAGATGCCAAAAATGATGTCATTTCGTCTGCGTATATTTGAGGGAAGTTTTCTGGAATTTTGATGATTCATACTGTAGCTTCATATATGATTGGAAAAAGTTTGTCAGCTGCTGGTCCGTAAAAAATGAATAACGTCTTGAAAAATCATTTATGTATTAGTTAGACTTCCATGGATATGTTTACTTCATTATCATCATCATCATATTCAGCTATATTCTACAATACATTATACATAAGTAAAAACTCCACCTTGTAGACTAGGGTCGGTAATTTTTGTAACCAAAAAGATAATGTACAATGAAACTATTGGAAAAAAAGAGAATACAGCAAATAAGTTTATAAAGTTCTTCAAATTATATGCGTATATGTCTATTCTAAGATTATATTTATATACCTGAGTGACATACAGAAAATTTCAAAAACTATTTTCTAGAGACGTTATTCTGTTATTGCTGAGAACATTTTCCACAGTAATGTATATATATTTATTCGTCATCAGATAGTAGAGATTTCAACGATCAAAAACCCTACCGACTCTTTTAAAAAAGCAGATCTTTTGACGTGAGAATTTTCGATGGAAAATTAGGGTGTTTTTTTGTTATTAAGTCAAAATAAAGTGAAAAAATAATTATTTTAAATTAAAAAAATACAGTGTGTTTGGTACATAAAAAGATAATTTTTCACCAAATTTCGTGAAAGATTTTTTTTTGTTAAAGATAATAAAAAAACAAAAACTTGGTTTTTTGAATTTATCAAATGAATTTTGAAGTTATATGAAAAAAGTATAAAAACAAAAGTTTTAGACCTGTTTATTACCTACCTTAATTTTTTCCATATGACTTGTGGTTTTGCCGGAAATCGAGATTTTTACCCTAAAAACTCATCCCCTTCCACTTTCACACCTCACTATATTTTTGCTTATATTATTGTTGTGTTCTATTCCCTTTTCAATATGTTTCATTCAACTATTACTTTTTTTTTCAGTTTTACCATTTTCAAAGGTTCTGTTCTATATCCATAAAATAGATTTAAAAGATTAATGGAAATGCTGTGGAACCTTTGGTGTGTCACAAATGTAAAAACACAGTTTTACACCCTAACACCAAACCTTTATTTTTTAAACACTCAACGCCGTTTTAACAGCTCTAAGTTGACAACTTCGAGTGTTTAAAAAATAAAGGTTTGGTGTTAGGGTGCAAAACTGTGTTTTTACATTTAAAAGATTAATGTCTAATTGATTATTTAATAACCTGTATACTTGTATCTCTAGGGAAAACTTTGCTAGTGAATCACACCAAAATATTAAGACTAATGTTTATCTGGGTAAGATTAAAATGGGTATTTCTAGCGAATTTATTAAATCGCATGTTATGAAGCACTGTGTTTATATCGGCAATGATATTTTTGTAGAAGATTTACCAGTAAAAGAAGAAAATTGGTCTTCTAAGTTGTCTTTTGATATTACTTTTAAAGACAAAGTTATGTCTCCTGAAGTTTGGCCTACGGGAGTGATTTTTAGAAAGTTCTTCAAAAATAGAAAAAGAAACGGAACCAAGAATGTCATATAGGATTTTCCAGTCTTTTATCAAAATGCGGGAAGTATCAGAACCAAACTCAATATATTAAAGAAATCAATGATGGTGAGTCCATATGATGTTTTAGCTTTGTCTGAGAGTTGGCTGAACAAAGACTTTAACGATACAGAACTGGGTATGTATGATTATGCTATATTCCGATGCGATAGAGAGGATATTAGGGATGACCTTGCCATGCGGTGGCGGTGTGCTAAGTTCTGTAAAGAAGTTTTTGGGTGCAATAAGGCTAACAGTCCCAGAAACTTATGTTGAACAAGTTTATATTCATTTTAAGGTCGGCAAAAGGGACTATGTGCTAGACTGTGTGTATATCCCTCCATCATCTGGTAGTGATTTTTATGTTGAACACTGTAATACAGTAGAGTTTATTTTTAATAAGTTTAAGGACTTTAGGAGATTATAATCGTAGGAGATTATAATCTACCAAACGTTTCCTGGAATAATGTAAGTTTAGGACTGACCACCACCTGAGGGTAGTCCTGCTCTGGCCCTAGTGAATAGTTATAGTTTTTTAAATCTATACCAATTAAATACAATTACAAATAGTAGATCTGCTCAATTAGATCTACTGTTCTCTAACACAAGTGACACAACTGTCTCAAAAGCAGTTGATCCACCATTCCCAGATAGCATTCACCATAGGTCTATTGAATTTAATATATCTTTAGGTGACTTTGCCAAAAAGGTAAGTTACGAAGAATATTTCTTTGACTTTATAAATGGTAACTACTTAGAAACCAACTACTTCCTCCAAACATAGATTGGTATTCATTATTTCTGGGGAGAGAAATAAACGAATCTGTTGAAATTTTTATGGGCATCTTGTACAGAGTTTTGAACTTGTTCATACCTATTAAAAAGACATAAACCTTTCCGGTGTGGTTCAGTGCAAAGCTTCGATCTCTAGTTATTAGAAAAAAATTTGCACATAAACAATATAAAAGCACAGGTAATCCTATGCTTTATAATACCTTTGCTGAATTACGGGAAAAATGTGCAATATTGGAGTCCACAATATCATACAGAGCATATTAAAAGGATTGAGGGTAATTTGAGAAATAATCCGATGCCATTCTGGTCATATGTTAATAATGTTAAAAAATCACATGGTCTCCCACTATGTATTACATACAATGGATCAGAGGGTCAGAACACTGACTGAACTCTTTGCCTCATACTTTTCCACAGTTTACTCGGACAATCGTCCTGAAAATGTAAACTATGGCGATTTTCCAGTATCAATTGGTGTCCAAAATTACAGTTTTTTCAGTTAGGGACGTTTACGAAGGTATTAAAAACCTGCCTTCAAAATTTACTACCGGTCCAGACTGTATACCGTAATTTTTCCTGAAGAACTGTATTTGTACAGTATCAACACCTATTATCTTAATTTTTAACTTATCCCTAAACACAGGTCTATTTCCAGATTTCTGGACGCTAAGCCATTTTAAACCAATTTATAAAACTGGCCCTAAAACAGAGGTCAAACACTACCGGGCAGTCTGCAATCAATCCGAGATCCCTAAACTTTTGGACAAGCTTGTATGCCAACGGTTCTCATGGGATGTCAATCAAATAATCAACCTAGAACAGTTTGGATTCGTCAAGGGAAGGTCGACTGAAACCAATCTAGTGTTATATCAAAATTTTTTACTGAGTATGGTGGAAAAGGGAAGACAGGTTGAGTCTGTCTATACTGACCTTTCTAAGGCATTTGACAGGGTTGACCACGATCTCCTGATCCTAAGACTGAAAGCCTTAAGTATTAGGGACCTGCTACTATCTTGGTTTAAAACTTTTATTAAAGGCAGATCTCACATGGTGAAGATTAGTAGTTCAGTCTCAAGGGAAATACTTGCCCTGTCTGGAGTACCACAGGGGTCCCATTGTGGCCCTATCCTTTTCAGCTTCTTTTTGGTTGACCTTAAAACCTGTCTACCAAATAAGAGCCCTTTTCTGATGTTCGCTGATGACGTGAAGTTGTTCAGATCGGTTGATACCTTAGAAGATGCTTTACTTCTCCAAGAAGATATAAATCATTTTTCTTATTGGTGCAAGGTTAATAAAATGGACCTAAATATAAAAAAATGTTGCCAAATATCATTTGGTAGACGACTAAACTCCATCATCTTACAATTCCAAATAGAAAACAATAATCTTAATAATCTTCAGAAATCAAGGAACTGGGATTACTTTTGACCGTAAGCTATCTTTTAGATCAGATATAGAAAACATAACATCCCGTGCCGTAAAGATTCTGTTATTCATTCATAGGTCCTCCTTTGAATTTTCTATAATTGCATTTAAATTATAGTACTGCACTTTAGTGAGATCAATTTTAGGATATGGCTGCGTGGTCTGGTCACCATCATATCGGTCGTATGTCGATCTTTTGGAGCAGCTGCAAAACAAGTTTCTACGTATTACTGCATATAAAATGGGACTTTGTAGAGATGATTACTCATAAGATCTCATTAGAACAGAGTTAGGATTGTTATCTTTGGAGAGCAGGAGAATTTGTGCAGATTTATGCTTTTTGCATAAACTAGTTAAACCATGTATAATATGCCCAGATCTATTGAATTTGATTCATTTAAATGCGCCGGGCAGGCGCAGTAGGCATACTGAGCTGTTTAAAGTGCCATTTTATATGACTAACTATGGGTCAAACGAATCACTAACTATAATCACAAGAACTTTTAATTTTTAAGTACTTCTTGGGAAATAACACCACAGTTCAAAGAAAATTGCTGTATATTCCAAACGTTTCGGGGTCTAGATCAGACCCCGTTGTCAATGGTTAAGAAACTACGGATAAAAAAGGGGCACAATTCTGAGATGTAAATTAAAATATTTGACAATACATAATATTTGATTTCTGACGTAACTAAGAGAATTTTATTTGTAATATACAGGGTAGCACAGAAATTTCTAAAGATTATATAATCATAAAGATCCCTTCAAATTGGAAGAATTTGAAAGGGGGAATTTTATGTGGCGCTCCTAGGTGCGACTTTGTTATAAGATAGTGCATTCGCCAAAAATGCGACCAAAGAACTTTGTTGATTCAGTGATCCCATTAAAATCATAAGGGAAAACCTAGGAAAAACCTTATGAACTATCCCGATATTGGGTTGTTCACAAGGACATTACCATTAGCAATTTCTTCCTTAATCATCGGCAACCAGGAACGACTGAATTCTACGGAGGTAGTAGCGATACAATCGTTTTCGTTTAACAAAATTAAAGCAGACTCTTTTAGTTTTCTTTTTGTGGTGTGTTCTTCTTTGTGTAATATAACTGAATTTTGAAACTGTATTTTATGACCAAGGTCCCAAGCATGTTCACAAATTTTGGATTTTTCAAATTGTCGTTTTTTTATGTAATTTTTGTGTTCGTTTATTCGAACATTCAGAGGTCTAGAGGTTTCTCCAATATAGAATTTATTACATTCACACGGGATTTTATAAATGCAATTTTTTGTATTTTGAGTTGTGTTATTTGGTTTGGTTTTTGATATAATTGATTTTAGTGTATTTCTTGTTTTAAATGATGTTTTGATATTATATCTGTTTCCCACTCTTTTTAGTCTTTCTGATAGACCCTGTATGTATGGTATAGTTATTGTATTAATGCGATTATCTTGGGAGTCAGTGTTGCTTGGTGAAGTTTGATGTTGGTTGTTAGGGATTGCTTGATATTCCATTTTGTTTAACTCGTTATTAATAAATTTATTTGGGTATTGATTGGCAGAAAGTACATTTTTTATAAACGTTTTTTCTTCATTGAATTTGTTGATATTAGTACTGTTGGTTTTTGCTCTGTCATATAGAGATTTAATGATACCTCTTTTTACCGAACTTGGATGATTAGAGTTAAAGTTGAGATACCTGTTAGTATGAGTCGGTTTTCTGTAAACTTCTGTTTCAAATGTCGATTGTGTTTTGGTTATTAAAATGTCTAAGAATGGTAATTTGTTATTCTGTTCAAGTTCTAATGTAAACTGAATAGTTTGTTCTGTGTTGTTTATGCCGTTAAGTAATGCATGTAAATCCTCAAGATTATGTTCCCAAATAACAAATATGTCATCAACATAACGCCACCATTAATTTACATCTCAGAATTGTGCCCCTTTTTTATCCGTAGTTTCTTAACCATTGACAACGGGGTCTGATCTAGACCCCGAAACGTTTGGAATATACAGCAATTTTCTTTGAACTGTGGTGTTATTTCCCAAGAAGTACTTAAAAATTGAAAAATATGCCACAAGTATCATTCAGAAAACAAGAACTTTTAACTTATTTCAGGACCGTATTGGTATTTTTGGAATCTCTTTTCAGAAATTTAATTGTGATATTAAAAAGCTGTTTTAACTTTGAGAAGATAATTGGGATGCTTGGTTTGTAATTAATTTAGTGTCTTAGCGTGTTGTAATATTTCCTCTATATATATATATATATATATATATATATATATATATATATATATATATATGTATTAGATGGTTTCCGGGAATTCATCCGCGTAGTTGATAACTGATCCCTGCCGGGATCGATGGTAAAATGACGACGTTTCGGCAGAGTCACATCTGCCCTCTTCAGGTCGGTTCGCATAATTCTCGTAGCTTTCTGCTTTCGCTTCTAGTTACTCGAATACTCGAGAATATTCGAGTAACTAGAAGCGAATACTCGAGGATATTCGAGTAACTAGAAGCGAAAGCAGAAGGCTACAAAAATTATGCTAACCGACCTGAAGAGGGCAGATGTGACTCTGCCGAAACGTCGTCATTTTAACATCGATCCCGGCAGGGATCAGTTATCAACTACGCGGATGAATTCCCGGAGACCATCTATTACATTTAGTGCCTGCGAAAACTTAAAAACAAATATATATATATATATATATATATATATATATATATATATATATATATATATATATGTACTCAGTGTAAATGGTCTTAACCGTAAATAATTTCTAGAATATCAACAAAGTTGTGATTATTTTAGACTAAATGGACTAAATTTAGATTAATTATCCTATGTGGTATTACTTTTTTCGATGTTCTCTGACACGGGTATTCTATTGATACCACAATTACAGCAATTGATTTTGTTATGTAAACCCCATATTTACAATGATTTTCTACTCTTGATTTGTTGTTCTTTATACATATATATATATATATATATATATATATATATATATATATATAAAATATTATAGTTTTCACCTTTGAATATCGACGGAAGCTGTGGAGGTGGATACACTACAATCGCTTTCATTTAACGTGATTAAACCCAACTCTTTTAACTTTGGTCTTGTGCCACGCTGTTCTTTGTGAAACATTATTGAATTTTTAAATCCTATTTTATGACCCTTGCATATACACAGATGAAAACAACAACGTAATAAAATGAAAATTTAATTTTGTCACCGAGCTTTATGCAGATTTCCTTTGAACAAATCAACTTATTTTATTGCCATTTCCACGTATGCTTAACACAAAGACTTTCCTGAACCCAACACCGCATTACCAGTGTCATCACACCTGTTCTCAGTTCTTTTACCCTGTTGTTTTCGCCAGAAAAGCTTCACAAGGAATTTCCCAGGAAAAACTCATTAATACTCTCAATATTTCTGTCAACCGACATCGGTCACCACTTATTGCAAAAACCGAAATAACTGTGAACGAACATTTTCCAAAAAACCTCGCTCTATAACGGCTCTACGAATCTCGCTGATGGTACAGCGGATAGAAATAATATTTTTAAAAACATAGACACGACGTGTCAGGTCGCCGCGTTTGCAGCACACCGTAGTTCGGTTAGCGCTCTCTCAGCATCTGGACGGTAGGCCGTCGCCGGCGTCTTTTCGACCACCGTCGTATACAGTGCGATGTGATTGTGAGTGACAAAGTGTTTAAGATGAGTGACAACAGCTCGTTGAAGTCTAATGCCAGCAAACCGAAGACCCCCGGGCTCGATGGGGGTAAGAAGGTGGGTTTCGCGCGACCCACTCTCATCATCCCTCCGCCCCAGGTGAACCAAAAGGGTTTCACCCCTTATTCGGCCAGCATCAGGTCGAACATGACACACACTATGACGCCGGGAAGTATAGGACCTGCTCACGACATGTACGGAAGGAAGGCTTCGATGTTTGTTTTTGATCAGCTGAACGGTATTAAAAGTTTTACCATGAACACTGCGAAATCTGGTATGGGGATCGGGGAGAAGTGTTCCTACTGGATGTACGCACAGATAAGGAATTTGAGCAAAAAGTGGTTCACGCATTTCTTTTTGACATTTGTTCTTATACTTTATACTATCGGAGGTGCTCTGATGTTCTCGACCATTGAAGGTAAGAACCACGAAAGGCAAATATTGCACGGAATGTATTATACATTTGTGAAAGAAACTTATTATTCATTTAATGGAATTTTTGGTTCGTTTTAGTAATAAACAATTTTCGTTAATTAATTGTTGAAAATATTGGCGTAATAAGTTGGAACTTCATTATATTGCAGGTAAATACCTTGGTAAACATGTTAGGCTCCATAAGGGATACGTTTATAGAATGCTGTAGCTACTTCCTCCAAAAAAGAGGAGGTTATCAATTCGTCTAAAACTTTTCTACGTTTTTCTAGAAAATCAGAATAAAAAGTAAATAAGGGACTAGATATCAGCGAATTTCAACGAATCTTCACTGTTTTCTCTAAAAGTGCTCACGCAATTTAAGTATTATAAATTGTATTATACAAAGATATGTTCCAGCTTGATTCCGTACATTTTTCTATAACGCAAAACATACCATTTTTCTGAAAATCGGACAAATATGTGCACAAAAACTGTAAACATCATGATAAATGTCAAATTTTTATCATAAATATGTAGTTTAAATGTCAAGATATGTCATGAAAGTATGTCGTACAGGGTATTTGTAATGATTTTCCTTTTGATGCTTTTGAAGTCAGTTTATTTTAGCTTATTAAGGCGAAAATTTGTTATTTCGGCGTTCTCTTCTCTGTGGAATATAAGCAGTTATATACATAGGATTGTTGAAAGATAAGTTGGAATAGAATTAGTTATACTGGGTGGTTCTAAAAATAATGTGTTGGGTAGCACATAAGTAGTTGCGTATACCAGGTGGTTGAAATAAGAATGGAGCAGAACTATAGTTATACAGAGTGGATATTTGCGTTATAGAACGGAGAATAGTTACAGTTATACAAAATGTTTTAAAAATTGTCAAAAGCAGTTGAGTATACAGGACAGTTGAAATATAACTGAAGTATAATTAGAGTTATACAGGGTAGTTTAAAAAGTTATATAGCTTGGAACCTAAGTAGTTGCTTGGATAAGGTGTTTGAAGTAAGTGTGGGGTAAAATTATTGTTATTGGGGGTGTATAAAAAATTGTTATAAAAGCATAAGCAGTTAGGATATTTGAATTATAGGACGTAGGACGGGGTATAATTATAGACATGGGTTAAAAAAATTTTAGAAGCAGTTGCATATACCGGGTGATTGAAATAAATGGTAGAGTATAATTTTTAGCCATAAAATGTAGTTCAAAAATGTGAATTTTTGTTATATAAACCATGAGCAGTTGCGTAAATGGAATACTAGACATATGGGGCGAAGTAAAATCATTGGTATACAGGAATAATTTAAACAATAGAAAATTAGAAAGAGGATTTGTACTTATACAGCATGGTTTTAAAGATAACAGAACCGTTGTAATATTGTGTTGAGTTGAATTATAGTTGTACAGGGTGATTCATATAATGTCAGACCAATAAGTTATATAGGAGTGACCGTGACCAGTACACAGAAGCATATAGTGTGGATGCAATATAGAGTGAATTAGTTACATTTATAGAAAGTGGTCCAAATAATAAAAAAAATAAAAAAGTAAAAATATATTTGAAAAATGTAGACAAAGAATAAAAATTAGAGAAGGAAAAAGAGAAAGGGAGAAAAGAGAGAGAGAGATAAGATTACGCTAAGATTGTCAACTGAATTACCTTAAAGCAGATAAAAACGAAGATATGTGTGAAAATAGTGATTGATTGCACACGATTTCTAAACTGATTTTATTTTAAGTCAGCTGAAGACGGTTGTTTTATAAATAAAAATTATTTCAATCAAAATCCGATAAGAGTCGAGTAAGTAAATATAACAGAAGACTTATTGGTAGGGTTTTTTGGGGAAAGACACCAAACTTGACATTAAGAAGTAGCTTCTTAATTATTGAGGAGGCAAATAGTTATTTTGAATGCTCATTTGGGATTTTCACTTCTCACAATGTTTTTTATCTGTTTGGTGTGACGTTTAAAAAGTGTTTGTTTCAAAACTACCAACCGTTTCAAGGACGAAGCCTGACATTAATTCGTTTGGAATTTTTAAATATAAAGTCCTTATTCTCAAGTGTGTTTGTTTTCACCAAAATCTTTAAAACTAAACTAAACGCTGCCACAAATATTTTTCAGAAAATATCTGAAGGACTTACTGTAATAAATGTTCCAAAAAGAAGTTACTGAGTTTTACGATATTGAAATTATTGTTACTGTTGAGTTTTCATCTACATCTGTTATAAGAAATCAAATAATACATATTGTCAAATATTTTAATTTACATCTTAGAATTGTGCCTTTTTTATCTATAGTTTCTTAACCATTGACAATATATAATATATAAATATACAGCAAATTTCTTTAAACTGTGGTGTTATTTCCCAAGAAGTACTTAGACATTAAAAAATATGCCACAAAAATCGTTCAGAAAACTACAAGAAAATACTTGCTATTAAAAAAAAAACTTGCTACAAAAATAATCAGCGTTGCTGTGGTACTATATGTCTACTAAAAATTTAATTAAGAAAAACAGGAGAATATATTCCAAGGGATTCTGGGAAATTATATGAATCGTGCAAATTTTTCAAAACATTTTAATTCGCTAAGCGCTTTCGACTATTAAAGATCATCATCAGAGCCTTTAAAAAAAAAAACCAAGTCACATACAAAAATCATCTTAATGTAACTAAAACTACTTACAGGTTGAAGCTGTAGTGAGTTACAATATAAATGTTCAATTTTTTTTTTATGTGGATAGACCAAATAATTTGCAAGAATTAGCTGCAAGAATAATTCAAGACATCCAGAAAATTACACCAGAAGTAATAGCTAATGTTACTAGAGAATTTAAAAACCGACTTGCTTATTGTCAAGAAGTAAACGGTGCTCAGTTTGAACATCTAATACATTAAGTTTAGTTAAGTTTCAATGTTTTGAAAATCACTTAGATTTAGTTAATAATTATTATTATGTATTTCTTTAATGGATATTAGATTTTTCCTTTCCTTAATTACTTTTCTGTTAATATCTCGGTAGGTATTGAAGTAAACAATATCAAACCCGAATTTTTTTTTCGCAATAAAATGTTTCATCAGAAACTAAAATACTATACAGGGTGTTTCATTGCAAATTTGAAAATCGACATTACTTCCGGTAAAACAGGAAGTTCAAAATTGTAAAAAAAATTCGAAACAAATAGGCAATCTACTGCAGTATCCTACTTCCAAATTTCATTTTGATATACGATTGCTAATCAAACTCCTGTGGATTTCTTTTGGCAATTGAAAATCCTAACTTCTCTAGAATAATAATACAAATTAGGTGTTAACTCAAATCCTATTAACAACAATATTTACTATAAATATATTCAAAAGCACTCGCATCAAACAATATACCGTTCTATAAAATTGTATTGACTGGTAGAAAGATTTATAGAGACCGGTGGGCTATAAATGTTGTATTTTATATGCATTTCAGACAATCATAACAAATGAAACTGTGATCCTAACATATGATTTAATGGTGCTATTTTAAACGCTACGGGGACATTTTGACACTACTCATAATTTTGTAATGTAAATGATTTACTAGCATTTTGATGACCCATGTTTGACATTCATGACTAAAAATGTGATGGTTTACTTTTTATTTTCCGCTTCTTTAGCAGTTAAACTATTGTTTTATTATTTAACCCCAAGAATTATAATTTAATATGATTTCGAAGATTATCATAGATTTTAGTATTCGTGAAAATCATTGTTAACATTTTATTTAAGTGAAAGTTTGTTAACGGAGGCTCATATTTACACATACGAAAATAATTGAGTATGATAGTGAAATGAAAAAAATGCATTTGTTTCGACATTTCATTCCGACCGACACGACACTTCTGACGGGCACAATACTTCTTTGACCTTGAAATACCCACACAATTCAGCTCTCTGTGTAAGAAACAGATATATCAACAACAAGATATATCTTAAGAGTTTCTTTGTTTATTGAAATAGTAAATAAACAAATATAACATCCAATTAACATATACTCACTGTCAAAGTAATCGGAACACCCAGAAGGAGACTTTTAAATTTAATATTATTTTGGTAAAATACAGATGCTAATAACGTATGTTTTTTTAGAGGTATAGAACTTTGAAATGGAATAAAAGAAGGATATTTTTTTTATATTGACATGAAATTTACTTTATTCGAAAGATAATCTTCTGGCATTATAATTTGAATATGACTTCTGGTATATGACAGCCACGGCTGGCTCGGCCTTAGTCTAATATGGAGGTCCAATTTTCGATGACTTTTTCCAACATTTGGGGCCGTATATCGGCAATAACGCGGCAAATGTTGTCCTCCAAGTGGTCAGTCGTTTCGGGCTTAACGGCGTAGACTAGCGACTTCACGTATTCCCACAGAAAATAGTCAAGCGGTGTTAAATCGCACGATCTTGGAGGCCAATTCACGGGTCTGAAACGTGAAACTATGCGGTTACCAAACGTTTCTTTCAATAAATCAATTGTGGCACAAGCTGTGTGACATGTTGCCCCGTCTTGTGGAAACCACAGCCCGTGTGCATCATGATTGTTCAATTGATGAACGAAGAACTTAGTAATCATGGCTCTATAGCGATCCCCATTGACTGTAACGTTCTGGCCAGCATCGTTTTTAAAGAAGTACGGACCAATTATTCCACCAGCCAATAAAGCAGACCAAACAGTCAGTTTTTCTGGATGTAACGCTGTTTCAACATGAGCTTGAGGATTATCATCACTCCAAATACGGCAGTTTTGTTTATTGACGCATCCATTCAACCAAAAGTGAGCTTCATCACTAATCAAAATTCGCTTATGAAAATCGGGATTAACGGCAATCTTGTTTTGGGCTCATTCACCGAATGTACGCCTTGCTAGGTGATCGTGTGGCTTCAATTCTTGCACGAGTTGAATTTTATAAGCACGCCAGTCAAGATCTTTCCGCAAAATCTTCCATAAAGTGGATGGAAACATATCCAATTCCTGTGCACGAAGGCGGATAGACGGATTCGGGTTTTCCTCTACGCTACGCACAACAGCAGCAATGGATTCTTCTGTACGCACTGTATGACATCTCTGTGGATGCGTATTATCATTTAGAGTAAACGTGGTGCGAAAACGTTTCATAGTTAATCGAATTAATTGGTCTGATGGACGATTATATTGACTGTAAAATGGACGTAGTGCGCGATACGTATTTCAAACAGAACCATGATTTTCAAAATAAATTTGCAAAATTTGGAAGCGGTTCTGTTCATGATGAAATGCCAAACCAAACTAAACATAAATCACTTGACAGCTGACAAGATGGCCACCGGTTAAACGAGTGTTGCCAACTTAAAGTTCTATACCTACAAAAAAACGCCTTTTACTTGCGTTGGGAGACCAATTTTCGACAACTCGAAATTTGGCTAATGAGTGAATGGTTAGGAGAACAAGGCCATCTTGTAAGTGTCCGAACGATTTAATGCCGTATAATGTATTTTGTACTGCAGCATTATCGACCCCATCTTGTGCTACCTCTGACCTCTGAACATCTACGGCAACAACTACAGCAGTACAGAGAAGGACAACATTGGAATGTGGAATGCCATAAGGTCGTCTTCTTTAATGAATTAATCTCGATTTTGTTTGGGTGGATGTGACGGCCGAAGCAGGGTTAGACGAAATCGAGGAGAAGAAGAGGCGTCAGCCTCAATTTGATGTGGAATTTGACAAGCAAATTACATTCGCCTTATTCTTTTTTTTTAAATCCATAGGTAGGCCAACGTTCATACCATTACATTGATTTTGCTGTGACACAAATTTTGATTAATCTACTGATTTTGCGTAAGAGGGCGCTAACAATAAGGCATTGCCGTTTTGATGTATTTACAGTGTTCATTTTGATTTATTTGAAGTCAGTTTCTGATATAATTTAATTTATAGGAAATAATCCCAATGCAATCACAACTATGAATTCATAAATCTTCTTCTTCGAATCTCTTTTAGCTGTATTTGAGACTGAAGGCTATTTCTTTCTTATACATTTTCTGGGAAATTGTGAGTCGCAGACATAAGAAGTAGTTATAAAACATAGCTTATATTTTTGAGCTTTAAACAAATTTATCATAAAAAATATGCAATTCCATTTAAAATGACAAAGTTATAATCAACCACTAGTATAACTGGAAGTGGCCAACTATTTGAAATTAATTTAGTGAAAAAGGGCATTCTGGAAAACATCCTTAACATTCAAGAAGTACCTGGGAGACCAAGCTTCGCTCATGATATCAATGCTACGCCAATCAGTTGATGACATATACAGTGTGTCCGGTTATGGACTAGCGATAATCTAAATACATGTAAATCAACTATTTTAATACACAAATACACTATACAGGGTGTAAATAGTTTGACTGCATATATTTTAGGTGCAGATAGTACCCACCAAACAAAACAAAAAACTCTTATAACACTATGGTCTAAAGGGCTTAATAAGCAAGAAAATTTGAAATACATGTTAAGTAAATTATTGTCAATGTGGCATCGTCGCGCTAAAAATTAGATTTGCTTGTAGCGTGAATAATAAAGGAATGAGTCACCACAAACGATTATTTATAGTAAATATTCAAAATTCTTGTTATTACATTTGCTTTCCCCACAAATTAATAGCATGTCAGGTCTTTACCTAATTGTATGATTGTCACTGTTTGTCACAAAATAATACACTCGAACTCACAATTCACAACAGATTTTATTTATTTTTCCAATTTATATTTTAAAATGAAAATCAAATAACTTACGCTATGTCGAATGTCATGCAAACATCACTTTCACTTTCTTAAAAGAACCGGGCAGCAAAAAAGCGTTCATGGCAACGGCCAGCTGTAGTACTGAGTATATGCTATGTTGCCACATCTGATCGGAGAAACGTAGGGCAAATTATAACAGAATATTTAGAGTTTAAATAATAATTTTCTTTGTTAATACAGTTATTAAAGGTGTATACGCTATTGAGTATTTACATATTTAGCTTTACAATCATTTTGAAGCCGGAAATAATCTATTATTCACTGTAATAAAGGCTACAGAACTTCTAACTTTTTCATTTTTTTTGGCAAAACTATAGTTTATTTCTGAAAATGTTATAAAGCTTTTTGATTTGTTTTGACCTGAAGTATTGATCCTCAAAATCTTTGCACTCAAACCGTTTACACCCTGTATAATAGGGCTCAGTACCCCACCCCGCCATATGGCAGCCATTTTGTTTTTTTAATGATCTGTTCTCTATGTGTGAACAAAAACGTTCATATCTCTTAAAGTTCTGGTCTTACTGAGATAAACATAGGCTTATTCGACGGACAATAATACTGTCTATCAACAACATTTCAAAACAAAGTGTTAAGGTTTTCTTAACTTTTGGAAAAAAGATGAAATGCAAAAAAGGGTTAAAAAATTATGCAAATCAACAAATTATTGCAAATCAATGCAAAAGCAGTCCCAATAACATTTCATTTTTTTTCACTATATTGAAAGCTTTTGAGTTAAGCTACAGTACAACGTTAAATTCACAGCTGTATGTTTGTTACTTTAGGAGTTAATGTTGTTTGAATATAGCGTATGCGCAAGCACAAAAGACCTTTGTTAAGTGATATCTGTCATTAGCTGCGTGCTGTCCGAGAAAAGGCTAGCAATACTATATTAAATGAATGAATGAATGACTAAAGAGATAATCAATATGATAGACTGTGACATATGATAGACTTTTGGTCATTTACCTTACTATCCACAATTAGTGTTCACATTTACCTTACTATCCACAATTAGTGTTCACTTTTAAAAGCGTCGTTGGACCACCTCCTTAATACACCCTGTAGCAAAAAATTGTACATATTTGACAAAGCTCTGCATTTAAAGGATTATCTGTCAGAATGGACATCTGTTTCAATCAACTACATGGTTTCTTTATGATTTACGCATGGCGTTAAAAAGGTAAAAGTTACACCGTAAACTTCTTTTTAAACTAATCAGAGAATCATTGCATATTGCAGTCATGAAGGTGTCTCTGTTCTGGTTTCCAATAATTCAAAAGTTTAATAAAATGGGTTGCTGTTCTCGCTGCTGCTGCTACTGCTGTAGAAATTCTAAAGATTCATTTGCATCATGTTGTTCTGGCTTCTACGTATATGTTGTCAGGTATCCCAGCGATACAGTACAGATGATTAAACTGATTATTGCGTTGATTATATTTACTACGGGAGGAGCTTTTTTGTTCCAGTATGTTGAAGGTAATGATTTCATATCTCATAAGCTTTTATTGGGCTGTGCATCACTGTTTTGTTTTACGGTTTAGTGGTATTAATAAAATTAGGACCTAAAGATAGATAAAAGTATCACCGGCGATTAGCTACGTTATCATCATCAAATGCAGCTATATTCAACCAATGTTTCATGGTGTAGCTTCCCTGAAAAATTGAAAGATTGCAGAGGAACTTGCAAAACTGTGGAAATGGGAAACTTAAGGTCTTGAGAAGAACGAAGAAGAAGAGGTTAAGATCTGTAAGAAGTGAAGGAAGTGTATGACTGAAACATTCGAAGAAGTAGCTCAATGGACTGAGAGGAAGAACATATTTTTTGTCAGTTATCGGGAACTCAAGGACAGAGGTTGAGGAATTGGCCTTTGAAGAACTAAACGCGTGGAGAAATTTATTAATGAAGAAAAAAGCTGAAGAGCTTATCGGACACACTTAAGGTCTTCAGAGAACAGATAAAGAGCTTAAAAGGTCCTTTTTGTGGGAAGGGTTGAGTAGATGAAAAATATTTTTAGAATTTAACAGGAGATAGGAGGCATACCTTATCACTCCAACTCAGTGCAGGTTGGTAAGGGGCAAATGTCGATTTCACTGATTTTTGTCATTTAAATCAGAGACGACTATACCCACCGGAAATCTGTCTTTTCAACACACTATAAATGCAGTTTTTAATTCTCTAGTATGAATTCACACCTCGTTGTTCTTTTCTTCATATTATTCTATAACAACCTTTGTTTAGTTACATTCTAATTTATATTTGACTCTGTATTCAAACTAGTGGTCGCACAGTGGTCTAAATTCGACCAAAATCTTTGTTAAAAATTTTAAGATAATATACCTGTATGAATTTGCATATTTCCAACATTTCCAACATACTGTTATGTTTTTATTTTCACAAAGGGGTTCTGTTCAGTTCTTGGATTTATTTAAAAACACAGTCTAACTCACTCTAATTTATTTCTACTACTTTTACACAAATTTATATTCACAGAAACTACTATTTACATTTTATCTTAACTGTACAAACGACCGACGAAAACTGAATGCCTCCTATCCCAAGCGGTTCCTTTTATATATTAATCTCGGAATTGTCTGGTACGTCCACGAACTATCGGGAAATTCCATCATGTTCTGGAAGCTTTAAGGGAATTCCCAGTAACGGCAGCGGTCCGCCGGTTGAGAGACAAACACTTCGGATTCCACGAATTTATCGGAATAATGTCCCTTCCATGAATTGGTTGAGGGCCGATTGCACCAGCTGTCGGATGAATTCTCGTAACAATACTTTTCTGTGTACTCATAAAATTGTTTCGCAAAGGGTAATAATTTCAATTTTGTTGTCTTATGGATCCAGTTAATGTACAGTGCATCCCATTTTGGTTGAGATTGCCAGGTTACTCGGTTGTTATTGAAGATAGAGTCTTGCGGTTTTCACATACCTGTTCTACTTTTTTGTGAAACTCAGGATGGCCATATCAGATTTTGCATAAGTGTTTCCAGTTATAAGATACAGGGCGATTTTGATAATTTATACTTTTTGGACCCCTTCTATATCTACGAAGTTATTAGAAATACTCTTGCGCTAAGAACTACGTCTAATAGAAAATTTTGCGTAGAATCCAGTGGAGTACTCAATTTTTTTTCCGAGTATGGTTTTGTAAATACAACATTATATATTTTTAAATGGAACACCCTGTATTTTATTATTTCATTGAATTCCTTATTTTTTTCCCTTTGAAATAATGTATGATACAATACACATGGTATTATTAGAAATGCTAAAAAACACTAAAAAGCTGAGTTTTTTGCTAGTAGGCCATGTATTTTCCATTTAAAAGGAGAATCAAACAAATAATTCCATTTGAGATTTTTTCTAGGAGTTTATCAGCAAAGAAAAATAATGTTAACAATTATTCAATAACATGAAACACGAAATTTAGGTACCTAAAAGCAACTAATAAATAGTTATACATCGTTCATTATGTATAACAAACAGAACAAGTATTACAAATCAAATATCTATTTTAAAATTAATTTTGGACATTATTTATTACGTTATTGATTTAACTGTTCAAATTGTTGTCCATTTTCCCTAACAAATAATTGGCAAACCTTTCCATCTCGCATGAATCCATTTAAAATTATTATAGAATTCCGCCTTTCGGAACAATATTTTATCTAGTGAGCGCTGGAGAGAAAAATGCAAATCTGATCAAGCTGTCATTGTTAGTAACTATTGTGTTTTATCGTGTTTGAGTTTACAAGATCATTATATAAATAATTATTCCTGAGTTTGCTGGTTGATAATTGATAATGGCTGGAAGAGAATTCGTTTTTCAAAATAACGAAAAATACGATATGATACAATGTTTAAATCAATGTTATGAGAATGTTGAAGAAGCTTTAGAACTATATTTCCACAGGTATAAAGTACGAGTATTTTACCATAAGATATTTCATGAAATCGCGTTTACTAAGTTTTGGTGCATATTCTAAACCTCGATCAAAGGTGTATAACAAAGAAAATCGAGAAATGAATGAAATAAATGTGTTAGCTAGCGTTCATGCCTATCCCCAGACTTCTTGTGCAAAATTAGAAAATTACACTGGAGTTTCTCAATCACGGGTCCAAAGAATTTAAAAAATATATAAATTTAAACCTCACAAAGTCAATATTGCCCAGCATTTATATCCTGGTGATGCAGCAAGACGGTTAAATTTTTGCAATTGGTTTTTAGACCAAACCCGAAGGGACAATGATTTTGTAAGGAAAGTTATTTGGTCAGACGAATCTCATATAAGCAGTGCCGGTATATTTAACAGGCAGAATACAAGATACTGGTATGATGAGAACCCGCACTTAATTTTTGAGCGACAACAGCAGGGTCGATTTGGTTTTAATGTAGCTTGTTTCATACTGGTGACAAAAATAAAGTACCGCATTTTTGAAGGAACCCTTACCGCCAATAGGTACTTGACAATCCTAGAAGACTTATTTCTCTAAATATTGGAAGATGTTCCCCTCGCCTTTCGCAATTCTATACACTTTCAACAAGATGGCGCCCCTGCCCACAATTCTAGATTAATTGGGCGCTATTTAGAAAATAATTTTCAAGGATGTTGGATAGGAACACATGGATCAATTAGGTGGCCTCCAAGATCACCCGATTTATCTATATTGGACTTTTTTTTGTGGGGTCATTTGAAAAATATAATATATACCAACAGACACAACAGTCGCGAAGAACTTCGTGCCGCAACGGAGGCAGCTTTTCGGGATTTACAAATGCGACCCGTTATAATTTTAAATGCACTCAGGCGTATTGAAAAGGTTTGCTAATTATGTGTTACGGAAAATGGACAACAATTTGAACAGTTAAATCAATAAGGTAACAAATAATGTCCAAAATTAATTTTAAGATAGATATTTGATTTGTAATACTTGTTCTGTTTGTTATACATAATATACGATGTATAACATTTATTAGTTGCTTTTAGGTACCTAAATTTCGTGTTTCATCTTATTGAATTATTGTTAACATTATTTTTCTTTGCTGATAAACTCCTATAAAAAATCTCAAATGGAATTATTTGTTTGATTCTCCTTTTAAATGGAAAATACATGGCCTACTAGCAAAAAAACTCAGCTTTTTAGTGTTTTTTAGCATTTCTAATAATACCATGTGTATTGTATTATACCAGGAAAAAAATAACGAATTCAATGAAATAATAAAATACAGGGTGTTCCATTTAAAAATATATAATGTTGTATAGTATTTTCAAAACCATACTCTGAAAAAAAAATTGAGTACTCCACTGGATTCTATGCAAAAATTTCTATTAGATGTAGTTCTTAGCGCAAGAGTATTTCTAATAACTTCGTAGATATAGAAGGGGTCCAAAAAGTATAAATTATCAAAATCGCCCTGTATCTTATAAATGGAAACACTTATGCAAAATCTGATATGGCCATCCTGAGTTTCACAAAAAAGTAGAACAGGTATGTGAAAACCACCAGACTCTATCTTCAATAACAACCGAGTAACCTGGCAATCTCAACCAAAATGGGATGCACTGTACACATAAGACGCTAAGCCATGTTCAATAAACAAAATCAAATAACGTTCTGTTCCTGAATAAAAAATAATATACAAATTTTCATATGCCATCACATTATTATTGAATAAATTAGAAATACAAATACTCGTCGAGAGTTTAAAACGTCAATAAAAATCAAGAATGTATGAAAAGACTTGATTTGAATTACTTGAAAATATATGAAATATTTTTTTCTCTAGCGGTGGAAAGGTTAATGACGCTAGTTCAGGTTATGAAATACATGGTGCCAATGACTATTATTGACGTAAAATGTTAGACCTTTGTTCCAGTTTTTCTTTAATAACACCAAAAGTTTTCAATTAGCAATTAAAAAACTCAAGAAAATCGGTTGACAAACAGAAGAAAATGCTGTACCAAACTCTTTTGCATTTGCGTCTTTATATATAGATTTTTAATAAAATACACATACAAGTAAAAGTAATTCACCCTGTTTCAATAATAAAAATCTGTAAGATACAATATAAGGACAGAACAGGACCCGACTGGTAGATTACTTACCTAAAATTAATTGAAATACATTTTCGGCTTTTTCATAGACTTATTTAAACATGTATTAATAATTATCAGTATAAAAAATTCAAATTCATTCAAAAATGTCCACAGGATTGTTGAGGAGGTCTTGAATTATTTTGTCTGTTCATTGGGTTTTCTCTCCTCCAAATTTTTTCCTGCAACAGATAAGTATTTAAAAATTGTATGTGTAGAACAAAGTGTAGTAAGGCAATTTCGTAAAATTGCCCGGATTACTGACTGTCTGTACAGAGATTCTTCCTCACAGTTTTTCTGAGAGAAAGAGAAATGAGAAGAAATGATCAACCAGTATTCCTGTATATAAATAATGTATTGTATATTGTGTAATACTTATCTGTGTTTGGAGACGTTTCAACCCCGAGTCTGGAGTCGTTGTCAATCGTTTAGTTTTGTTTTCGAGGTTTTTTTCTAAAAAAATTTCGCTTTAATCTTGAATTTGTTGTTTGTCAAAAAATTTGACACTTACAATTTGTCGTTTGGCGATCACTTGATGCTGAGGTTACCGTTTTTTTGTTCTGTTAGCAATAAATTCCTCCAGTCCAAATGAAGGTCGGCTGAAGGTGCTCCGATTTCAGTTTTGTTTATCATCATACAGCTGAGTTGAACCGTCTCCAAACACATATAAGTATTACACAGTATACAATACATTCCGTATATACAGGAATACTGGTTGATCATAATTGTGAGGAAGAATCTCTGTACAGACAACCAGTAATCCGGGCAATTTTACGAAATTGACTTACTACACTTTGTTCTACATATACAATTTTTTAATACTTATCTATTGCAGGAAAAAATAATTAAATATAGTATTTTTAAACTTTAGTTTTCCGGTTATTTAGATATTTCACAATTACGAAATCAATTTCTAGAAGAAAATCCAAGAAACCAACTCATACGTAAATATTTAAAATATTAGTTCGCCTTAAACTCCAATATATGTTAAAATTCAGTGTAATTTCATTAATTTAAATTAAACACACAAAATTAGTGATGACTATTTCTGTATTATATCAAAAATATAAAGAAGTACAATGCACTTGCCGTTAATTTATATTAAATTATACCTTTATTTGATGACAATTTTTTAAGTGTATAAAAATAAAAATTTTGAAAATAATTCATTGATCATTTTCACATAAATTGAAAAGGTACCTTAACCTTACGTACAATGTTATGAAATGTCAAATTGAAATCAAATTCGTTATAACGACGATGACCGTGAACATCAGAATTTTTGCGATGATGTCAGATGTAACTATTTATCTTAAATCTCACTATTTGTATTCATATCATGTAATCTTAGTTAAATTGTATGAAACTATTAGCCTTTAAAATAGAAACAGTATAAATTAAAAAAATATATATTATCGGAAACACATTGATCAGTTGTCACACAATACACAATTCTAATTTTATTTGACAAACCATATTTAGAAAGAAATGAAAGTCTCAAACTTGCGAGTACCCAATAAATGGTCATTATCATATAATCTAAATTTTTGAGGGAGATCGCAACAGCATGATAATTCAGAATAACTTTCGGAACCGATCAAAATTGGTTCGTTTTTTGTTTTAATTTAGTTTGTTTTTTTTTCATTCGAGTCAATCCATCTTTTCTCTCCAAGCAATCTGGCGGCACTGTTTGGCATTGACAGTGTGGTCGTAAATTATGAATTTTTTAATTTATTTTATTTAATGAATGAAGCAATATTATTAATTAATTGTAGCATACTACACTCAAAGTAGTCAGTAACTCCTAAACAATAAATAAATAAAGTATATGTGTTGAGGTACAGAGGAGAAAATGGTACCGAACTCGCAGAATTTTCTGATCTACACAGAGTCATGTGCCAGGTTGATGACTCAACACCACTGCGACTTACACAACAACACGTCCAATTACACCACCAGACCACTGATCAGAAACTGCTGAAATGGAAAGAGAAGCCCCTTCATGGAAGACATATAAATGATGTCAACCAAAATTATGTCGACAGTACAGCGTCGAACTACTGGTTGATCTCTGGTCATATGTTTCCTGAAACGGAAGGCTTTATATTGGCCATCCAAGATCAAGTAATCCCAACTAAGAACTATCTAAAGTACATCGTTAAAGACCCTTCTGTTAACAACGACAGATGCAGGTACGGTTGCCAAACATCTGAGTCTATACAGCATATCACAAGAGGTGGTCGAGCGTTCGCTGCAACTGAATACAAAGAACGACATGATGCTGTGGTTAAAATACTGCACCAGGAACTATCACTGAAACTTGAACTATCACAGTCGGTAAGATTACCATACAATAAATACAAACCAGAATTTGTTTTAGAAAATAACAACTACAAGCTGTACTGGGACCGCACGATACTGACTGATCGGACTGTTGCTCACAATAGACCAGATATAGTTTTGGTAGATAAAGTCGCTCGGAAAACGACTTTAATTGACATAGCAATTCCTAACAATAATAATATCAATGTCAAGCAGGCTGAGAAAATAACCAAATATAGAGATTTGGAATTTCAAATAAAGACTCTGTGGGACATGAACAACACACGAACTGTACCAATTGTTATGTCAACAACAGGACTAGTCCCGAAACATCTATTAAACAATTTAAAATACCTCAGTCTGGACGAACATCATTACAAACAAATGTAAAAAGCAGTCCTGTTTGGAACAGCCCGGACGGTCAGGAAATTCATGGGAAACTGCCGCCACTACTCCAACCACGGGTCTGAAAACCTGGCAAGGGCTCCCACAGAGCTAAACCTTTTTGATATCTAGGATATCTGGGGTTTAGTGAATTTTCCCCTAAAGGCACTCTTAGCGTGCCTTAGAGGGAGTGTGATGTTATACATTGTATGGTCAAGTCGGGGATAATACATAAGATAAATAATAATTAATATATATAAATATTCTATAATGATTTTGCTTCAAATTTGTTCGTAAAAATATTATTTAATGCAGATGACAGACCAAAACCATGGATTTATGACATTCTTGTGAGCATAAATCATTTGTTAATAAGCAATATTATATGTTGATTTAGAAAGTGTTTTAATTTGATAGTAGGAAGGGTTTTGGTGACACATGACGCAAATTACATATAGTTAAGTTTTTTTAAATATTTTCAATAAAATCCAAGTCAAAACGATTTACATCTTACAAAAATCGATTTGTGGTCATATGTAGTAAACCATTTGATGTGAGTCCTTTTCTGTTATACCAAAAACCATTTCGATGTGTCAGAAACGTAGAAACAGTATTGTTTTCTTCCAAAATCTCACTAGGCCTTCCAAAATTGCCAGGCATACTTAGAAATAAAAAATAGTACAAACATTGGAAGAGTTGTTTAGATATACGTTTGACTTCGCTACACGTGAATGTAGCTAATTGTTCCGTAACGAAAACCAGAAGCCCGAAGGTAAAACCCATTAACCTCTTGATGTTTTGTTAATAAACGTCATTTTATGGTGGTCCTTGTGGTATTTATGAACTAAACTTCCGACGCACAACCACCCATTCAAGCATTAACATCGAAAACACTAACTAGTACGTTAAATGTATGTAACGGCACTGTAATATAAACAAATTTTATAGTCCAGTCCAAAACGGATCGAATGATTTTTGTAAAAATGTAAAAACTTTTAGAAACTAATTCTGTATACTGTGTGGAACAGTCACATAGAATAAATTCGATAACGTGTCGATTTGTATTTTTAAATGTGTTTTTTTTTTAAATTATATAGGGTCTGTCATGTGACAGTGGGCAATACCAACTTTCTTATTTTAAATGCAAACTCCTGTATATTCTTTATTTTTTGGATTCTCCAGAAAATTCCTGACATAATTCATGTACAATGTCCTAAACCTATCTTCAATTGTTTCGGAAATATTAATTGTTTTCAGATTTATTACAAAAATTAACATAAAAAAAATAATTCGGTACATTACATTAAAAACCTAATATGTAATACTGATTATTTTTTAATAATATAAGAAAAAACCATTAATGGTAATGTAGGAAATTTTCAAAATGCTCGCGGCGAACGTCTTACATAAATGAATAAATAAATAAATGCTTTATTGTCCAACAATCTCCCATTTACAGGACAATTTAAAGATACAACATTGCGGTACTAACTTATTGATTCACGGTCCATGTAAAAATATCACAATAATTGTATATCCCCAACTTGACCATACAATGTATGGCAGCACACTCTCTCTAAGGCACGCAAAGCGTACCTTTAGGGGAAAATTCACTAAACCCCAGATATACTACATATTAAAAAGGGTTTAGCTCTGTGGGAGCCCTTGCCAGGTTATCAGACTCGTGGTTGGCGTCGTGGCTGCAGTTTCCGATGAATTTTCAGACCGTCCGGGCTGTTCCTAACAGGACGGCTTTTTGCATCAGTTGGTACTACTCTTGTTGTTGACATAACACTTGGTACCGTTCATGTCTCATTGTCTCTGTATTTGAAATTCTAAACCCCTATATTTGGCTATTTTTTCAGCCTGCTTAATGTTTATATTATTGTTGTTAGGGATTGCTATGTCAATTAAGGTTGTTTTTCTAAAGACTTTATCTACCAAAACTATATCTTTATCAGTACAGTTTATAGCTGTTATTTTCTAAAATAGATTCTGGTTTGTATATATAGGAGGGTGTTCTTACCGACTGTGATAGCTCAAGTTTCAGCGCTAGTTCCTGGTGCAGTATTTTTGCCACAGCATCGTGTCGTTCTTTGTATTCAGTTGCAGCGAACTCTTGGTAACCTCTGGTAATATGCTGGATAAATTCAGATGTTTGGCATCCATATCTGCATTTGTCGTTGTTCTTAGTTGGAATTACGTGATCTTGGATTGCCAATATAAAGAATCCGTTTCAGAAAATATATGACCAGAGATCAACCAGTAGTTCGACGCTAAACTGTCGACATAATCTTGGTTGACGTCATTTATATGTCTTCCATGAAGGGGCTTCTCTTTCCATTAAAGCAGTTTCTGATCATTTGTCTGGTGGTATACTTGAACTTGTTTTTCTGTCAGTCGCAGAGGTGTTGAGTCATAAACCTGAGATATATGACTCTGTATAGATCGAGTTTCTGATTACGCAAATTAGAAATTTGTTGATTACGTAACTTGCATATATCTGCCAATCCTCCTTTACATATATTATTAAAATTCTTGCACATAACAGAAACTGGTGATTTCAATAAAATGTTTGTTCTGGCTCTTGATGGCCTTAGCGCTAGGTGTTTCCTTGAGTGGAACGTAGATACATTAAAATTAATTTGGTTTAACAATTCCGAACAGTCTACCATGTGATTTACAAATTTAAACAAGAATACAACAGATGCACAAAATCTCCTTAATTGCAAAGAAGGCAGTTGAAAACATTCACATAACTCATCATTAATCATTCATAATCCAAATATTTCCGGAATTTTCTTTGGATCTTTTCAACACGTTTGCTGTGAATATCATAATATGAATGCCAAATAATACTTGCATATTAAACTTTAGAACGAACATACCCAAAATATAATGTCTTCAATGCGGAAATATTAGTAAAGTCACGTTACTCAACATCTCAGGCGTAACTGATCTAATCGCAAGCGTGATTTGTCTTTTTAGGTAATCTAAGTTGAGGGGTTTAGTTTTGTATACAGTACTTTTGACATATCACCACAAAAAGTAGTCTAATGGCGTCAAATCAAGAGATCGTGCTGGCCATTCTATGGATCCGCGCCTCCCATTCCACCGATTTGGAAAAAATTGGTTCAGGTACTGCCCGACATTGGTTTCGCAATGGGGCGGTGCTCCATCTTGCTGAAACCATATTATATTGGCAGGAACTTGTGGGTTTATTGGATCAGGATATATGCCCAAGTTGGCAGGATATTATTCTGGAGCAGTTCTAAATATTTATCTCCATTCAAGTTGCCATCAATGAAAAAGGGACCTACCATATGATTTCCAACAATTACTGCCCAAACATTAACTTTTTCAGGATATTGCGTATGTTTCTCTTTCATCCAGTGAGGATTCTCATTAGACCAATAGCGGCAATTTTGACGATTAACATGATCTAATTGGATCACATTGTTATCTAACCGCATTTGTTCACAGAAATACGTTCTCTTATCGAAATCGTCTTCCAAGAGCTCTTGAGTAGGCATCATTTTATTCGGATGCATTTTACTTTTCTTTAATACTTAAATTGATGTGTGGCTAACGGTGAACGGTGGGGCTGCTTTTCGACCAGAATTGTGTTGTTTTTTCTTGAAACTCAAGCATAATTTTCGTGAAATAAGCGAGAAACTTCCATTTGTGTCATTGTGTTATCCCCATAACCAATTATTTGAATGGTTATTTTGTGCATTTCTGTTAAATGAACCATTTTTCTGATATTATTACGTACATTTAACGAAATTCAAATGACTGTCACCACTGTCATGCAGGCAGACAGCAAGATGCTAAGGCTATGAGTTTTGACAAAAATAAACAAAACTGTTTTTTTTTCAAATCAGTAAAAATTAACGCGGGATTCGTTTTTGCTTACTATTTCAATATCAAGAGCTAAATGGGGATTAATTATTGAGTATAATTTGTGAAATACAAAATAATTTTCTTTTTTTAATGTTAATTTTTGTAATAAATCTGAAAACACTTAATATTTCCGAAACAATTGAAAATAGGTGTAGGACATTGTACACGAATTATGTCTAGAATTTTCTGGATAATATACAAGGGCTTGCCTTTAAAATAAGAAAGTTGGTATTAGTGATTGTCACATGACACAACTTATATTTTTTTGTTGAAAAAATGCACATTTAAAAATACAAATCGACGTGTTCAAGCGTTTCCTACAAGCCCTCCTTTATTCTTTATCGAATTTATTCCATTTGGCGGCGGTTCCACCTTGTAGAAACTATTGTATTCCAAAATTCCAGAATTCACATACTTGTTAACTGTTCTGTCTTTGGTATGATATAAAAGATTACTAAGTTTGTATTGTGACTTAAAACTGACTTTGATGTTGTGCATGGACAATATTTTGAGAATTCTGTCGGTCACATTTCTCTTTGTATGATCTGTGGTTCTCATTTCCAAAATCTGTGACGCAGACGTATTTTGAAGTTTTGTCAAAAACCGGCACAGTCACAGTATAAATGAATCATTGAATTAATTGTTGCTCTTTGTGGTAGAATACTTTATTCATAAAGTTTTGGTCATAGCCAGTATTATGAGCTATTAACGTAATATCATTTTTAAAATAGTCTTGTTGCCGAAGTGAAAATTTAAGTGATATAATACTAAATTAATTTGTTTTTATTTATTATGATTAATTTAATGATGACAAAATTCTGCGCAAAATATAGTTCGCACACAGAGATTGACTGTATCAAATAAGATCACCGTCCAAACAGTCATGTCGAAAAGCATTTTAAAGTAAATATTGATTCAGCATCAGTTGAACAGGAACATTTTCAAGTTCGGTTTGTTTACGCAAATCCGATACCAGACAGCCTGGAACTTGTTATTATTATATTGGTTTTTGGATTAATTTGATGAAATTTGGCGTGTTTGATCTGCTGTTTGTGTATCATTCTTTTGACAAATCGAAGGTGTGGATAGATGTTCCGTAATACTACGTTTCACGTGTTGCTATTAATGGATTGCAAGAATCAGTTTAGAACAAAGACAATTTATAACAAACTTTGTTTATTTGATTTGAATGTATTTTCCCAATATACTTTTGCTCATTTATTTGTTTAAACGGCTTGTTAAAAATATGCTCGCTGTGATCGAAAGTAGTACACCGATCAGATTGATGCGTCATATATTATGTAGAAATGCAAATAAGGAGGAAAAGAAGTCTACTAAACTAAACTAGTCTAAATAGTTAAACACGACTAGATTAAATCTTACGTTCGGCTATTCCATTCTTACTAGAGATGTAACGAATGTCCGATTTTCGATATTCGTGAATACGAATGCGAATTTTCTCTTCTACGAGGGCTGCCTTTTATATTTCGAGATTGCACAACCCTAGTGTTTTTTTTTCTTCGGGAATATAATTGGCCTTGAGCTACCAGGCTATGTCGGCCAGTCAAAGTGGGTCTTCTAGTGAGCATTGTCTGGGATTTTTAACCCATACCCAATTAGAATGTATTTATTAACATATCATCAGAAATTATCGTATCCCAAAGCGCGTATAGACAACCACAAACACCCATAGGCGTGAGCCGGACTCGAACCAGCTAGGCCAAAGAGAAATTTGTTTAGAAACAAGCGCTTCATCCGCTAAGCCACTGACCCCCCTTAACCCTAGTGTTGCAATCTGACAACTGACAGCTCTATCGTAAAGTTTGACATTTCTGAGGTTATACGTACTCAGAACGTTTTGACATACGAGCGCTATGTGTTGTTTACAGTAACTTAAAGGATTCATCTCGGCCAAAAAATGGAATTAAATCGTGAACATTTTCGTGCAATTATTTTTTTACAACTTTCGACGTGGATTAAAGTCAGCAAGAGTGCATGGATGAACTTAATTTAATTTTTGGTGATGAAACTCCATCCAGGACCACTGATTTAAAATATTGTATATTAAGTGGATGTTATATTTGTTGATTAAATATATTTTAGTGATATTCTATCAACGAAGAAGTTCTTAATATATAATGTGTTCCTTGCTTCTTATACAGAGAACTGAGTTGTATGGCAATTTCAAGGTCAAATTAAAGTCGTATCGGTCAGCAATTCTATGCATTTTCGTATGTTTAAATTTGGGCCTCTGTTAAGGAGCATTCGCTTCAATAATGCCTTTGACAATGAATTACATTAAGACTTCTCACATGACTTCTTTATTTCACTAGAATTTATAAAAAGCCCACTCAACGTAAATCACCCGATATATTGCATGAATTCTTCTTTAACTGCAAAAAATGAAAATCTTAGATTAGCTAATATGTTCCTACCAACAAAACGATTAGCTGAGCAATTAATCTTTCTGCATAGAAACGAATCCTCATTACTGAGTAAGTCAGGCAGCACTTTCAGTCTATTTTGCAATTACAACCGTTTTACATGAACATTAATTAACTTTCAGTGCATTTAAAATTATCTGGCAAAGTTTCCGGAAAAGGGATCTATAGCAGATTGCATAGTGATGAGTGCGTTGAGTGATGAGATATTCGAAGTGTTACTCACATAAATATTACAAACATCAATGTTTTGAAGTTTTTAAGTGTTTGCGTACCGGTCATTACAAATGTTTATTTCCACTTAAATCTGAAGTCAGTGTTATTACTCATATTTTAAACATATAAGTTTGGAATTTTCTTTCATCTCCTTGATTTATTTATTTACTAGCCATTACCCGCTACTTCTCTGGCGTAGGATAAAAAAGTATCTCAAGTTAGAGGTGGACAAAACCGCTATATTTAAATGACAATTGCTATTGTTATTGCTATTTGCATATAACAACTGAAAATAACAGATAATAGTTATATTTTTACCATCACAGTTGCTGTCGCCATCTCTTGGAAAGCAACTAAAATATGCAAAATTGATATTTGTTGGCCACTAATATGATAGAGATCTTCGCAGATAGTACGATATAGAATATATTATTAAGACTCCTTATTCCTGCAGTGTTGTATTTTTGAGATTAATATTAAACTGGAAGGTCAGAATTAAATATTGAAATAAAGTAAACAATCTTCTTAGGTTTTATTTTTTATGCGTAATACTTGGTAGTGTTGTTATGGAAATATTATATATTTTTTTCTGGCGTTATTCTCAATTATATTAATGAATATTGTGACCCAAACCGGGAATCCTAAATTTGGAAAACTAAAAAATCAACATAAAACGTACCTTGGTTTTTTCACATGTGCTAGGCGGCTGCTGTTCATCGGGGAACATATGGGCGTGGGTAAAAAAACAGTAAAACACAAAACTTAAATTTATTCAGGGTGCCATTTGGTTGAAAACCTTTAAGTGAACATACCTTAAAAACAAAAAAATAGTATGCGGTCATGATGTAATTCACACCGGCTATAGTGATATTGTTATGTTCCTTATGAACAAACTGCTAATATTTATTTTAATAAAAAAATCAAAAAGAAAATATATAGTACTAAAAATCGAGATTAGAAGTTTGTTAAAAAAAAAATAGGACATTCTAATAAATGTAGCTAAAGAGTAAAATCTGCAATTGACGTTATGGAATATTTAAAAATTTGACTTAAAAATCACATTGAAAATTTAGATGTTTACAAAAAAAATTCTACCTGAAATCTACAAAAAATGTGTTCAACAATAATCACCTAATCAAAATGATTTGATTAAAAAGAATAATGGTATAATCTGTCGACAAATTAAAACCTTACCCTATTAAACGTTTCTGAAATTTACTATCTCTTATAATATTGACATGATTATCTGTCCTGTGTTCTTGATCCTGGAAACTCAAAGCCAAATATCTCCAACTAATTCATCACCGACTGGACATCAGTTGAATTCCATTTAAACGGTCAAATCGGTTCCATACCAAATAATAACTTCAGAATCCCATCTCGAAAATAACAGCCCCAAAACGTAGAAAATTCTAACTTTAAAAATCCCTAGTTAGAACATGGCTTCAAACGTAGAATAATCCACCTTAAAACAAATCCACCATAAACCAGGATTCAAAACGTGGAAAAATCCACTGTAAGTCAAATCCACGGTAACTCAAAATTCACCGTAAGTCAGGACTTAAATATACCGCAGGATAACCCGTCCATAGAAAAATCTTCCTTAGTGAAAATTCCCCTAGGACCCTAAAATAAAATTCATCTGCTTACCTTCACAACGAAGGGCTAATCGTATCCAAAGAAATCTCAACCATCAACACCTGTTTCTAATATTCTTCACCTAATAATACCACCAATCAGCCATCATTTCCTGACGCGGAAAATCGAACAGCTATCTTAGGGGAACGCCAATTTAGTAGCTTTCAGAAATCGCACAACGGCGAGGCACGGCTTCACTCCCTTCGAGATGAAAGGGTCCCTCCTCGTTTTCAAACGGAAGTCTCCTACCACTCAGGCATGCGTCGAAAGTTAGAATTGAAATGGGCAGGTCTGTATTTAGCCCGGTCACGAAATGATAATGAACCGAAAAATATGAGATAATACAACAGTGTTTTTAAAGAGCAAGCATTTTATGGATGGCATCAAACTTAGTAGACATTGTATGGTGCTAGCCCCAGGTATCGCCACCTTAGCAAAAAGTCGAACAGACAACGGACAAGGTACTTGAGGAGGCACCAGAACGCTAAGTAGTTTAGTGAACCTACACAAAAACAACTCTAGCCACAGTAACTCCACCGTACTAGAGGCACATAATCTCCCTCAACTAACTCGTAAGATGGCTTCAATTTTTTTTACACTTTACAATATAACTATCCAAATTGGAGGGATTTTGCCATGAGATTGTTTGGTACTGTTGCTAAGTCATTGTCCTGCAAGCGGCTTTTCTCAAAAACTGGAAAACTCACGACATAGAAATTGGTTATCTACTGATATACTAGAAAGAAATATATCCCACGGATCCCAATCTCATACCTGAATTATACCATACTCACATAAATATTACAAACATCAATGTTTTGAAGGTTTTAAGTGCCTGCGTACCAGTCATTACAAATGTTTTATTTCCACATAAACCTGAAGTCGTGTTAGTACTCATATTTTAAACATATAAGTTTGCAATTTTCTTTCATCTCCACGATTTATTTATTTACTAGCCTTTATCCGCTACTTCTCCGGCGTAGGACAAAAAAGTATCTCAAGTTAGAGATGGGCAAAACTGCTATATTTAAATAGCAATTGCTATTGTTCTTTGATCCTTCCCCCGGCCTGTGTCTGCAATTTCTGTTTTCCTCCTTATTTCCTTGGATTCTTTGCTCCATTAGGCTCAAACTTTTCTTAAGGGTAATCTTATAGCGATGTTACTATGAATCACATTCTACACAGTTGATATTATTCAATTTTTTTCACGATTTAATACAAAAAGTTGCTTATACACTAATTATATAAAACAGCAGTGAGTTTATTGAAGTCTTGTACAGTACTTTGCCAAATTATTATTGCACTTAAACACACACACATGATTAATTTAATTTACCTACTTAAAATTACGCCAAAAACAAAAAAAAATATCAACGTTGTTGTCAAGTAGTTTCTAACTAAATTTAACTGAAACATCAATCACTCGAACTGGGTTTACAACCTTGTATTTATATTGAAGTTATATTGGCCATTCAATTACGAAGCTAAAATGCTAGCTGCCTGTTTAATTGAGCGGAAAGTACGGGTATGAACGTTCAAACGTAGTTACTAAAATTAACCAGCTCATTAACAATATAAGGTACCAAGAATTGGGTTTAGTAGTAATAAAGCATAAGAAACAAAGTCTTTCTTCGAACTTCTAACCAAGAAATGTATGTGAAACTTAATCACGTTCAATGCTGTGTTCCCAATTTCATAAATAATTGATTCCGATTTAATTACTCTTACGGGAAAAATTGAAATGGCAATCTACTACTGTTGAAATTCACATTTTAATTTATGGCTTCATGTTTTTCTTAAAGGAAATTTCCAGTTACACTTGCGAAAATGATTTGCGAATTGAGAATTTTCGTTAAATGACCTCAGCACACTTTTTAATGATTTTGATATCTATCAATGCAAGTAAGGAATAATGACTCTCCTTTAGATTTACTATCATCACAACTATTTAACTCTATAGTGGAGCTGAACATGTACCATTGTCTTAAGGTATTTAGGCATGGCATGCTTTTTCTTCATGTGTTTATCATTCTTCAGATTTTTCATTGAATAATTATTTGGCAGTAAATCATACTTCCCCCCTCCTTTTTCACACGACAGTAGTATAACAAAACTGATTTAGTATCATTAGTCACATTTCTCTCACTAGATGGCGCCACCAGGCTCCAAATCGCTCTTGCTGTGAACAGGCTGTCAGTGAGACGATATACTTATATACTAATGTTGGCGGAGTTTAGAGAAAGGCGCAAATATCATGGTGCAGACATATATATGACGGTATTTCGTGTCTTATGCCCATGTTCAAAAATGCGTAATTTTTCACTCCTGTCGTCGGAGTTATGATTTTCCATCAATGCCATCGCACTTACATTCTCTCAACGACTCGCAACGCTTGAGCATAACGGGAAAAATGATATAAACTACTGTCTCTCTTAGTTGGTGATCCTCCCACTTAGGCTAGCCACAAAATGAAACGCAGCTTCGAGATGTAACGTGACGTGAGATACGTCACAAAGCTGCCTCTCATTTTGCGGCGATAACAGTATATTGGCATTAAGTATATGAGTGAGACGGCACGCCATAGAGATCTCTCGGTTGACAGTTGACGTTTACCATAAAGATCGGGGTGGACTATCAGCAACATGGCGGCGAGCAGTATGACGTCACCAAGCAGCGCAATAAAAAAAACATTGCCGCCGCGGTAAAAACCTCATCAAACGGTAGACGTGAGAATTAACTGGAAAAAATATTGCTCTTTGAGCACAATTCAAAATTTTATTACTAAATCACTAATTTTACTGTACATTTCGACAGGTCAACGACCGTGAATAACTTTCAAACTAACATCCTGTGACAGCTTGCATTTTCATCGCTCTCTCGAGTGCACTCCTGAATAATTCGGTTTCTCTCTATAAGTTTTACGTTGATTTCTTCTATGACTCTTGATCATGTGCATACTTTTTTTTGCATCGCTAGCTGTTTATTCGGAAGGATAGTTTTTCTCACAATGATTAATTTTTCGAGAAGATTTCGCTTAAGTGAGATGAAAAATTTAACTTTATAACAATATCTTATTCAGTCACCAATCAAATAAAACAACATTTGTCTTTATTCAGTATCAAAACCTTATACATTATTATAACACTGACAATACATAATAATTTAGAATCGTAATTTTAACAGGTAACCTAACCCTTAGAACCTAAAACCTTCTTCTTGCTATAATGTGCGCAATTGATAATGGTCTTCTCAAAGGTCAAAACGCTCGCTGTATTGGCTTGGTCTGAGAAACATAAAAATTCTCAAACCATGCCAATGGAACCAACTGATGCAGGAGAAAGTGTAATGACATGAGATGATAATAATAATAGTAAAAAGTATTAACATCAAAACAGTATTATATATGTAAATCATTGGCGTAGGTTTGTAAAGTACAGCATTTGTGTAATGTAAAAGTATGGACAAGATAGAGTAACGGACCTAGAATCAATCCTTGTGGTACCCTAGATGATACAGTTCCTATACTAGAAATACTTTGACAATTTGCTTCCTATCTGAGAGGTATGATCTGAAGAAATTCAACGGTAATCTATATTGTTAATTAGCTTATTACAAAAGGTGTTCATGTTATCTGTTAAATTTAATAAAGCTGTTGTAATGCTATAGCCTCAAGCAAATCCTAATTGATAGTCGGAAAATGTATCGTGCATACGAAGTAGCATTTAGTGACATGTAACTGTTTTCGAAGGGTTCAATTAGTTTTTTCAGAAGCGAAAACGACAGAGCTAGAGAGAGACAGAGAGAGAGAGAGAGCGAGTGCGAGAGCGAGACTACCAGGTCTATTATAGTGTGAAATAAAATGTACGTACAGTTTATATAGTAAGAAATCAATCATTTGTTATCAAAGTGATTAAAAAGCATTAACATTTTTCTATCAGTTAATAGAATATTTATTTAAACCAAAGATTGACAATTTTAAATGGACAAATATATATAATTCATTAAAGGCTGTTCTTATTTCTTACCACAAAGCTGACTATTTCTCATTCTGACTTATACTTTAGTACTGATTCAGTAGTAGAGTTTGCTCATGTCATGTACTTGTAGTAAAGTTGTTTTCTTTGCTCTAGGTTCCTTCGAGGAGGAAATCAAAACGAAAAACATGAGAACAGAAAGGTACAACCTCATCAGGGAGCTGAGGAATCTGTCGCTGGACATGCCGCAGCGGACATCGGACGGGGAGTGGGAGGGTGCGGCAGTTCGAAAATTCAGAGATTACGAGAACGTAGTGGTGGCATTTCACAAAAACTATACGTTGTTGATGTCAACTGATGGTAAAGTGTGGACGTTGTGGAACGCTGTGGTGTATTGTGCGACTATTTATACAACAATAGGTGAGTTATTGAAATTTTCTTGTAGTGACTTTAAACTTTGGTTTTGGGGTTGCCAAGAATTCTCTTTTTACCTAACCAGGTCCTGTTTTTCTGGAAATTGACTGACTTTGTTATTTTAAATTGACTGGTATATTTTTTCAATGAATCATATAAAACTTTAGTATAAGTTTCATAACCATTTTGTTTGTGCCCACTTTACATTCAGTATTGAGTCTTCTGGTACTCGTTGAATGATGGAGCGTTTCTTGTCATGCTGAGAGCAGAACACAACGGACTAGTGGGAACCATAGAAGTAATACCTAAAGGTAGAGTGCGCAAGTAAAGGGAGCGGAATACCTAATGGACGCATTTGGCTCAGTCTAAAGCTGCAACCAAGCACCAATCAGAAGTGAGTTTAGACAGAGTTTTCTAGAGGTCTGACGTAGTCTATGTTGAAGTAATTCCTCTTTGGTGGCAACGCACCTGTGTCAATGTTTGCTGCTATTCATTGTTAGATAGAGCCACAAGTGGATATCAGATGGCACCATGCGATGACAAAGCGAGCCACCATGGCTACGTGGACCGCATGTTTGAATTTGTCTCGGTTGCAAGAAGCACGCCGAATTGAAGCGCAATAAGAAAGTGCAGTTTATGACTTCTCACTAGGGAAGTGGGAGTAGGTGGGGGTAAATTTGGTCAAGACTTTAGGTTTTCGATTTTCATAACAACCTAGATGGGATTTTGCCGTCGTAGTCCCATAACCTATCTACTTCTATCGTTTAGTGTAAGATTACCAAGTTAATGATGAATATTCAAATTCAGATATAATTAGTCTATTTTGCCATTATAGAGAATGCGACAGAGGTATTGACAGAATTTAACCGAATCTTACTGGGAACTTATACTTCACCAAAAGTTTGATAAGATTAAGTAAAATAAGGTGCAATTTGGTTCTATACAAGTTCCCAAGTACTAGTCCTAAACGAAACGAATATTCTGGTACATTAATGAAAAATTAATCTATTAATAAAAGTAAAACAAGAAAACGCCAGTACTTCCACAAATAAAAAGAGTGATAGACATTAAACTAATTAAATAAATCTAATTAAAATAAATATTGCTCAAATTGACAGCCATTTACTTTTGAAAATTTCGGAGTTATCGGATTATAGGATAGATGGCGTATCACTAGATTGTTCACAGCTTCGACCAGTTCACTGGATTGACAGCCGCGTTGTTTGTGTTGCATGGCATCATTATTAAACATTTTGTGTAATTCACAGGTTAGAGTATCTGTGGTTATGGCTTTGCACTTGAGCACATGGAGAATTTATAGTTTATTCACTTATATGTCAAACCTAAATGTTATGTTATGAATGTGATCAAATTCACGAGCTCTGCAGCCAACAAATATGAAAAGAGACAAATATTATTAATATTACCTTTGATCTTGACGCCATAACCTTGCCTGTAGGCGGAACTTTCTTTTCCTTCTTTGGAGCACTTTCTCCTATTTCAGTGTATTATTTTGATTGGTCTTTTGCCTCGGGTGTGAAGTAATAGACTCACTCATGTTTTATCTACTTACACAAGCTTTATGATTTTTCAACACATTTCTTCCAGCATTTGTTCTACACACCACGATGCTTTATGAACAATGCTGTGTGCCCAAAACGAACTTTTATCCAATTAAACTTGCAACGTTTTAATAACATTGTTTCCAAAATCTTTTACAACTCACTAAACTAATTCGACGTACTAACTAATACTGTTTCTTTCAATGGTGATTTGACTAATAGTTTTGATGTTAATGACAGGTTACGCTGTTTACTAAATCAACCGTTAGAGTCCGCCACTACGCATCCATGTTAGGCATTCGAGGTTATTTAACCCTTTCAAAAGAAAATTTTGTTTTCGAACACAACTACCGCCATCTTTAGGTAGGGCCAGGTCTTTCGAGGACCACTCTCGTATTACTAATGTTAATCACTTTGTTATTTAACTGTTCAATAAAATAAGACTAGTCTTGCATTAGTTTAGTACTCTACGGGATGATTTTTTTTTCAAATTATAGGTTGTTTATAAAAACGAACCTGAAAAATTCCTTTTGAAATCGATGTTTGTTATTTCTAGCATTACCTTGTCCATTATTCATACCACGCATTATATAGCGGGATTTTTAGACTTCAAATTACGTAATTCAGTAAAAAACTCGAATTAAAATTGTTTGTTTACGAATTTCAGAAGTAATATTAAACTTTTCAATTGAAATCCATTTCAATAATGGCTTTCAATTTAATCCGACTTCGTTTGTTTGTTTGCTTTTTGTGCATTTCGTGGAACAGAAACTCATGTGATTCTCTTCTATAATATCACGTCAAGAAATTATATTTCGAATAAATTTTCTTGGTATTTTTGGTGCACAGCGAAAAACCATTACTAACGTTCTCGAGCTATTTTCAGAATCCGACACCACTGAAAAAGTCTTCGAAATATTTTTCGAGGCGCGAATGATGAAATCCGGTTGATAAATGGCTTGTTGTTGAGATGTACGTCAAAAGCCAAAACTAACTTTTGCATATCTCGATTCTGGAATATCATTTCTTATCCGTTATGTTCTGACATGAGGAGGTGAATTGGTGATTTATCTGGAATTCCACATGACGTTCAATTTGAGAAATTGTGTGTGAGGTTTTAATGAATTGCCAACTATTACAGAGGGGTGTTGCCTTGGCATTAATAATAATCAAGCTAAACACTTGAAGACAAGCAATGAGATATTTCCATCCTATCTACTATTTACAGTAGAGAACCGATTTTTAGGGTTCCGTATATACAATATACGGATACCCTTATAATATCACTCAGGATTCCTGCCTCTGTTACATCACAGCCATTTTCTCCTAAACTACTGGACGGAAGAGGTTGAAATTTGGTATCAATATATAGTTTGGTGACCCAATCAGGAGTTCATATCGTAAATGAAGAAATTTTGATTTTAGGGGTACTTCTGGGGGGTAAAACTAAAAAAATCGACCGTTCCCCCCCTGATCTCCGAAACTACTGAGCCTAAAATTTTGAAAAAATAGGAAATATAGAACGTTGCCCTAACTTTACAGGAAAAATAAGGAGAAACCATTAATATTAATTTTGGGGGGCAAATTGAAGAATTAAATAAAAATTTAAAAATAAGAAAAAATTCAAACGCATCATGTAATATATCAAATGAAAGGTCTCATTCTGAGGAACACAAATATAAAATATTTTTTCATATTTAAAAAAAATATTTAAAAAGATATTAACGAAAATATACCAAAATTTACCCATTCCCCCCCTTATTTCCGAAACTATAAAACGTATTAATTTTGGGGGGCAAAATACAGAATTAAATGGAAAATATAAAATTAAAATTGTTTCTAACCCATCATGTTATATATCAAATGAAAGGGCTCATTACGACGAAAACAAATATATTTTTTTCATATTTTTAAAATAAATTAATTAAACGATATTAACAAAAATATATAAAAAATTACCCATCCCCCCATATCTCCGAAACCATAAGCTGGAAAATTTTGAAAAAACAATGGAGGTATAGCCCCTCACCTGAACTTTACTGGAAAAATAAGAAAAAAAAACATAATATTCATTTTGAGGAGACAAATTATAGAATTAAATGGAAAATATAAAATTAAAGTTGTTTCTAACCCATCATGTTATATATCAAATGAAAGGGCTCATGATGTAGAAAACAAATATATTTTTTTCGTATTTTTAAAATAAATAAATTAAAAGATATTAACAAAAGTATAAAAAAATTTAATTTTTTTAAAATGAACAAGACCTCAATAATTTTTTTGTTTATAGGAAAAATATGAAAAAGATCCCTAATTCTATTATTTGGCCCCCAAATAATAGAATTAAACGGAAAATAAATTATTAGAAAACTCCCATAGTAATTTTAGGGACAAATAAAAGGCTCATTATGTGAATTACAAATATATCATATTTTTAAATCATTTGTTTAAAAGATATTAACAAAAATATTAAATATCGACATAATTCCCCCTTTAGAAACTACACTATTTAAATTTTGAAAAATATGTTTTATTTGTATTCTTTAATAATTTGAATAACAGATTTAATAATTTATAATTTAAAACTTGATCTTTTTGCCCTTTATCATCCAATCTACAGAGCCTTAAAACTCAGACAGTAGATTATAAAAGACTTCTCTGAAAGTTTATTAATAAAATAAATTTTTGGGGGCCAAATTAGAAAATTATTGTGATAAAAATGAAGCGAATCCTGAAGTAGATAAAATAAAAAGTCTATGTGTGGAAAATCAAAGTGTATATTTTTTATAAATTTAAAACACTTCCTTTAAAAGAAATAAGGGTAAATATAAGAAAATGCACTCATTTCCTGCTTGTCTGAAACTGGAATATTAGAAACTTGAAGGTGGTACGGAACCCTAAGTATGCGAGTCCAACTCGCACTTGACCAAATTATTTATACAATACTGCTGATCATGGAGTAACAATATTCCATGGTTATTTAGAAAGACTCATACTCAGCGACTTCTAAATTTAAATGTGTGGGCAGGAATCCTAGGTGATTATATCGTTAGACACTTTTCATAGAAGGCACTTTAGATGGAGATTACTTACAAACACTGTTGATCCAGTAAAATTTCATTTTGGAAGCAGATGATCGTCTAGTAGAAGAAGACGAACTTGATTTTCAGCACGACGGTGACCCATCATATTATGTTTTGCCAGTTTGAGTGTTTCTGGAGAATCGATTTCCTGATAGATGGAATGGAAGACATCGTATCAAGAAGAATGTGGCCGACTTACTTCAGATGTTTTTTCCAATGTGGGCAATGATTTTGAGGCATGATTGATTATATCAATGACTTGCAGTGGATGGAAACCGTTTCGAACGTATGTTATAATAAAATGATTTAGAGTTCTTCAGTTTGATTTTTCTTGTCATAAAAGCAAAAAGTCATTAGAATTATAAGCAAATTATCTATTTTAATTATTATTCGTCAATAACATCAGAGATCAGAAAAATATCCAGGAATCACTTTTTAATTGACAAATTACTTAAATGTTGATGGAATATCAAAAACAACACTCTATTGAATCCATATTTAAACAAGCCTTACATCGTGGTATCACTTATGACAGAGTTCCATTAAAAGAATTGCTATGTTCAAAATAATGAATATTTTGGGAAATATTCCTGGTAGCTCGTACTACTATATCTATATATAAATAGGCAAAGACAAAACGGTTTGGTACCATTTTTGTCCTCTACCCATCAACCGTTTTATTTAGTAGCTACGGACGACCATCAGTGCATAATGCTAAAATTAATTTATAATATTGGTTCACTTATTATATAAATAATAATAATGCTAAAACAGTGCCGCCAGATTGCTTGGAGAGAAAATAAAATCATAAGATGGTTTGACTCCAATGTGAAAGACAAACTAAATTAAATGTAAAACTAAAAGTTTTGGCTCTTCCTTAAAGTTTTCCTACATAGTCATGCTATTGAAATAGAACCGACGAAAAATTATAATACATAATAATCGCCGTTTATTGGGCGCCTGAAAGTTATCGCTATGTCATGCCTTCGAACAATTCTTTGAAAGGCATGACAGCATACAAACCGCACCAGAACATAGGCACAAGTTTAGGAAATCCCAAACCAAAAATTAAACTTGAAAACCAAGGGGTATATAGTATAACTTGTGGAACGTGCGACAAGGTATACGTCGGACAAACGGACAGGAGAATTTCAGCCTGTTTAGATGAGCACAGATTAGCTGTCAAAAATAAACAGACAACATCGGCTCTGCTCAAACACCAACAACAATCGGGCCATAAAATCAATTTCGATAGTTGCAAACAGATCGCACAAATAACTCATTACAAAACCAGACTAATACGAGAAGCCATTGAAATCGAGAAAAGTGGACATCTAAACAAAAGAGATGACGCCTTGCACCTTTCTAACACATGGAAGACAATTCAACATCAAAATAAAACAGAATTAGCGACGCAAAATACAAACCCGTCAACAAGTGAGACAAACATCGACCAATCAGGCGCGATATAACCTCCGACGGAGGCATATAAAATAAACAGCTCAGGTAGATGACCTCTCAGTTCACCGTAACAACGCATTGAGAATGCCAAGTGAGACCTTGCCGAAACGTCTGCAGGATTCAAACATGAATCAATATAACGAACGGATGTATTCCCGGATAAATATTTCCTCATATTGTCCCATCCGTGAAAGCCTACGACTAGACACACATATATATATATATATATATATATATATATATATATATATATATATGGTTGATGATTTATTCCGGTGTACATCCGTTCGTCTGTATTCGTTTGAAAAATCACTTGACGTTTCGCCAAAATCATATTTGGCTTTCTCAAAAGATACTAAGTAACTGAAGAATTTCTGGTTCTTGATCTCAATTTATACCTGCCCTGTGAGCCCTCATTAGTACTTAATCTCTCAGGTACTTTATCTTGTTTATTAGGTTGGGTTAACTGATGGTCAATTAAAGTGCAATTACGGTGTTTATGGCTTTTGTCGGTAAACATGGATGTACACCGGAATAAATCATCAACCACATATTTCCATCCGTGAAACAGTATACACAAACATATATATATATATATATATATATATATATATATATATGTATATACATGTTCTGAGAGTCTTCCGCGGTCATCACTATGAACAAGGCTAGGTTCCGGGTGATATATATATAGGAGACGTTTTAAATGCATATTTATTATCATCTAAAATGCCCAAAAAAATATTAACTTAAAAAAAACTCCATATACGGGGTGTTTCCAACATAGGGTACCAAACTTCTATTGTGTATAAAACTCATTAAAATAACCCTAAAAGTTACTTTTAACATGTGCCCTAAAACGCACCCTTAGGAAGATATATAGCCTTAAAACTGTTTTTTGCCATTGACAAAACTTTCGAAAACAAATATAACAAGTGTATGGGTCTTACATAACTTTTTACGTTAAATAACATGTGCTACTCCTCCTTCCTTCCTCCTTCGAGGTGTCATTCCTTTGTAAGCAAGACAATGTATATAATATATTGTTTATTGGTTAGGGAACCTTCATCAGTTGCGCTTCCCACAATTGAATGTCCTCTCGAACCCTTCTTTATGTATTTGGTACATTTCCTTAAATTTGAAGGCCTTACGTGATGTAAGGCCGACATTTAGGATTTTCGAGAGAATTAGCACACAGAGGTTCCGAATCTGGAGCCGTTCCGTGTAATTGCTGTTCTCTCTTAACTCCTAGGATAGAATGTCACGATAAAATTTTCAGGTTACTTCACCTGTCAGAGATATTGAATACTCTCTTCGAGGTGTCATTCATATATATATATATATATATATATATATATATATATATATATATATATATATATATATATATATATATTGTGGGAAGCGCAACTGATCAAGGTTCCCTAACTAGAAACAATATATATTATATATATTGTCTCTGACAGTTGAAGTAAAAAAACTTTATAGTGACATTCCTAGGAGTTAAGGGAGAACAGCAACTCGGAACGGAACGGCTCCAGATTCGGAACCTCTGTGTGTTTCTCTCGAAAATCCTAGATGTCGGTCTTACATCTCGCGTCTTCAAATTTAACGAAATGTATCAAATACATAAAGAAGTGTTCGAGAGGACATTGAATTGTGGGAAGCGTAACTTATGAAGGTTCCCTAACCAGAAACAATATATATATTATACAGTGATGGACAAATGTGTGGAACCAAGTAAATATCTCTGGAATTATTAGAGATATCAAAATCAAATTTGGAAGGTGGATACTGCAGTAGATTGCCTATTTGTTTCCAAATTTTTTTACAATTTTGAACTTCCTGTTTTACCAGAAGTAATGTCGATTTTAAAATTTGCAATGAAACACCCTGTATAGTATTTTAGTTTCTGATAAAATATTTTATTGAGAATACAAAAATATCGGGTTTGATATTGTTTACTTCAATACCTACCGAGATATTAACAGAAAAGTAACGAAGGAAAGGAAAAATTCGATGGTAGCTAAACACGGTTTAGATTTCATTTACGCCCGATATAAACAAACCGCTCGGTAAGGATTTGTATTTCTATTGGCCAATCGGTGCCATTATACCGTCACAGCCAACAGCACTGCTTGTTCCATAGTCGAATACACGTGCGTTTGTTTAAATCAGGCGCAAATTAAATCTGAATCAAGTTTAGTAGTCCATGAAATTCATTGCAGAAGTGACAGTAGTAGTCAAAACAAGTTATTAGTTTTTTTTTATTTGAACGTAATATTGTATTGTTTTAATTTGATCGTAAAATGGCCGAATTAAGTGAAAGAGAAAGAATAGAAATATTAATGATGATTGGGTATGGGGACCTTTTTAACATTGTTCATCCGAATACACAAATATCCCGTTCAGTAGTGACGAAAACTTTACGAAGGTACGACACAAGTGGAACAGCAATTTACCAAAAAAGTGGACGGTTAAAAAGTGCACGTAATGAAGGTGTAGCTATCTTTGAAAGAAAATCCTCACTTATCCACTACCGACCTCGCCAATATGCATGGAATTAGCCGTCGTTCAGTAGGAAGGATATTAAGGCGTGAAAAATATCATCCATACAAAATTCGCCTCGTTCAAGAACTCTCCGAAGACGATTTCGACAGACGTTTGCAATTTTGTGAAACGATGATGGATATTTGTAACCGTGATAATAATTTTATAAGAAATGTGGTGTTTTCAGACGAAGCTACATTTTGTTTAAATGGTATTGTCTTGCGTACAAAGGAATGACACCTCGAAGAGAGTATACAATATCTCTGATAGGTGAAGTAACCTGAAAATTTTATCGTGACATTCTGTCCTAGGAGTTGAGGAAGAACAGCAATTACACGGAACGGCTCCAGATTCGGAACCTCTGTGTTCTAATTCTCTTGAAAATCCTAAATGTCGGTCTTAAATCTCGCGTCTTCAAATGTGCTACTCCTACGTCCTATTTAGGTTGGTGAAGGGAGTTTTCGGCCTGCATGTTTTTTTTGACAGGTGATTGGGATTGCAAAATTTATATTTTTGTTCATGTATTTTCAGGATACATAAAAATGTATAAATAAAAGATTTATTTGTATGAAAAGATGGGTAATTCGTAAAAAAGGAATTTTTAAACCCAAAATTCCAAAATTGCTGTGTGGCTTGTTGAACCTCTCATACCTCCCTACGTCTTTGCTTGGGTAGTGGATTTCTGTAAAAATATGGTATCCTTTACGGCCAGGAATGCTATCCAACAGATGTTACCGCAACTGTAGTAATAAGAACTGAAATCCTGGAAAATCTGTCTATTTCAAATACTCCAAATGTTTCAGGAATCAAATCAGACTCCATTTTCAATGACAGTAAAATAAAAAATAAACACAACAGAATAAGGAAATTAAAAATTTGCAATGACAAATTTAGTATTCACAATTTGACATTAAATGTTTGACATGTAAACCCAAACATTTAATCTCAAATTGTGAACTTTTAAAACGCTTGGTTTAAAAGATTCGCTGCTTGGCTGAAACTGGAATAATAGAATAATATATACATCGAAACTGGAATAATATATAATAATATATACCTATATTGTATCAAATCTCAGCTATCGTCAGTTTAATAAAATCTCTAACATAAACAATCGGCATCTTGATCTAGTTTTATCAAACGTTAAATGTTCAGTGTTTAGAGATCATGCATCTCATGTAAAAGAGGATGTATATCATCCAGCTTTAATTGTAAGTGTAGATTTGGCATGTAAAGAAGCAAATTTAACGAGAGGTAATGATTCACTAATGTCTAACTTTAAAAAAGCCAATTATATAGGTTTGTATAATGCGCTAATGAATGTGGACTGGTCATTGTTGAATGAATACAGTAATGCCGACATGGCATTGGATAGTTTCTATCGGGTTCTGTACTCAATAATCGAAACATGCGTTCCTAAATTCAAATATTCCAAGAAAAAATTCCCACCATGGTATTCATCCGAACTTATAAAAAATATTAAACTAAAAGCAAAAAGTTTGGTTAAATATAGACAAACAAAATCTGAATGCTATTTAATCGAATTTAAACTTCTAAGGTCATTGATAAAAATTCAATCTGATAAAGCTTACGCAAATTACTTAAGCAAGGTTCAATCTTCTATTACAACTGACTCTAAAACCTTTTGGTCATATATTCATTCGAAAAGAAGAACCTCAAGGATTCCTGGTAAAATGCATTATGGTGGTACACAATATATTGAAATATTCAACTGAATACACTTATACTAGATCAAATAATTCAAGCTATAATTTCGACTTCAATAATTGTAAGAGCAAAATGATTAATGTTGTAAATATAACCGAAAATGAAGTTATAAATGTCATAAAGAAACCAAAAGATAAATTAACGTCAGGTTCAGATCAAATACCATCGTTTTTTGTCAAGGCTTGTGCATATGTGCTAGACTCTCCTCTCACTTTCCTTTTTAATTTGTCACTAAAAACATCAGTCTTTCCCCAGAAATGGAAAATGACTAAAATTTGTCCTATTCATAAGAATGGTGATACTAGCGATATTACCAACTATCGAGCTATATCAACAATGTATTATTTTGCCAAAATTTTTGAGATTGTCTTGTACAACAAAATAAATCCCACTATCAAATCTCTTATAGCGCCTAGTCAACATGGTTTTGTACAAAGTAGGTCCACGGTGTCGAACTTAGCTGTTTTCACGCAGTATACCTCAGAAATTATTGACGGTCAAGAGCAGGTCGATGTTATTTATACTGACATGGCGAAGGCCTTTGATCGTGTAGATCATGAGATTTTATTGAAAAAGCTTTATTCGTACGATTTCTCACAAAGTTTAATTTGCTTCTTTAGGTATTTTTTACTGCACAGAAAGCAATATGTACCCTTTAATGGTCACAACTCATCACATATCAACGCAACATCAAGTGTACCGCAAGGATCCATCCTCGGCCCACTATTTTTTCTCTTATATATCGACGATCTAAGTGAACTATTGGACTGTGAGCATGTAGTGTATGCTGACGATCTTAAATTATATACTAAAATTCAAACGATAGCTGATTGTATAAGTCTTCAACTTAATTTAAACCGCGTTGCTCGGTGGTTTGAAAATAAAAACCTTAACCTGAATGTTAAAAAATGCAAAATAATAACGTTCACAAAGAAAAAATTAAAAATTGTGCATGATTATTTTATAAATCACAATATTTTAGAACGCTGTGAAGTTATGAAAGACTTGGGCCTGTTGTATGATTCTAAGCTAACCTTTTCTAACAATTTCAGTAAGATTTCTAGCGAAGCTCTGAAAATGTTAGGCTTCATCATGCGAAATTGCAGGTCTTTCACTAATATTTTTGCCCTAAAAACTCTATATTTTGCCTACGTTAGATCTAAGATGGAATACTGTTCGCTAGTATGGTCTCCTCTGTATGAGGTTCATAATCAAGCCTTGGTGAATGTACAAAGAAAATTTTTAAATTTTTTATATTTTATTTCGAATGGTATTTACCCTGAGCGTGGTTTTGAACATACCCTTCTTTTAAGCATGTTTAGTATCGACAGCTTACAGCTCAGAAGAGAGTTTGCTTGCATAAAATTTCTGTATTTTCTTGTTAATGGTAAAATTGATTGTCCCTTTTTGTTAGGTAAAATTTGTTTTCATATACCGAGACCTGGCGTTCGGCTAAATAATCACTGAAGTTTCTACTGTCAGACTGCTCGAACTGGTGTTTTACTTAGATCGCCCATATATGACATGTGAAACTGCTTTAATAAGATTTCTAACCTATGTGATATTAACGAATGTTCTCTTAGTCACCTTTTAGAATGTGTTAAGGCAAATAAATTATCTTGACTAATTGACATTTATTTGTGGTTAGCACAATTAATTTCATTTGATTGAATTATTTATTGTGTCAATTTTGATGATATGTTTTTTTTATGTTTTTTTTTTTGTTTTTTTGTTCTCTATTTTGCGTAGCTTTGTAAAAATAAAAATCAATTCATATGTACTTCAAACAACCATGTAATTGGGAGTTTGTCCTGTTAGGTAAATAAAGATTATTATTAAATCTCAAAGGAGGTACGGAACCCTTAGTATGCGAGTCCAACACGCACCAAATTATTTATTATTTTTGGCAGTTGAAAGAACTAATTTATCAGTAAAAATATGATTTTCACACCATTAGAAACGTTTGTGTTGACCTGTTGCTGATCAAAAAATATATTTCCCTTGATCTTTTACAATTTAATTTCTCGAAAAAACAATCAAAACGACAACTTTGTAGATGAAAAATTTCGCCGTCAAAAATTCTTTTGACGCCCCACCGAACAGGAATCGCCGTGTCAAAAATAATTCGCACCGTTTAACAAACTAGATAATCACAGTAAGGATATATGTCGATTGTAAAAACATTCTGAATGTCAAAATTCCATGGGGAAATCATAACAGCTCGTTGTGAAAAGTTTACGCATACACGTCGTTTACAGCATCCTGGAAATTTCAATTTTGATTACGAAAAAAATAACAAGTACACACATACATAAGCTCCGATCAAGCACGCCAATCTGTCGACGTGCAGCTCTATAACTTTCAATATAACTGTCGATATCAGCGGAAATATTCAACGCGAAATTAATGAGTAAGAAGCTGTAGCGAGATAAATTTTTATGGAGCGTTGAAAACGTAGTTGTTAAGGAGAAAGTTATTGGCTACTCATGAGTCATAAGTTATAAGCTAGGATTGGGAACTGTCGTAAGTGTGCTGCTTATAGTTTGTTGTAAATGAAAAACAAAAATCGGAAAACCTTGAACAGAGGCGCCTGCTTTAAATCTTCAGCATCCATGTTTGTATAATTATACATAAAACATTAAAAAATATATTTATATATAACCGACTTCCACCTATAACTAAAAAGCTGAAAACAATTATAACAAAATACAACTCTAGTAAATAAATAACACATTCAATGTTGTTTGGTACCTACCCAGAAACTAAAAAATGTAAACATTAACAGGTACAAATTAATTATCTACCAATCTAGTATATTTTTGAAGTCGGTACCAAGCAAATCTAAAATCCTGCATTGCGTACTTATCTACTACTTCATCAAACTTGATTGTTGCTTTTTTATACCACAAAACGTCCACTCCAGCCTTATTCCAATCATCTTGTATATACGGCTGTCTATGGACCACTATCATTCTACTCCGTCCTATATTTCAATCATCATATAAATGCAACTCACTTTACTTTGTGATTGTGTTTGCTATAACTAGACACCCTGTGTAAAAACGCACCAAAAAGCACTTTAGAGTTTGACATGTGTTATCAATGAATTTTCTATTAGGCCGGGAGAATGTGACACCAAAAGCACCGTCTTCACAAAATGGAAATGGTGTTTGCCTGGTATACAAACAAAACCAGCTTGGTACTTGATTTGAGGACCCGAAAATACTATGCTCTACTACCTATGTGCTTGAGATGTACATAGAAAATTTTCAACTTTCCAATTAAAACTTCTAGTGGCTACAATTCCCGCACTATTACGTTGTAATTAAAATATTTATGAGGAAATGTCCGGTACATGAAATTTTTGATAAGAATATTGGAATTTTCAGCGATTTTCTGCAAAACTGCAAGTTGCTCGTCGCAGAAAACAATATGAGATCACTTAGGGATCTTCCTTAATAGATTAAACGTTAAAAAAACTGTACACATTCTGGCATAACTGCGGTTCAATTACATGAAAACAGTCAATAATGTTCTCCTTTAGGTCATCAATTGTTTGTGAATCGTTGGCATAGACGTTTTCTTTCAAATAGCTCCATAGGAAAAAATCTAGAGGTGTTTGATCGCAAGATCTAGGGGGCCAATTAATGTTTCCTCTTCGAGCAATTATTCGATTACGAAATTTCTGTTTCAAAAGATTGATTGTTTCTGCTGCTAAATGACATGTTTCACCGTCGTGTTGGAACCACATATTCTGCAAATCTATATGCTTCAGTTCATCCTACAAAAAGTTAGTAATTATCGTTCGATATCGGTCACCATTCACAGTAACAACATTTCCATTGTCATCTTCAAAAAAGTATGGACCAATCACTCCACCAGCCCAAAAACCACATCAAACAGTTACTTTTTGTGGATGCATCGGTCTTTCCATTATTTCTCGTGGATTTGCTTCACCCCAGAATCGACAATTTTGCTTTTTAACAAATCCCCCCAATTCAAAAACAACTTCATCGCTGAATATGATTTTTTTGAAAAAAATCACATTTTCGTGTTTCTGTTGTTTGGCCCAATTAACGAATTGACGACGTAAACCAAAGTGTGCTTACGTTATCTGAATCTAGTAAGCCTTTAAATGAAGATCTTTGTGCAAATTCTGAACAAAGTGGTTTTTTGAAAGTTCAATTGCTGTGCACGATGACGAATTGATGTTTTTGGTTGTTTAACAACACTAGCAGTAACAGCTGCAATATTTTCTTCTGTACATCCACTACGATGATATGTTTTCCTTTTTTCATCTTTTACTGAACCAGTTTCCACAAATTTTTGAACAATTTTTCCAATAGTTACATTTGACGGACAATTTTCTCTTCCATATTCTGTACGAAATTTTCTTCCAACTTCTGCACAACTTTCTCCAAATTTAAAATAATTTTTAATAATAAACACGCGTTACTCAATCGTATATCCATTTTTAATAACTGAAATATTTCTACTTGTCATCTGTCAAAGAACATATGATATTCTAGTACAAAAAATGTAAATAGCGGAAAATTTAAAAATTAACCTCAAATGGGAATACCCCAGTTACATGGAACATTAAAAAAAATGCAAAAAACGACTACAATATTAATTGATAAAAAAAATTTACATGGAAAATAGTTCACCAAACCCTACACTAAACTTTAATCATTTACTCCTTACTATAGCATCTATGTTTTACCAAAAATGCCATTCACAGACAGAGGTAGTATTAGAATTCAGCAGAAAACTGGTAATGCTTTAGTTAGAAATCGAATACAACACTATTGGAAATTGAAGGTAAGCCTTAAAAATAAAATCATTATATTAGACAACAAATTCAAAGAAACGCACATTCCATCAGATTATAACCGCATCTTTAATTGTTTAAAGGATTCATACAGCTTGGAATTTCAATTATGTAAAAACAGAAATATAAATAAATTTAAACATCTCTTAAATGAAAAACACAAAAAATCAGTACTTAAACCAAATACAAATTTTATTAATAAAACTGTGATTAATTTATCAACTAAACACATTACACCAACAGAACAATACGTACTTTCTAAGGGATTAAATTATTCAATCACTCCACAAAATATACCTAAACTAGATCTGATAGTTGCGATTGAAGACACAGCCCAAAAACTCCCTCCACAAGTGACCAGTGAATACCGAATAAGAAATAAATTACTTCTAGAGAAGCAACACAAAATGAAACACAATCTTACTCCTACAGAAAAATATGCAATAAAATTAAAATTCTACCTGCCGATAAAGGTAACGCTACGGTTATACTTGATAAAAATGATTACAACACCAAAATGATGGACCTAATTAACATAGGATCATATTCTAAGCTCAAAAAAGATCCTACGCAAAATATAGAAAAAGCCGCCTAGAGACATTATAACAAAACACAAACAAGAATTCACTCCAATAGAACGAAAACACTTAACACCACATTATAGTAAACCTCCACATTTATATGGCGTTCCAAAAATACATAAAGACACAATACCAATGAGACCCATTGTAAGTTCAATAAATTCACCATTACAAAACATATCAAAATTTTTACTAAATATAATTAAACCTTACGAAAATAATCCAAACAATTTAAAAAACACTAATGATTTTTTAACAAAATTAAAAAGCATTAATATCAACAGAAATGATATACTAGTAAGTTTCGACATAGTTAGTCTTTTTACAAATGTACCTGTTGATAAATCATTACAAATTATAAAAAGTAAATTACAACAAGATATTACCTTACACAACAAAACAAAATTAAACATTGACACAATTATGGAACTAACCGAACTTTGCTTAAACACTACATATTTTCAATTTAAAGGAGATTTCTATAAACAAGAATTTGGTATGGCCATGGGTTCTTCTTTAACTCCTATAATCAGTAATATATTCATGACATATTTTTGAAGAAAGATTCATAGGCAAATATTCAAGAATAAACCAAAAGTGTGGTGGAGATACGTTGATGACATTTTTGTGGTTTGGGAGTATGGTACTGAAGAACTGCACTCATTCCTAGATTGCATCAATAGTCAAGAACCCACAATAAAATTTACAATGGAGATGGATAGAACAAACAACACAATAAGTACAAGTACTTATCGAAAACCTACAAATACTAATAGATATTTGAATTTTCACTTCAACCATCCCTTAAATGTAAAGAAAGGTGTTGTAAAGTGCTTATATGATGGAGCAAAAAACATATCTTCATCCACCCAAATCTTTAACAAAGATGTCAAAATTATCAAAGAACATCTACTTCAAAATGAATATCCCCAAGACTTTATAAATAAAACCATAAATCATAAAAGAAAATCGCAACAACAAACCAGCACAAATAACCATCACACTAATACCAACCAAACACGAACAGACAACCAAATTATGAACATAATTCCATATATCCCAGGTGTATCGGAAAAAATTAAGCGGTTAGGAAATAAATAAAGCGTTAAAACTGTTTTTAAAACAAATAATACCTTGCGCTCTATCTTCACACATACCAAACCGTTTAACGCAACCCAGAGTTCTAAAAATTGTGTGTACAGTGTTTTGTGTGACTGTGGCCATTCTTATACCGGTGAAACTTCAAGACCTTTAGAAGTAAGGAAAAAAGAACATCAATATAACATTTCCAGAAGACATGTGGACAAATCAAATTTGGCCAATCATGTATTAACGAGCACCGGCAGCAATAGGATAGACTGGGATAAAACAAAGATTTTGTTGAAAGAAGAAAATTTAAAAAAGAGAAAACTTAAAGAAGCCAACTGTATGATGATAAACAACACTGAAATAGGAGCACCTTCAGCCGACCTTCATTTGGATTGGAGGAATTTACTGCTAAGAGAACAAAAAAACGGTACCCTCAGCGGCAAGTGATCGCCAAACGTCAAATTGTCAGTGTCAAATTTTTTGACAAACAACAAATTCAAGATCAAAGCGAAAATTTTTTTTAGAAAAAACCTCAAAAACAACACTAAACGATTAACAACGACTCCAGACTGGGAGTTGAAACGTCTCCGTACACAGAGGAAAAAATTTGGAGGAGAGAAAACCCAATGAACAGACAAAATAATTCAAGACCTCCTCAACAATCTTTTCGATATTATTTCCTTCTAGGTGTTGCGTCTTTTTTTCTCAGTGAGTATACCAAACAGCAGAAATGGAAAATTCCCTAATTTCGTTTTTAATTGTTTGTCTTCATGAAAGCACCAAAATTCACTTTTGACGATAAAACCTCCAAAGTAAATAAGCCCCTTTTTAATTTCGCCTTGCAAATTAAAATCGCATAACTCCCACTTAGCTCATTAGACCAGGTGGAAAGTAAACACCTGAAAGCTTCTAATGATTAATGACTATAAAAAAGCCACAAAAAAATGCAAATTTCAATTTTATATATCATTTCGTCGTCTATTTTTACAAATGTACCACTCAGTCACTCCTACCCAAAGGCTCGGCAGCGGCGTGGTGTGTTAAACATACTTTTATATTTCTGCCAACATTGTCGTCATTATTGGCGACATTTTCCATCGTTATTTCTCTTAATTGAGACATGTTTATGAAACAGCAGACAGCATCGACAAAGATTTTACCAAATTGTAACGAAAATTGTGACTGGAATCATTTGATCTCGACTCGTGTTGTGTCTTCGCTCAATTATGACTAAGAGTTTTCGTAAATCCTCTACAGGAATTTAATATAAAGTTTTCGGTGTCGTTTTCTCGACTGTATGACACTTTTGAGTAGGTAGCAAACATTTGTTGTTCAGATTGCGACAGTTGAACAAGTAAATTAAATTTTTGAACACGAAAAAATTGTGTTAGTATTAAATTGCGATATTTTAGTGTTTCGTTGATTAAGCTGTGCCGTGGTATGAGTTAATTAACCTCATTCTCAAATGGAATGCATGGAAATCTGTTCAAATCCTCACATACTTTGGTTGGAGGGCAAATTTAGCTGTTCTTAGTTAGTGTTGATGTTGTATGAATATGCTTCAACTTATTCCTAAAAATATTTGAAGTTTGATTCTCAGAAAAGCCAAGTACGAGGGTGAATCAAATATGAACCGGACTTTTGTTTTAAAAATTTTATTGGTACGATCAATACAAATTTTAATACATATTATTTTTCTACATAGTCTCCTCTCTTTTGTATACATTTTTCCCACCCAATCGGAGGTTTTTTAATACCTTTCTCAAAGAATGAAACTGGTCCTGTCGATAACCAATTGCGCACAAAAGTTTCTACACCTTCGTTGTCCTCAAAGTGGTGGTCTCCCAGTTCTTCTTTAATTGGCCCAAACATGTGGTAGTCACATGGCGACAAATCAGGACTGTAAGGCGGGTGTTCAAGGGTTTCCTAATGCATTTTGTTCAATCTTCCTTGAGTCAATGCAGCTGTATGTGGCCGAGCGTTGTTCTTTTGCCGATAGGCAAGTTTCACTTGTTGGAGTAGTTCGCAGTAATACTCAGCATTAATTGTACGGCGTTCGTGCAGAAAATCGATCAGCAGTACGCCTTTCGAATCCCAAAAAATTGCGTAGATATTCGCCTCATTGATGCTTGTCGTGGGACGGCGTGCATGAGGCTCATTTTCCACTGTCTCTCGGCCATCTGAAAACTTTTTGTGCCAGTCGTTCACTTAGGTCCTTGAAAGTGTTTCATTACCAAACTGTGCAGATAGTCGACGCAAAATTTCAGACGGTCTAACGCCCTTCCGCGCCAAAAATTTGATAACAACACGTTGCGCAACAGACGCACCTCTTGCTCTGACATGATGCTACTAACAGCGCATCGACTACGCCTCGCCAAACCGACGAACTCCCCTCTTCTTAACATCCCTACCTAACATATATCGAGACGTCACGCCACTCGAATTACCTACAGGGCGAGAAACAGAAAAGTCCGGTTCATATTTGATTCACCCTCGTATTAGTCTACCATTAAAGGTATCAGAAAATGCTTTTAATATTCTTGCATAGACATATTTACAGGGTGCAAGGGGGTCACTTGTCCCGGAAATTTATTAGTAATGAAAGGATACAGTAATAACTTGGTCAAGTGTGAGTTGGACTTGCATACTAAGGGTTCCGTACCACCTTCAAGATTCTAATATTCCAGTTTCAGATTTTTTCTCCGTATTTTTTCTGTAAACAAAAAATTGTATGTTATTGGTTGAAAGAGGGGGGGCAAACTGCAAAAAAATGTCCTAGAAAGAGGGATAAATCAGAATATTTGTGCTCCATGGGGGGGGGGGGGGGCAAGTAAGCAATTTTATAGGAAGCTTTAGTGGTTCATGGCATATTTTTCAGGTCTGAGGGCAGCTGCGCCCTCTGCCCCCCCCTCGGTATGCCCATGATACCAGCCCTACAGACAGGTATCACTGTATATCTCTATGGGTTACATACTACTATTCTAATTTTAGTTATAAATTGTAATGTATTTGTTCAGGTTAATACATAAATAATAAACGTTCTCGTTAATTGATTTCCTATCTGCAAAATGATTCTTTCGTTCTTTTCTAATCAACACAGATTCTTCTCTTTTTGCGGGTACATCTTTTGGAACTCCACTGAAGACATGAATATATTTTTCAACTTTTTCTGGGTTTTTGCCTTTTTTATTGGTTTCTGTGGAAGTTACATTGATGTTGGCTAAAGTCTTGCATAACTTCCTCTAGTTTACTTCTTATTCATGCATATTGAGTGAACCAAAAGTCATTTTTCATAGCCTATGTCTTTGTCCGTTAGGTCCATTTGTCCCGGAGCATGTTTTGACCTTTTTAGTAACAAAACTTTTCCCCCTTTGGTGAGTTAGTGGCCCATCTTCTCATCCCTGGAGGACCAGATTAGATTTTATTTCACGATGGGTGTTTTAGTTCTCCACTATCCTCGGATTCAGCGATATTCTGTACTGCATTTAGAATAAATAATAGCTCAGGTCATTTACGGACAAAAAGCCCTTTTGGTGGCAAAATTAATAATAAAACAAATCCAACATCAATATGTTCTAATGATAAATCATGACTAATTGACATAAAATTCAACATTTGTTATCGATGTGTTTTTGTTTTTAAAAAAAAAAAACCTGAAAAAATCGATAACAATTTAGTTTTTTACCTTTTACACAAAATCCAACTGTGGAGCACTGTTTGCTACAATGGGCAATGTTAAAGAGACATAGAAAACCTACAAAATGAGCTACTATAAATTTAAATCATTAATTGGTTTCTTAGATAGCGTGCTTGCTACTATGGGCAATGTTGAAGAGAAATAAAAAACCTACAAAATGAGCTACTTTACACTATCAGTTTCGGCAACTGGTTTCTTAACATTGTCCATAGTAACAAACACGCTTTCATAGGTGGATTTTGTGTAAAAGGCAAAAAATTAAATTGTTACGGATTTTTCGCGATTTTTTTGTTATTAAACAAAAATGCATCGATAAAAAATGTCAATTAGTCATGTTTTATCATTAGAACAAGTTGATTTTGGTTTTGTTCTACTATTAATTTTGTCACGTATTTTAAATTTTATCATTAAATGAATTGCGACATCTAGAAGTGTCTGGAAAAATTAGCTCATAAACTAAAAATCGGGGGTCAAGCTGTATGTAACACGGTTTCCCTAGGATAGAAAGTACACTAAAAAATTGAAAGTTAACTAAAACTTATCAAAGAAATTATGATTGCAACTTTTCAAGATTTTTCAATCCACTGGACGCAAGACAATTTATTGATTCTAGTCGAGAACTTTTATCAGATTTAGAGTCGCTTAGAGTTAATTTTTCCGGATAGATGTTACAATTCATGTTGCGATAAAACTCATCTTCTTTTCGGTTCCTCTACCGCTTGTTTTCACTGCAGTAGCCGATTTTGGGGTAAATAAAAACCACTTTTATGTGTGCAATAATTCGTGTAGTAACCGCCGCTGTGCAACAACCATTTATCTACGGGCTTTGAAAACATGCAGCCTCTGTTACATATTAAAAGTGCCTTGCCCCCGTTTTCGTTTTGGCAAACGGCCGTTTTTCGAATGTTTTCGAATCGTGTGCGTACTTTGCTTATTTATTTTTATGAAACTGCCGCCAGGTTGTAGACAAAGACAGAGGAGAGCGCGCGAGAATTTATAAAAAAAGATCGTACGGCGTTAATGAGACACATTAGCTTTTATGATTGTTATTTTATTTTGGTGTTGGTATTTATTTTGGAAACAGTCGGGGATTAATAGCTATTAAATAGTTAAACAGATGTTAATTAGACACATGTTTTTATGAAGAGAATTTATGAGGATGACGTATCAAATTTGTAAATCATCTTGTTATTGCATTTCAGTTGATGGTGTTTACTACATTGTCAAATCATGTTACGAGATTTTTGATAATTTTTCTTAAACAATAATTTTTTCCCTAATATTATATTTCAGTCAAGAAGATATTTTATCCGACTTCTAGTTGCCATTATCTGTTATTGTTGTTGTGCCCATCATTTATGTTACTTGAATTCACATAATTTTTAACCGAATTTCAAATCAAGAGAGAGAGAGAGAGAGAGAGAGAGAGAGAGAGAGAGAGAGAGAGAGAGAGAGAGAAATGAAAGAGGAGCTCATAATAATGAATACAAATATATAATTTCATAATTTTAAAATATTTTGTGTAAAATATATCAAAGAAAATATATAAAATCGACGAATTTCTCTCACCCCTGCATCACTGAAACTATAAGATCATAAATTTTGTTTAAAATGTGATGTACAGATGTACATTTGAAAAATAACGATTGTTGTGACTAAAATTGTGTTAAAGAGAGAGAGAGAGAGAGAGAGAGAGAGAGAGAGAGAGAGAGAGAGAGAGAGAGAGAGAGAGAGAGAGAGAGATGGATTTATATTGCCATTATAACTATCCATTTAACATCACATAATTATTCCATATTTTAATCGCTTGAGGGATGCGTAACTAATGAAGGGTCCCGTCTAGAAACAATATGTTATCTTGCGTTTAATGGATTGTAAAATCTCCAGAAGACAATATTATAATTGTTACGAACTATTTTCTGTTATTTACATTTTAGGAGGCACACAGAAACGACGTTACACATAGGACGACTTTTAACTTGTAGGTTTGGTATCTGAAATAAACATTTCTACACATCTTTGTATCCTTAATATTTTATTAGTACGAGTATAGAAATTTTTATTGTAAGGGGAAACAGTATTCGAATATTTTCTAAGCAAAGTTCACATTTTTTGCAATTACTTTGACTAGCAGCGCTATCTGTTGAACACAGGAATAATTTATAAATAGAAACAGTAGAAAATTTCAAATTGTCGTAATTTGTTTGTCTGTCATCAGTTTAAGATGGCTGCGTTTATGTTTAGCAAGGTTATACATAATAATTAACGAAATTTTAATAACATAAAAACAAAACAACTATTGCAAAGTTTGATTCCACCCACACTAGTGGGTTTAAAACTTTGTCGTTTAATTTAATTTGAGATGTTTTCTGACTACGGAAATATTAAATCTAGAACCATTATGACATAAGAAAAAGTGTTTTCGGTCACTAGAATTAATCAATTTTCCTCTTCAAAATACCTGACAGCGTTTTAATAGCATTTCCCAAACTCTTTTACTCGACATAAAACATACAAAATTGTGTAACGACTTCAATATAATTATTTCCAACCGCAAATGCCACAACAACCGACTTCCATTTATAAATAATCGACACCATCAACCTACTGACCTACACCGGCGACATCTACAAGAATCCCCCTTCGTTACAAGTTAAAAATACACCGGCCGCTCTGCTGCGAGTTGTCGCTAATTTTATCTCAGTCTAGTTGGCATGGACGCGTCGGAAACACATCAACGCGATGCCGTCGAAAAAACGGCCATCGACATGGCGAAAATTAAAGCCTTGCTGACCGATGAGCAGGTGCTCAGTGATACGGTGGCGAGAAGACGAAGAAAATTCACGAAGAAACGAAGCACCAGTCTGACGAGACGAGAACCGACTCCAGGAAGGAATCTGGAAATTGACAGAACCACATCGGACGAAGATGTGCCCGAACCGCGAGCGAGAACGCCCGAGAGAAAACGACCGAAACGAGTGCGATCCGTGGGCAAGAAGGACGTCAACGGCAACGAAGAACTGTCAGTTGTCAATGGAGTTAGCAGAAATCACAGCAGTGGCAGCAGTAGGAATGAAAGTTTCAACAAGCTCAAGTTACCACCTACTCCCGAGGATAGGAAGAGGAGCATATCTAATCTGGCACAAGAAGAACTTCTATCCCTCTTCAACAAGACGAAGAAGACACTTATACGGGGCCGCGACCGGTTTAAGAGACACGAGAAGGAACAAGTGAAGAGGAGTCAATCAGCTCCTTATAAAATCCCTCAAGAGGAATTAATTGAAAGCTTCAAACAAGCCCAGTTGCTTAGTGTTGAACCAACGCCATCTAGGGTTCGTAAATATTCTGATACTGAACTCATTACTGCTTCCTACACGCCTCCAGCAGAACCTATCAAAACCTTCAGACCTGAAGTCAGAAATTTCGTCAGGCAACGCAAGAAACAACGCCAGTACTCCACCAAAATTATTGAAATATTGGATCCCAAGACTCAAAACGTTTTGGCACGCCAAACCATCATCAAATCACCAGATTTCAGGCTGAGAGACTTGTTCAGGGTTTTCATAATGTTTACACCTTTGGAGATCTACAGAAACTACAAGATTTACAAGAAAGACATGAACCACGAAGTTAGACGACTTAGACGTATGTGGAACAGATGCATGTTTGAACTCTTTTTCATTATGATGTTCTGTGGTATTGGGGGTGTTCTGTTCAAGTTCACCGAGGGTGGGTTTGAGCATTTCTACAAATGTGGAGTTAAAAGGGTGAAGAGAGACTTCATCGATTTACTTTGGGTTAAAAGTCACAACCTTAGAGAAGAAGACTGGAAATCCTTTGCTAGAGGTAGACTCAGGGTATTTGAAGAAGAGCTTCACGCAGCTCATGAAGCTGGTATGACGAGTTATAGTGGTCAAAGATCGTGGAGCTTTTTGAACGGGGTGGTTTACGCGCTCACTATCGTCACTACGATAGGTAAGTCTTGACTTGTAGTTTTTGTTTATGAATGTTTTTAAGGCATTTGCCAGGTTTCGTATGTTCAGAGTTTTGTTTCTTTACCATTCTAATATACTGGGTGACAAAAAAAACTGGAGTATTGCCAAATTTTCAAAATAAGCTGATCAATCTTAATTGAAAATCTGCACACCAACGCAACGCGGTGCGACACATTTTGCAACTTGACGTTTTTGCAATTATACAGGGGAGTCAGAAAGAATTCCCTGTATAGTTTTTTGCACTGTTTCTTAAAAAATTATGTCAAGTGAAAATTTTAAGAATTATCAGTAAACTAAATATACTGAATAAAGAAATCAAAAAATAATTTCTTTATTCAGTTGTGTTAATTGCCACTGACAACGAGTTTGATTTAGACCGTGAAACTTGTGGAGTATTAGAAATATATAGACATTTAAGCAATTCTGGTGTTGTCCCTAAGAAATCATAAAAGTACAAACTGGTGATGCCACAATTATCGTTCAGAATGGTTAAAATTTGAATAAAAGATGCCAAGGAGTTTAAATTTTATTATTATTTTAATTATTAAAGTTTGTTAATGATGTGTTTGTCCACCGCTGTTATCTATAGAATCTCAACGACCCCAACACGTCTGATTCAATAAGGTGGTCTATTTCTTCTTGGCGGATATATTCTAAATAATACACATCTTAAAATGCCAATGAAATGTTTATTTTACTTAAATGTAATTAAAGCCAGGATTTTGCTAGAAATGTAATGTAAAACAAATTATCTATGAAAAATTTTAATAATTTTAAATTGAGTACTAAAAGGAATTAGGTATAATGTTTATTATAACATTTCATAGTTAACGATTTCAACTCGTAAGCAGAAAATGCAAGCAACCAATTCAAAATTTAGTATTACTATTACAAAATAACTACAAAACATATTAATAAACCACATACCTTAAGATTCAATATAATTTTTATAAATTTTTATGAAACACACATACTAAGCAATGACTATTTCTGTTTACATGGAAAATATAAAGAAATACAATTCACCTGCTGTGAATGTTAAATACCTATTTTTGATGGAAACATTTCTCAAACCCTGCTTTAATAACCTAACGGCTAACAATATTATGAAATGTCAAAATTTAAATCAAACTTAAAACAAAGATGGCCGTGACTATCAGGGCTGCCACATGTGACTGTTCATCTTGAATGTTAGGGTCTGTTTATAATTCACGATTCAATTATACCTAATATTAAAATTAATAAATTATTATCAGCAAAAAATTTATCAAATAACATAATTCTGATTTTAGTTGACAAACCATATTTACAAGTCATGAAATAAGTGAATCTTAAAAAAATAAATTTCAGTTATTGATGCTTATAAAATCTAAAATAAAACACAATGTATAAGTATCAACCACATATTTGGAAAAATGTTTGGATAATAATTACTTGCGACAAGCAGAAATCAATAAGTTTTAGTTTTAAGATTTACGATTCACACTGTAAAATATATGAACACGTCCAAAAATTAATTTCTTTAACATTATATTAACTGAGCAATTAGATCTTCTTATGTATTCAATGTTATAATAGAAATGAGTTTTCCAAAAAACATGTTACGTCTATTGGGAATCAAAAATAATTAATAGTAATTGTTTTGTCCAATATTCATGTCAGATAATATGCAAATCAAAAAGGACTCATTTCCGATGTTTAACACCATATATCTCGAAAACTAGTTATACAATTTTAATAATATTCTGCTCAGTTAAACACTGAACACTTGTTAACGTAAATATGAAATAACATACAAAGTCGACATAGAAAATTTAGAACTACAGGGTAGTTTAAAAAACTACCTTTTTTTAAGTATGTACAGTTTTTCAATCAGTTTGAAGTCCTAATGACTATAAACAGACAGATCACATATTTGTTTAGTGTATTATGAATATTACAGCACGAATGGTTCGTACAGGGTAACTCATTATTAGTAACAAATAATATATGCCTATCTAGCTCACACTATATATTACATGAAGCACAACCAAGAAATAATTACTTTTACGATATATTAATTGTGCAATAACATCTTATGTTTTCAACGTTGTAATAAAAAAATTAATTAATAAAAAAACACTCTGGAATCCACCAAAATTTATATAATTTTTTTTGTGAAATTTTTATGTCATATAAAGTACAAATCTGATTGCTCTAGTAACCACAAATAAAACACGTCGATCATGAGAAATCTGATATCAAAAACGAGGCATTTTCGATCATTTACCCTGTATCTCGAAACCTAGTCATAAAATTTGTTTGAGCCCCTGGATTCTTTTTGTCAGAACATCGACTCCAACAACATTTCAAACAAATTTTCCTTAAGAAATGTGCCTGGTCCTTTGGTAACCCTTGTGCCCTTTTGTGGTGTTTTGACTTCTGACGTATGTCAAGTCTCTAATTTAGAAAATTGGAATGTTTATACACTAGTAAAGTAACTTTGACAGGAAATCTTTGCGCCATCTCGTGTTTTCTTTTTGGAACTCTGGTTCTGTCAAAGACATAATTTTTGTTTGCTGTGAATTAGAATAAAGATTAGTTATTCCCTAAAAAAATCGAAAGAAAAACATCAAACAGAAAGTGCTGAGTAGCTGATTGTTAAAATACACCAAGCAAAAGCCTAAAATTACAATTCTATAAGTTACTTGGATTTCTAATTGTTTTCTGAATGTTATTTGTGGCATTTTCTAGTTTATTTTAGATTTTCTTGGGAATAATACCACATTAGAGTTCAAACTTGTGTATATTTTAAAACCAAACGTTTCAAAATCCTGTCGGATTTCGTTTTCAATGGATATAAATTTATAAAGTAAAATTGAAATATATGACAATTATTTTGACAAATATGTTTACGTTACTATGGAAAAATTTCTTTGATTTTAAATATACAGGGTGCACAAGAAATTCCAAAGATCATTAAAATCAAAAAAAATTTTTTCAAGTTGGAAGAACTTGAAAAATTGTCTTCAGAATTTATTTGTGGCGTTCCTAGGGACGACTTTCTTTTTTAAGATAGTGCATTTGCCAAAAAATGCGATCAAAGAATTCTGATAATTCAGTGATCCCATTAAAGTCATAAGGGAAAACCTAGGAAAAAACTCATGAACTATCCCGATATAGGGTTGTTCAAAAGGATATGCCCATTGTTAATTTCATCTTTAATTATCGGCAACCAGACATGACTGAAATCTACGGAAGTAGAAGCGATGCAGTCGTTTTCATTTAACAGAATTAAGGCAGATTCTTTTAATTTTCGTTTTGTGCAGTGTTCTTCTTTGTGTAATATTGTTGTGTTTTGAAATTATATTTTATGGCCTTGGTCCCAAGCATGTTCACAAATTTTTGATTTTTCGAACTGACGTTTCTTTATGTAATTTTGATGTTCATTTATTCGAACATTAAGAGGTCTAGAGGTTTCTCCAATATAAAGCTTGTTACATTCACAAGGAATCTTATAAATGCAATTTTTTGAGTTTTGCGTAGCGTTTTTTGGTTTTGTTTTTGTTATAATAGATTTAAGCGTATTTGTTGTTTTAAATGTAGTTTTGATGTTAAATTTGTTGCCTACTCTTCTCAATCTCTCTGACAGGCCCTGTATATAGGTATTGTTGTTGTTATAATGTGGTTTTCCTGGTTGTCAGTATTATTAGGTGAAGTCTGGTGTTGGTTGTCAGTTGTTTTGTGCTCAATTTTATTTAACTCTTTGTTAATAAATTTTTGAGGGTAATTGTTTGCAGTTAGAACATTTTGTATAAATGATTTTTCTTTGTTGAATTTAGTAGTATCTGAGCAGTTAGTCTTTGCTCTGTCATATAAAGATTTTATATCACCTCTTTTTACCGTATTTGGATGGTTCGAGTTAAAATTGAGATATCTGTTAGTGTGAGTTGGTTTTCTGTAAACTTCTGTTTCAAATGAAGATTGTGGTTTTGTTATTAAAATGTCCAAAAAAGGTAGTTTGTTATTTTGTTCGATTTCTAATGTAAATTTTATGGTTGGTTCTTTGTTGTTTATGTCGGTTAATAACTCCTGTAAATTTTCCAGATTTTGTTCCCAAATAATGAATATGTCGTCAACATAACGCCACCACACCAACGGTTTATTTTCTTTTGAAAAAATCATTTGTTCTTCAAATTTGTCCATAAAGATGTTACTTAAGGCAGGGGACAGACAAGAACCCATAGCCATGCCAAAATCTTGTTGGTAGAAATCATCGTTTAACTGAAAGTAAGTTGTTTTCGTACAGAAAGTGAGTAATTCCATTATTGTGTTAATGGATAAACGAGTTCGTTGATGAAGTGAATAGTCATGTTCCAATAATTCTTTTACTATAGGAAGTGTTTTAGCTACGGGAACATTGTTATATAAGTTTACTATGTCAAAAATTGCTAGTGTAAATGTATTTTTGTATTGTATATGAGACAATTTTTCTAAGAAATCTGCACTGTTTTTAAGATGAGAAATTGAATTACCTGTAAGTGGAGAAATAATTTTCAGCAAAAATTTTGAAAGTTCATTACATGGAGAATTTATATAACTGACAATTGGTCTCAAAGGGATGTTGGGTTTATGAATTTTTGGTAAGCCATAGAAGTGTGGAGGTTTAGTATAATGTGGAGTGAGAGTTTTGCGTTCTTGGTCTGTAAATTCGTGTTTGTGACTGTAGAGTAAACGGTATATTTTGCTTTCTACTGAACTTGTCGGATTTCCATATGAATCAGAGAGGAAGAAAAAACGAATTGCAACAGTTCGTAGTCAAGGGTAATTAAATTATATTTCCACGTTTTTAGTCACTACTAAATACGTAAAATTTCCCATAATTGTTGTTCTGTTAACAAAAATAATATTCAATAATCAAAGTTAATCATGTAAATACTTTTCCTCCCACAGTAACCAACCAATATTTTATAGTCAAAATGTTGCAACATGTTTATCTCGTGAAATATATGAATAATTTGTAAGTAAGTAATCAGCAAAATGAATTTGTACTTCTTTTTAATTATTTGCTTGTAAAACTTAGTTGGAGCTTCAACGACTACTAAAGAAAGCTAGCCTGAAAATTTTGCTTTTTTATATATATTGGAGAAAATGTAGGTGGATTGTAACTTTTTTTATGTACAATGTTTAATTTTTGTCCCCAACAAAATAGTTGAATTTGTTTCTGGTTAAGTGGCCTACATCAATTCTGTAAGTAAAAAGTTAGTTGATAAATATTAAGCATCTTATTTTTGTTAATAGAACAGCAGTTATAATAAATTTTATGCATTCAATAATGACTAAAAAGGTGGAAATGAAATTTATTTACCCTTGATGTTGAAGTGCTGCAATTCATTTTTTCTTCATCTCTAATTGATATGGAAATCCAAGGAAGCGATAAAATTGTAATTTTCGATTTCCCTTGATGTTTTCTTCACAATCAGCTACACAGCACATTCGGGTTGATGCTTTTCTTTCCATTTTGACAGAACCTGAGTTCCAAAAATAAAACACGAGATGGCGCAAACGACTTGTATCAAAGATACTTTACTAGCGTATTAGAACTAAAATGCAAATTTTGTGTTTGTATTGTATATTAATTTGATATTATATTTCATTATGTACTTGCTATAGTTAGATGATTTTTTGTAAAGGAAGGGATTTTTACACAGAGAACTGAGTTGTATGCGCATTTCAAGGTCAAAGAAGTGCCGTGTACGACTGTGAAGTGTCGGGTAGGTTGGAACCAACCTGGACATATACTTAATACTGATATACTGCTATCGCCCGCAAACAGAACGGTCACCGACTAAGACTACGGCCAGACTGGCGAGATTTCACGCCGCGTTTTGGCACAAAACACGCAAAAAATAGGCAGCACTATTGCAAATCGGCGAGGGCAGATGTGGCGTGAATTTCTACCCAACGGCTCGGTGTCGGGCGCATCTTCAAGGTTAGCCGCCGAAAGATAGGATCGGTTCCATTTTCTACGTTATTTCACGCTGTGTTGAGTGGCCACACTGGCAGGAAAAACCGCAGTATTCATTTCGCCATAGATCTCGACCAAACTGAAGGCACGCGAATGACTGCAACCGGCGTGTGTGGCCAGGGTAGAGGTGGATTTCAAGCGTGTGAAAAACTGCTGGTGTGGCATACTATGTGAGAGCTCGAAAAACAACGTATTGAACCCAGCGTGAAATCCCGCCAGTCTGGCCTTAGCCCAGTGTTCCCAACTCTCAAAAATTTATCTCCCTAAAGCCTCAATCAAAAACCCCTAAAATCCCCATAATTACTAAGGATTCCCCCTGAAAAAAATTTTATTATTTATAAAATAAAAAATTTAATTCCTCTAGATTTACACTCGTAAAAAAAATAACTTCACCTTTCAAGTCCGGATCCGTTTCCCATGTCTTTGCATATTTTTGATTGTACTTTTTTTATCTTTTGCTTTAGGCATATTAATTGATGGATTTATAATAAATGTCCAAATTAAACATGCGAATAACTAATATCAATCAACGTAATCGTAGTAAACATAAACGCAGTTTTTATTCTGTACTCAATAATAAACATCTCTGTAGTCTTAATAGTAAGCAATCATCACACTAGATGTCACTAAAGCGATATGTATAAAATTAAATTTGATCTGCTAGAATGGATTACCTCAGGACTTATACTGCTTATTACACCTGTATTTTGCTGAATTTGAAAAAAAATATTGAGAGTTATGAAAATCCCTAAAAATACCCCTAAAAATATAACACCCCTAAAAAAACCCATCCCACTTTTTTTCCCCCTAAATTTGGGGGGAAAACCCCTAAGTTGGGAACCCTGCCTTAGCCTAAGTGAGCCAGCAGATTATACCGTGTTACAGTACCTAAACCGTTTCAAACAGAGAGAAAACATAAACAACAACAGAAGAGCAAATTGGGGCATTTTCGAACATGCGCATAAGACTCGAAGTACAGTAAAACGATATAGACATATATACGTCTGGCATGTGATGTTTGCGCTTTCCTCTAGACTCTGCTATCAGTATATTAGTATTAAGTATATGAGCCTAGAAACAAATGCAATTTGACTTTCACTACCATACTCATATATTTTCGTATGTGTATGTGTGAGCCTCTGTTAACATAAAAAGTGGAGTATGGCTTTTCGTAAACACAACGTCAATATTTTCCAAAATTTTTTAAATCGTTTAAAGATTTTTATTACGAAAATTATGTAAAATGATAAGGAACAATATTGTCTTTATTTATTCCAACGTAAAACTATTAAAATTCTTTATAAAACTATTAATTTAGTATACTTTTTTGACGAGTTAACAAAATTGTTAATATTTTTTTTCAGGTTATGGACACTTGTACCCCACAACAAACACAGGACGAGCTCTAACGATAGTCTACTCAATCATAGGCATACCACTCTTCCTTATAGCATTGACAGATTTTGGTAAATTGTTTACAAGAGGTATAAAGTTCCTTTGGTCATTTGTAAGAAGATTATACTATACAGGAAGCTGTCGAAATGTTCGAAAAACTGCACATGTACAGGTAAATTTCTTTAATAATCCTATTCACAAAAAAAACATTTACAATCCAGTATGTCCTGTTACACAAAAAAATTTCAATACATGAAAATTATAGCGGGTTTTCCAAATATTTCCTGTGCAGAGTTACCATAGGTTCTTAGGATTTAAATAAGTCATACTAGACTTACCTATACAATCTAGAATATAGATACTTTTTAAATTTGGTTCTGATAGCTCTATTTGTTGCTTTTACTGTACATTTGGTGTGATTGCTACCCAATTTTCGATATTTTGTTAGTTCTTAATATTTATTTTTAACCGACATCAAAAAAAAGGAGGTTCTCAATTCGTGTATATCTATGTTTTTTTTTAGTTTCTTACGATCACAGGTCTAAGTGTCAATTGAAAACATTTCTGTTCGGAACATGAGGTATAATATATTAAAAAGAAATCGGATTAGTTCCGGAGGATCCCGTAGTCCCATATATTTTTTCAATAACATAGCTTGTACCGTTTTTTTTAAATCAGGAAAAACTTTTTAACGACATTCTTATACAGTAAGCTTTGATGGAGTTGCTGGTATTAATTGTTCGGAACTTGGGGTAAATTGTAAATAAATTCAATTAATCAAAATAAATGTTAGTTAATATGTACATACAATGTGTATTCATATCTCAAATGATTTCTTTTTATTAATAATTTTAATAGCAAAAGAATTTTGCTGACAAAGTAAAATACCTTCATTTTTCATAATATATAAAATTCTTATCAAACAGGGGTAATAAGAATTATAAAATGTATGTAATTACTAAAATACTGGCAAAACATCAGTTCTTTCTAGGTATACACATACCTACTGCTTTCAGTTATAATATAGCAAATTTGTTTTTTGAGCAACTGGTTTCTTGCAACTATATCAGTACATCAACAAAGTCAGTTAGTGTCATCTCAGTATGTGAAGCTATATTTTTTTACAACACTGATATTAATATCAGTGTTGAAGCTGAATTACCAAGACCAGTTAATTTGTTTACTCATCCTTTCAAAATTTGCAGGTCCTCGTATGACCTTAATGTTATATTTCATGCTGTGTATTATAGTGGTACATATTCTAGAACTTTTGTTAGTAAACTGATGTTCTATAACATTGGAATTATATGGTTAACCAAAAATCTTAACTGGGCACTTCAAGATTAACACTTATTTATTCAGTTTACTAACGACATGTGTTTGGATATACAATATCTTTCTCAAGTTACACAATATACTGAAATACCTCTCCTTCGTACACTATATATACATTGTATTATACTTCTGTAATTACACTGATCCATTAAAAATATTTAAGCGAGGACAAGAATTAAGATCTAACTGACTATTTCATAACTTGCCTGTATGCTTGTATTTGTTAATCTTTAACAATTCTAGTAAATTTGAAGATTATCATTAAAGTTATGATTACCTTCGACTAAATGGCATTCTTAATTAGATTTGTGGCATAACTTCTTTTATGCTCCTAACACGGGTTGTATATTTTCTTCTTCTGTCAGTTCCGTCTCCTATCGGAGGTTGAAAATCATCATTAACAGTAGCTCTAAAGGATTCCTTCGAACTGAAGCCATTCTACTTCCTCAGATTATATAGCCAGGAAATTCTTCTATGTCCTATACTTCTTCTTCTTTTGATTTTACTTTGCATAACAAGCCTCAGTAATTCATATTTTTCATTTGTTATTACATGGCCGAGACATGTTAACTTTCGTCTCATAGCTTTGATTACTTCGCACACTTTTCCCATTCTCAAATGTTAGTTTGGAGTAGTACATTTTTGGAGAGACTCATGTGAATCTGTTGCTATGGCCGCCCAGTTCCCCTGATCTTCCACCCACCGTTTATGCTTGGGTTAGGATGGGTAGAAGGCTCGGAAATTTACCACCTTATTGAATCAATGCCAAGACATGTTGGGGAGTGTATAAATAACCGCCGCGGATCAACACATTATTAACAAACTTATAATAAAAAAGAACTTTATCAAATTTAAACATCCACTTCAGGGTATTGTCAGTGAGTTTACTTAGTTTTACGCCTGTACCACTTTGTTTTCCCCATTGAATATCATATAACTTTGTACTAGTGAAAGGATCTTTACAATCAGTTCAGTAGGCAAGGAAAATAAACAAATAAAGTTTACTTCGTTGTTTATTAGTCTAGATCAGTAACTTTAATTCCGTTTGTTTTTTTTTGCAGGAAATATTCAAAGGTGCTCAGATGATGTACGAAATAGCGACTTTCCGACGCCCTTCCATGATGGTTAGCGATCCAGAAATGGCCAAGGAGACCACCGACGAGCCAGATCAAAACACAGAAATTCCCCCGTCTTTAATTTCGGGTGACGATACTCCCACCACTCCGAACGTATCAGTCTTCGAAATCGACGACGAGTTCAATCTACCCATCACTGTAGCCCTTTTTATTCTCATTTCGTACATTTTCATCGGCGCCGTAATTTACTGTATGTGGGAGGAGTGGAATTTCTTTGCATCCTTCTATTTTGTGTTCATATCTATGTCCACGATTGGTTTTGGGGATATCGTACCACAAAAACCTTTGTGTATGTTCGTCACTATAGTTTACTTGGTATTCGGCTTGGCTTTGATGTCTATGTGCATCAACGTCGTCCAAGAAAAGCTCAGCGACACGTTTAAACAGGCTTCAGCGAGGCTGTCAGCCACCATAGGCTTCGAAGCTGAAGACGATGGCAGCTTAACTACGGCCGAAAATGTGGAAATAGCAGGTGTTCACGGTGCCAAAGCACCAGGAAACTCGTTAGCACCTTCTTCAGCGTTAACCACTCCCACCATCAACACCTCGGGAGCGACCACTCCGTCTAGACCCCCCACGCCTTCCAAACTGGTGAGTGCTCTGAAGCCCCCCACACCACCCACGCCTCAAAGAACGACACCGTCGCATTCTGTGGTGCAGATGAGTTCAAATGATAAGAAGGCATCGTGATATTCGAGTAGATTAGCCATATATAGTTGGTAGTTGTTAGAAACCTTAGGTGATCGTTTAAATGAAGATTAAAAAACAGTAATTTTGATACTTTATATAACTGAAACAAATTAAAAAAGAACTGAGAAAAGGTAGCAGTTCCACATTAGGAATAACGAGATTTGTTCTTCGAGTACTTTGGTAGTAGTTAATGTATTTAATCTTCACCAGGACTTACGTAATTTTGAACTGTATTTTCTTTCAAATATTGGTATTATTTACTTTTCATTATTTAAAAAAAAATTTAATATTATTGACGATTGACATTCATTAGAATTTCTTGATCTAATTCAAGTTATAACGGAATCTTGATTATTGAATTGAATAGTATAGGGCCTGCATTAAGTCCTTGGGAAATCTCATATTGAATGGAATAGTATTGGCCCTAGACTAAGTCCTTGGGTGACCCCAGCTGTAGTGATTAATGCTAAATGAAGATGTTTTTATATGGTCCACAACAAATTGTATTTGATGCTAATCAAGTATTATAATAGATTTTTACTATTTTCTTGAATTCTTTTTTTTTCTTGAACTTGTATTATTTGCTTTTCAAAATTTTGCTCTATTGTTAACCATCAAGACTCAATACAAATCCAGTATCTAATTCATTAAAGTTATAGCGGAATCTTGATTATTGAAATGAACAGAATAGGCCCCTGCATTAAGTCCTTGGGGAACCTCATCTTACATTTAGTAGTATAGGGTCTGCAATAAGTTGTTGGGGGACCACAGATGCAGTGATGAAAGCTAAATAAATGCACTTCACCGGAATCTTGATTAGTAAATTGAATAGTATAGGGTCTGCTTTAAGTCCTTAGGGAACCCCAGATGCAGTAATGAGTGATCAATGTGATTGTTTTCATATCATGCAAGCAGAATTGTATTTGGCGTTTTTATAAATGGTTCTGATTGACTCTAAGCGTTTTTCATGGTTTTTAACAGGAATTATATAATTTCTTTTACAAAAAAAAAACAAAATATTCTACATTAGATGTTTAAGGTTACAATATAGCAAAACAAATCAGATGATTTTATTTTTCAATAAATTACTCAAATTTAGACCAATTTATCTTCTGGTTAACTAAAATAGATTCTCTCTGTTAGAATTCACATCATTTCAGTTTCACAAAATAATTTTTAGATCTTTTGGAAGGACCCAACTAAAAAAAAGAGCGAAAAAACATGTTATTATGTAAACTCTATTAAAGGATCTAAGTTCATATGACGTACATCTGTAAAGGATACCTCTGGCTGTATTTTTGATTTGCTACCAGTATTTTTTATTTCAAAGTGATGAACAAAAACCTGATCATACTGGATATCAACTATGAGCAAAACATAAGATGACATTGTTTATAATTTTTAATATCTTTATTTATTCTTCTAAATTTATTTCAGCCCCTCCAAGTACTCTCCTCCCGATACAATCCTTGGAACAATAGTTAATCTGCCAAAATCATGGTCCTCAGTGCAGTTTCTTGGGCTTGTGACACAGCTAGAAGTCGCATGGTGTTAGATCAGGTGAATAAGATGATGATGATCAGTGTATCTGCAGATCTTCAAATATATTTTAAATTTTTCTGATGTAAACTGAGATATTTTTCACCATGCACAGTTCTTCTCAGAAACCTTACCATCTGTTTCACTCTGGCTACCTCCATGAACTAATGGGTCGGTGACGAATTTCTTTCAAGGTCCATGGTTTCTGACTTAGGTCATCCGTTTTTAGCCCTGCGGTGGTCCTGTCTCTGTTTTTCCAGATGCACAAGAAACGACAATTTTGATGTTCAGGGAAAATTTTACCATTTTTTTGGTACACATAAGTTATTAACTGACTTGAGAGATTTGGGTACCTCAAACTCTACTCCTACTGAAGCTTTTATGGTTAGGAAAGTGGGGCTGACAAAACTTGCTCCATCTACCGGATGATCTAGTAATGAACCAATATTATTATTTTAGGTAAATTTTACAAAATTTTACATATTTGTATGCAATGAAATGAAACACAGAGAAAAACTAATTACATCTTTAGGTATGTTGCAAATCCAAAGTACTTGAAGGGCAAATCTCAAAAATGTTAATATCAGGAATCTGTACAATTTAGACGTTCAAAAATTTTACAAAATTTGATGTTTTAATTGTTAGATCAAGTAGTTTAGAGGACTAAAAATTGGATATTTTCGTCCTCAACAAATTTGTTGTTTTATATGGATTAAAGTATTGATGCGAGCCTAATTTTCTCAATTGCTGTTTGTGAGAATTTTTTTATAAACATGATGTGATTGTCTAGTCGGTTATTATAGTTTTTATAAGGATTCTGATTCCGTTTTGAAAATCGTGTGGGATATATATATATATATATATATATATATATATATATATATATATATTTTACAATTCTGTTTTAATTTTGTTAAACAATTTGTGTATAATAGTTTGTAGATCGATTTACGATAGTGTTGATATTGTTAATAGATTTATTTGTAATATTAAATTAATTTGTTGAATTGGGTTTTTTGTTATTTGAATTCTAACCGGTATTGATTACGTGCCTGATTTAAAAGAAAACTTACTCGTGATATTTCTTTGTAGTTTCTCCTTTCTACTCTAGATGGCTTACGGTGTGGGAAATTTCATATTTTCAGTAAAACTATTAGGTTTATTTCTTATAATTCTAAGAAACAGTGGAATAATGCAGCTTACACCTCATCAGTTATGGATCCAGTCGGGGGCCCTGAAGTTTTGTAAAAATGGCAAAAAATGTTAATAATAGTACACACTAGACTGTAGATTAATAAAATAAGATTTAAGTTACATGATCGTAAACAGTAGACAGAAAAGCAATAACATGTTAAACTAAAGGAGTATAGGTCCAAGTAATAACGCTTGGTAATGTGTCTTATTATCACACTTTTAATTTTGCCCCCATAAGTTAGTTTAAATGTTACAAACTTTTATAAATAGATGAAACATTTGATTATAAAGTACATGGGTGTTTACATACCAGGCTAACAAAAAAAAAATGTTGTGTACCGAACTCAAAAAAGTGAAATTGTCAAAAAAAATAAAGCTAAATATTGAAAATTCGAGTACATTTTTTTGCGTCATCATGTTAGAGCTTAAGAACCCCTTCGTTTTAGAAAAATGGCAAAACTATTTATTGTAGAAATGTATGATCTAAAAGAAGTTTGCTTGCAATAAATTTATGTACAATTTCAAGGTTGCTAAAGTAAAATCTGTCTAATTAATTATTGTACTAATTTGAAATTAATTTCAGATCGACGAAACTGTCTTTATAATATCAGTTTTCAAAAAATTGCAAAGAGGCAAAGGGGGCTGAGGGTGCAATAATTTTTGAAAAAACTTATTTCTTCTGCTAGGATACCACCAATTGTTACCGCTGATACAGTTGTCAATATTTAATTAACTAGATATAAGTACGTATTATAATGTTTAAGAGTTACTTAAAAACACAGTGTAATTTTTTAAATAAGACTTTAAAATTCCTTCTAGTTAACATGTTATTGAAATCGCTGATATTTTTGAAATCTGATTTTTAGCTATTTTCGACAATCTTATCAATTTTTACTTTCTTGAAATGTTTTTCATTTTGGCATTTTGAACAGATTTGACATTTTGAGTTTTTTGCATTTTTAACTGACTTCCAAAAAGGACGAGGTTATCAGTTCGTTGGCACTTTATTTTTATGTATGTTCAGTGATTATTTAAAAACGGCTTTGGAAATTTTGTTAACCTAAAAGGCATTGCATTAAGGAATGCTAAAGTAAGGTACCATATAATTTTCTATAACAAATATATACGGTTTTCCAGAAAATCACAGAAAACAGTAATTAAGGGACTATAGTTCAGTGAATTTCAATGAATCTGCACTGTTTTCTCTAAAACGGCCCAATCAATTTGAGTATTTTAAACTGTATTCTACAAAGAGATGTCCCAGCTTGAGTCCGTATAATTTTCTATGACGTAAAACATACCATTTTTCTGAAAATCGTAAAAATATGTGCGAAAAACAGTAAACATTAATATAAACGTCAAATTTTCATCATATATATCTAGCTTAAAAAGTAAATCGTACATGGTGTTTGTTGCGGTTTTCAATGTGATATAGGGTGGTACATAAGCAGTTGCATAAATAGGATGGTTGAAACATAAGGTGTAATAGAATGAAAGTTATACAGGGTCTTCTAAAAATGTTGTATTATATATTATATAGTGTGGAACATAAGTAGTTGTTTATACCTGACATATGGGGCGACATAAAATTTTAGGTATACAGTGTGATTTAAACAATAGAAAAAGTCAATAGGGTGGATTAATAGGATTAATACTTATACAGGGCTGTTGCACATCGTGTTGAGTTGAATTATAGTTGTACAGGGTGGTTCAGAAAATGATAGACAAATAATTTATATTGCGTAATCAATACCCACAAACATATACAGGGTGGTTGCAGTGTAGGATGAATTGGAGTTACACTTATAGAACGTGGTCGAAATAATAAAACCAATAAAAAAGTTAAATAATATGGAAAATATACAAAAAAAAAACAAATTGGAGAGAGGGAGAAACAAAGAAAGAAAGAGGGTGTGTGTATGTGCGATAATATGAGAGAAAGAATAAATAGAATTGTACCTTAAATTAGATAAAAAAAGAATATATGGCAGAAAATAGTTATTGATTACACACGGTTTCTAAACGGTTTTTATTTTCAGGCAGTTGAAGTAGTTTCTTTTTTAAATATAAATTATACATATTATTATTCTCTACATTTTTATGGAAATAAAATCGATAACTTTGGATTACGTATTGAACCAGTTTCAGTAAAGCGTGAACATGGTTGCAGGGCTGAAAAATGACGTATATATGTCTAAATAAAACAAAGTTCACAACTGAGCATTGAATTAGAATGCTGTTAAAATGTCTACTTCCAGTTCGCTTTTGAAGGTCATTTTAGAGGCGACAGTTTATTTTGACAAAAGGTATGTATTTATTATCGTAGAATGCTATCCGAAAATAAACCACTTCCGTTAAAAAACATCTCCCGGTCTAAATAACTTACTTGCGGTTGAAGGTGGAAGCTCGATATAGCGTCAATTGATGCAGAATACCCACTTTACATATAGGAGACCGATTGGCATAGTAAAAATATGATTTTGGTGATTTTGAAAGGGTGGACTGGTGGTTTGCAACACCGGTTATGTACGATAGTCAATAAGTCCTGGTACAGCTGAATAGTTCTTTCCTAGCTATCCAGTGGCGACATTTACTTTGATTTTTAACTTGACTATATGAGTACAAACAGTCATGACGTTAGTTACCCTTTATTTGACCCTTAATGGACCTAAAGATCAAAAATCAAAATTCCCGGTATGGGCAAACGCTTGAAGTAATGTTGGTATTATGAACCTTCACAATTAAGGCTGACTGCACAATGAGCTTATCATCATAGACGATTTGTCTCCCAGCGACAATTTCTGTACGCCTATAAGAATGTATAAGGAGCGTACATTAAAAGTACGGGCCCCGATTCTTGAAACCATTCGACGGCTCTACCATTCGATGAAGGACGTATGTCGTATGAAAAATGACACAAATGATGTTTAATATTAACCCATATACAGGGTGAGTTTTTTTTGATGATCAGTATGGGGATCTCAGAGACTAGCGGAGATAGAGCAATGGTTAAATTGGGAAAGATTCGCAGTTTTACTGGCCCACTTTAATGACACTTTCGGATTTTTGTAAAAAGTCATGGCTTACTAGATATTTTGAAAAACGGGATTCTGTCGATTTAGTCAAATCCTTCTTGCTCCTTTGTTTTGATTTTATAAAAAAGTGTAAATATCAAAATTGAAGGGAATTGTATCCCGAATATGATTGTCATGTCCTCGTTTGCGTGACAGCTCTCGTTTTCGAGATATGACACAAACTTATCTTTTTTTGAATGGAAACCATAGTTGGCTATGACCTAAAAAATCGGACATTTTTAGAGCTTTTCAACGATATAATACTCGATATAGTTAGTCATAAAAATAACGGAGTTATGATATAACATGCCACCATATTCACTTTTTCTTCGTTAGAATATTCAATTTTATCACGAAAACTTGTCAGTATCGACTGTCAGTTCAGCACTACTAATGGAATTACTCTCAAATAAGGAAACGTCAAAGTGAAAACAATCTTTTTCATGGCTACGTTAAAAGTGAAAATAAGAGAAAAAAGTATCCATAACTCCTTTCCGTTATTTTTATGAATAACTATATCGAGTATTATATCGTTGAAAAGCTCTAAAAATGTCCGATCTTTTCAGGTAATACTCAATTATGGTTGAGGATATTCGGGATAAATTTAATTTATATACACTTTTTTATAAAATCAAAAACAAAGGAGCTAGAGGGATTTGACTAGATCGAGAGAATATCGTTTTTTCAAAATATCTAGTAAGCCCTGACTTTTTACAAAAATCCGAAAGTGTCATTGAATTGGGCCAGTAAAACTGCAAATCTTTCCCAATTTAACCATTGCTCTATCTCCGCTAGTTTCCGAGATCCCCATAATCATCATAAAAAAAACTCACACTGTATACTTCATTATTGCCAATTTTTCATGCGACTTACGTCGAAAGTCGAGTGATAAAGCAGTCGAATGGTTCGAGAATCGGGCCTCTGGTATCTACTTCGTCGAAATAAAAAAAAAGAAGATTCTGGGTGCATCCCTATATTCACAGAAGCCGTAATAGGATTAGCCATTGCAGCGAAGGAGTCATGTTACAATGAAAATAAATCTGTTACGTCCTCTTTAGAATAGTCTGTAACGCATTATTGTACAAACACTGATGATTTTTAATTAATTGCACAGCCACTTTTACGTAAAAATACGAGCGTTCAACCTACAAATGCAGCTAAGCTGACACTGCTATATGCTAGGCGATTTGCAGCTTGTCTACTTTGACAAATCCCTTACGCTGACGCCTCATGAATAGTTATATATAGTGATGGGCAAATGTGTGGAACCAAGTAAATATCTCTGGAATTATTAGAGATATTAAAATGAAATTTGGAAGGTAGATACTGCAGTAGATTGCCTATTTGTTTCCAAATTTTTTTACAATTTTGAATTTCCTGTTTTACCGGAAGTAATGTCGATTTTAAAATTTGCAATGAAACACCCTGTATAGTATTTTAGTTTCTGATGAAACATTTTATTGCGAATACAAAAATATCGGGTTTGGTAATCTTTAGTTCAATACCTACCGAGATATTAACAGAAAAGTAATTAAGGTAAGGAAAAATCTAATATCCATTAAATAAATACATAATCATAGTTATTAACTAAATCTAAGTGATTTTCAAAACATTGAAACTTAACTTAACTAAACTTAATGTATTAGATGTTCAAACTGAGCACCGTTTACTTCTTGACAATAAGCAAGTCGGTTTTTAAATTCTCTAGTAACATTAGCTATTACTTCCGGTATAATTCTCTGGATGTCTTGAGTTATTCTTGCAGCTAATTCTTGCAAATTATTTGGTCTATCAACATAAACCTTAGACTTTAAGTAACCCCACAGAAAATAGTCCAGTGGATTAAGGTCGGGACTTCGTGCAGGCCATTCATAAGTACCTCTTCTTCCAATCCACCTGTGATGAAATGTCCTATCTAAATGATCTCGATTAATGCGAGTGTAATAGGGTGGTGCTCCATCCTGCTGAAACCAGATATTATTTGGTAATTGTCCATTTATCTCCGATGCCAGAATAACTTGTGTCTCCAAGAACTGTAAATACCTATCTCAGTTTAAAGTTTCTTGTAGGAAGAAGGGTCCCACGATTCTGTTGTTATAAATGCCGGCCCAAACGTTAAATATTTGGGGATGTTGTGTATGAGCCTGTTGTACCCAATTAGGATTACTTTGCGACCAGTAGCGGCAGTTATGTCGATTAACCGTACCATTTAAACAAAATGTAGCCTCGTCTGAAAACACCACATTTCTTATAAAATTATTATCACGGTTACAAATATCCATCATCGTTTCACAAAATTGCAAACATCTGTCGAAATCGTTTTCGGAGAGTTTTTGAACGAGGCGAATTTTGTATGGATGATATTTTTCTCGCCTTAATATCCTTCCTACTGAACGACGACTAATTCCATGCATATTGGCGAGGTCGGTAGTGGATAAGTGAGGATTTTCTTCCAAATATATAGCAACATTTTGAGCTACACCTTCATTACTTGCACTTTTTAACCGTCCACTTTATGGTAAATTGCTAACTGTTCCACTTGTGTCGTACCTTCGCAAAGTTTTCGTCACTACTGAACGGGATATTTGTGTATTCGGATGAACAATGTTAAAAAGGGCACAAACATCTTGATGCGTCCTTTTCCTCTCCCTATATCCAATCATCATTAATATTTCTATTCTTTCTCTTTCACTTAATTCGGCCATTTTACGATCAAATTAAAACAATACAATCGTTTTATGTTCAAATAAAAAAAACTAATAACTTATTTTGACAACTACTGTCACTTCTGCAATGAATTTCGTGGACTACTAAACTTGATTCAGATTTAATTTGCGCCTGATTTAAACAAACGAACGTGTATTCGATTATGGAATAAGCAGTACTGTTGGCTGTGACGGTATAATGCCACTGATTGGCCAATAGAAATACAAATCCTTACCGAGCGGTTTGTTTATATCGGGCGTAAATGAAATCTGAACTGAGTTTAGCTACAATCGAATTTTTCCTTTCCTTAGTTACTTTTCTGTTAATATCTTGGTAGGTATTGAAGTAAACAAAATCAAACCCGATATTTTTGTATTCGCAATAAAATGTTTCATCAAAAACTAAAATACTATACAGGGTGTGTCATTGCAAATTTTAAAATCGACATTACTTTCGGTAAAACAGGAAGTTCAAAATTGTAAAAAAATTTGGAAACAAATAGGCTGTCTACTGCAATATCCACCTTCCAAATTTCATTTTGATGTCTCTAATAATTCCAGAGATATTTAGTTGGTTCCACACATTTGCCCATCACTGTATAAAAACATAAGTGAGCAGCACAAAAGCGTATACGTTCCGTATGTCACAGCTAATAATGGTCTATGACGATACACTCTGTGTGCAGAATGCCTAATACTTCAAAGAAAAATGTTAGGCAGAATATTTTGATTGATGACTGACATTCGAATAAGAAGAATAATATTCATTTCAATTGATGAAGTTACTTTCTATGAATATATGGATTGATATATTTACTAACAAAAATACATAATGTAATACAAGTACGAACAATTTATTAATGGTTACTTCTTCGGCTTCTTGTGTTCTTTACTCTTTTTGTCATTTTTCTTATCATGATCCTTCGTCTCAGCTTCTGTGTCTGTTGCTGGTATCGAATCTAATGACTTACGTGCATTTTTAGGTTCTGGACTTTTCCAGTCGGTGAAAATTTTCTTGAAGAAGTTATCATTGACGGCTTTGCTTAATGGAAAAATGTATTTTAAGTTTTCTTCATTCTGCTTAGCTTCAGCTTCTTGCAGTTTCTTGTCTCTCGTGCTTTTATTTAGATCCAAGTTCTTTTTTGAACTTGTTTCTATAATTTCGACGGGGTCTTGCGTTGAAGTTTTGTCGACGTGTTTTTTACTTTTCTTTCCTGCTTGTTCTGCTTTCCCCTGTTTTTTATACTTTTCGCCGGATTTTTCATCTTGTGGTTCAGACTTTTTATCTTCTTTTGCTTTTTTTTCTTTCTTGGTCTTTTTGCCAGATGTGTCGCCTTCCTTGTCTGGCTTTTCAATTGTTTTAGGTGATTTTGAACCTTTCGTCGCTTTAGTTGACTTTTTTGTTCCTACGTCTTCCTCGGTTTTCTCTTTCGCTTTTTCCTTTTTGTCTGTTGTTTCTTTGTCTTCTTTTGGAACTTTCTTCCCTTTTTTTTCTTTTTTATCATCTTTCTGTTTTTCTCCTCTAAATTTAATTGTTTCATGTTTCTTCCTTTTCGGTTGCGGTCGTTTAAGAACGCCTTTAAACATTTTAGGAATATTCCAGTCTTTAATGAGTTCTTGAGTTAAAAGATGATGCTGTGTTCTGTAAGCTATAATGATGAGGCTGAACTGGAAGGATTCATAAAAACTGCAAGAAAAATAGAAATTTAATTCAAAATTAAAAATTGAGTTAAATAGAAAAAATCTGAAAAATTGAACAAAAAGAAAATGAAAAACAATGGTGATGAAAATTTTGTTATCAGTGTCAAATAAAGAGGCACTCAAAGTTTTGTGAATCTAATTTTTTTAATATGATAGTAATTCTCTTCTGTTATAATTTGCTCCTTTTCAAATTATTATAATCACAGTTACTCAAAAGAGACTGAAAAATAATTTCCAAATTGAGACTCCGCTACTTTACAAAGATATCTCTTAAAAGGCCAAAACCTTTTTCACTTTATAAATACATACATATGAAGAAATATTTATCCGGGAATACATCCGTTCATTATTTAGATTCATGTTTGAATCATGCAGACGTTTCGCCAAGGTCTCACTTATCATTTTCTGAATGCGTTGTCTCGGTGAACAGAGAGGTAATCTATCTGGGCTTAATATTTATATGCCTCCGTCGGAGGTCGTATCGCGTCTGATTGATCAGTGTTGACTCCTCCCCTTTTGCTGTCGTGTCGGATGGGTCGCTTGATGACGGATTTGTATTTTGTGTAGCTAATTATGTTTTACTGTCTTCCATGTACTGGGGAGGTGCAGGGCGTCGTATTTTTTGTTTAGTCCACTTTTCTCGATTTCTATAACATCTCGTGTTAGTTTTGTTTTGTAATAGCAATCTTAATTATATTAAAACACTAACCACTGTGGTAATTTTCACAAATTTATTATTTTCTTGACAATTGTTTCTCTCTGATGACAGGCTTCTTCAGAATTAAATATTAAACTAAATACTAAACATCTGAATATATTATATAGTGTTGTAAGATAATAATGAGTATATAGGTAGAAAGCACAATATGTTTACTGTATAATATTAGTGAAGGTAAATATTATTAATATAGAGAACGAGAACTCTACCCGCAGAAAGTGTTAAGGTAAATATTATACAGTAAACATATTGTGCTTTCTACCTATATAGTCATTATTATCTTACAACACTATATAATATATTCAAATGTTTAGCATTTAGTTTAATATTTAATTCTGACGAAGCCTGTCATCAGAGCGAAACAATTGTCAAGAAAATAATAAATTTGTGAAAATTACCACAGTGGTTAGTGTTTTAATATAATTAAAATATGAATTTTCACCAAGGAATGACTGAAACAATCATTAGTTTAATAGCAATTTCTTTACAACTATCAAAATTAATTGTGTGGCCAGATGGTTGTTGATGTTCGAACAGGGCCGATGTCTTTTGTCTATTTTTGACTGCTAATTTATGTTCATCTAAACGGGCTGAAATTTGGTGTTTGTTTGTCCGACTTAAACTATCGCACGTCCGCAAGTTATATAGCCCTTAGTTTTCTAGTTTACGTTTTGGTTTAGGATTTCTTAGATTTGTTCCTATAGTCTGGTTCAGTTTGTATAGAGTCGCTATGTCATGCCTTCGAAGAATTCGCCCAATTCTATTCGTTGTTCCTTTGATGTACGGTAAGACTGCTTTTGGTTTTCCAGTAAGGTCGTAATGGTTTTAATTGTAGGTGGCAGTTATCTGTTTTATTCGTGTGTTTTGTTGTTGTCGTCTATCAGGCGTGTAGATCTGGAAATGAGCGTGTAGGCTCTTTTCCTTGTATTTGAGAAGGGTGGTGACATGATTTGTAGTTTTGGTATCTGTTCGTGTATGTCAGCTTTCTGTATACGGTGTGGTCCAAGTGCCCATTCTGTGGGTTTTTTCTTACGAGGACGTCAAGGAAAGGCAACTGGTTGTTTTCTTTAAGTTCTAAAGTAAATTGAATCCTGGGGTGTATCGAGTTTAGGTGCTCTAGAAACATGAGCAGTTCTTTTTTGCCAAAAGGCTATTTAACAAGTACGTCATCGACGTATGTTATCCATAACTTTGGCTTCAGGTTTGTTGTCTGTAGTGCCTTTTCCCCGAAAAAAGTTATAAAGAGATTAGCCACCGCCGGTTATAGTGGGGACCCCATTGCTGCTCAGCCGGTTTGATTATATGTATATATAAACAAACCGGTTGTCAAACATAAAAAAATGAAAGTGAGATGGAAATTATATACTTACTAATCAAGGATAAATTCTTTGATAGCCAGCAGCACTCCTGTATTAACAGATCTACATTGGTTAATTTTTTTTCTGTTTTGTGTTTCCTGTCTCAGACACTGAAGAAAATCGCCTTGCAACTTTTCTTCCCCATCTAGTTGCGTTTGTATTGTAAATGAGATTTCAGGAGTTAGTTGAGTGTTATCATCATTACAATTTTTTCTCAGTTGCCATAAGTGATACTCATACCAAGCCTACAATCATAGAAATGATTCTTTGCGTAGTGTTTTGGAATCTTACATGTAAACTAATATAAGAACAGGGATAACACAACATAAACTTGAAACTCTGTATATTTGAAAAGTCCAAACGTTTCGAGGTGTAAATCAAACCCTGTTTTCAATGGTATTAACGGGGTTAGAATATCTTAGCCCCTTCAGAACCCCTTAACATACGTTCCAAATTGGTGGAAACGCCGCGCACTTTTCTAACACAAAAAAATGTTAACACGTGCCTAGTGGCGAAAAAGAAAGTGGGTTTATAGAAAGTTATCAAGCGACACTCCAAGAAAAGACCTTTCTATCGAAACTATAACTGCAAACGAAGAAACAACCCCAAAGCATTCTCTAAATATTCTAAAGACGAAATTTTTACTTCAGTAATACCTAAATCGTTCAGTGGGAATTCAGGGGAAAGTGTCGTGTGTCTGAAAAACTTTAAACGTTCGGCCAATGCTAACCGATGGACAAAAGACACTAAATTGTTGCAGTTACCATGTTATTTAGAAGGACATGCCTTAGATTTTTTCGAGACAATAGAGGACCATTGTGAAAATTTTGAAGAAGCTGATAGTCAGTTATAAAATGCATGTATCAGGAAGAACACAAAAATTACATTAAATAATTTGGTCAAGTGCGAGTTGGACTCGCATACTAAGTGTTCCGTACCACCTTCAAGATTCTAATATTCCAGTTTCAGACAAGCAGGGAATGAGTGCATTTTCTTATATTTACCCTTATATCTTTTAAAGGAAGCGTTTTAAATTTATAAAAAATATACACTTTGATTTTCCACACATAGACTTTATTTTATCTACTTCAGTATTCGCTTGATTTTTATAAGAATAAATATGTATTTAATTTTCTAATTTGGCCCCCAAAAATTAACATTAGAGTTTTATTTTACTAATAAACTTTCAGAGAAGCCTTTTATAATCTATTGTTTGAGTTTTGAGGCTCTGTAGATTGGAAGATAAAGGGCAAAATAGGTCAAGTTTTAAATTATAAATTATTAAATCTGTCAAATCAAATTATTTAAAAATGCAAATAAAATGTATTTTTCATAATTTAAATAGTGTAGTTTCTAAAGTGGGAATTGAGTCGATGTTTAATATTTCTGTTAATATCTTCTAAGCAAATGATTTAAAAATATGATATAGTTGTAATTCACATAATGAGCCTTTTATCTGATATAATACTTGATGCACTTTATTTTATGTTTAATTGTATAATTTGTTTCTAAAATTATTTTGGGGGTTTTCTAATAATTTTTCTAATAAATTTCAAGTGAGTCCCAGTACCCCTAATTAGGTAGTATGGTTTCGGAAATAAAGCGAGAAATGAACGTTTTTTATATCTTTATGTTAATATCTTGTAAACAATTATTTTTAAAAATATGAAAAATATATATTTGTATTCCTCATAATGAGCCCTTTCATTTGATGTATTGCATGATGCGTTAAAAAAATATTTTTTATTTTCCGTTTAATTCTATAATTTGGCCTTCAGTATTAATATTAGGGATTTCTTCATATTTTTCCTGTAAACAAAAAAAATTAGGTCTTATAGTTTGGGGAATAACGGGGGAACGGGTAATTTTTACATACATATTGAAAAAAATGTTTTTTTTATACTACCCTGTAGTTTTAAATTCTCTACGTCAACTTTGTATTTTATTACAATTTTACGATAACAAATGTTCAGTGTTTTGCTGAGCAGAATATTATTAAAATCGTATAACTAGTTTTCGAGATATAGAGTGTTAAACTTCGGAAATGTCACCTTCATCGGATCAGATTTCTCATAATAGATGTGTTTTATTTCCGTTTATTTCAGAAAACGTGGTTTGCGCATTGTTTTACATAAATATTGCACAAAAATTACTATTAATTATTTTATATTACAGGGTGTTTCCTATATACGTAACATGTTTTTTAGAAAACTCATTACTATTATAACGTTGAATACATAAGAAGATCTAATTGTTCACTTAATATTAGGTTAAAGAAATTAATTTTAGGACGTGTTCATACATTATACAGTGGGAGTTGTAAAATTGCTAAATAGAGCATATATTATTTTTTCCATTAATAAGTAACTCTGTATAAACCATGCGTCCTAGAATTTTTATATTAAAATATTCAAATCTACGACTCATCACACTAAATTCTACAAGTTTGCAAAAATTGTACTAATTAACGTATTGTAGTTTATACAGGGTTACTCATTAATGGTAAAAAATGGTATATGCCCACTATAGCTATATTTACGACTGTATAATATACGGACACGTCCAAGAACTCATTTCATATTAATTGTGCGAGTACATCTTATGAATAGTTGTAATAAAAAACAATAGTATTCTGAAAAAAAAACACGTTATATATATTGGAAACACACTGTAATAAAATATAATTAATGGTAACTGTTTTATCCCATATTTTTGTCAAATAATGCGAAAATTACCTTTCCTGCAATATCCGGAAATAATACACGTCTGTTGTGAGAAATCTGATAAGAAAAAGGAGACATTTCCGATGTTTAACACCCTATATCTCGAAAACTAGTCATACAATTTTAACAATATTCTGCTCAGTTAAACACTGAATATTTGTTAACGTAACAAAGTTGACGGAGAGAATTTAAAACGACAGGGTAGTGTGAAAAACTACTTTTTTTCAATATGTATAGTTTTTGCAATGAGTTTAACATCCTGTTGAGTATCAAGAGGCGGATCATATATCTGTTTATTGTCTTATTAAAATTGCAGTACGAACAGTTCGTACAGGGTGACTCATTGAGAAGAAAAAACAATATATGTCGTCTCTAGCTATATTTATGACTCACACTGTATATTATATGGTGCATATCCAAGATATTATTACTTAAATGAGATATTAATTGTGCAAAAACATTTTTTTTATGTTTTCAACGTTTTAATAACAAAATATTTTTCCAAAATGTTACGTATTTTTTAAATACCCTGTTATCCAGCAAATTTTATGGCAATAGTTTTGTAAAATATGTCCAATAATGTACAAATCACAATTTCTCCACTAACAGGAAATAAAACATATCTTTCATGCAAAATCTGATATTAAAAATGTGGCATTATCGATTTTTAACATCCTGTATCTCGAAAACTAGTAATAGAATCTGTTTGAGCCCATGAACTCTTTTTGTCAGAACATCAGCTTCTACAACATACCAAAATTTCAAACAATTTGACGGAAGTCCATTTTTCTATAAGAAAAGTGCCTGGCTGGTCCTTTTAGGTGAACCTCGAAATGTTTGGAAGTATACAGTAATTTCGAGTATTGTGGTGTTATTTCCCAAAACGTTTTTCAGGAAACAACCAAAAGAGAGCTATTTACTTGTAAGGCCCTTTCCTCTAATTCTTTCTCTGTAGGTTTTCTAATTTCGTTGTCGGATTCTATATCAAATATTCTACTTGGATAAGGACCTCTAGGTGGTTTTCTGGGAGATACTTTCCACACTGGATCTACAAAACAAATGTAATGCGGAAGTACTAAACTTGAACAAGTTACCTCCTGATGATTCAGTCAAACTTCCCGCAGGTTCCTCAGGTTCAGTTATCTCTTCTGATTCTGATTCTTCCACCTCTGTCTTAGATGGTTTGAATCTGGGAGGTGTGCTCATATCAGGTTTGTAAAAATTGAAGTTGCTGTCAGTTTCTGTTGACTCGGTGATAGACAGATCTTGTTTTTCAGGTTCACTGTCATCTTTTTTTGGATCACTGACATCGGAGAGAGATTCTATGGAACTACTAAGACCTAAAAATTGTTTCACTATCATGTGATATAAGTGTAAAACTGAATTTAACAAAGTACAAAAGAAAATAAAACTAAAAAAAAACAATAATTGAACAAAGTCGGTTTTATTTAAATAATGTGATAAAACTTAGAAGTGACAACTGGAAAACAGAAAATTACAAAAAATCACTATTATGGGCTGCCTTTGGGACCTAAAAAAACACTGGAACCTTTGATCTGTTACAACTGTATTAATGAAAAAAATTTTACCGTCACACAAAAGGTATATTTTTTGCACAGTTTTAAACTAAAAGATTGCTGAGAAGGTAAGATACTGCCCTGCCCTGTGGCAAGTTATGTAGGAATTTCAAAAATAAAAACATGCTGAGGCATCTGTGTTCTAGAATATTCCATCTACACATTCTATCAGTTTATACACACGTAACACAAAAGTGAATCCTTACTGAGAAATCGAAGTGTGACTCAAAGTGAGATAGAGTACCAAATGACATAACACTTACAAATCACAGAACAAACTCTTTGGATAAGAAACATAAAATATGAAAGACTAAAGCAATAACAGAATTGAAATGGAACGTATCTAATGTGAAAAGTGATAAGGATGAAAAATGGATCAACAAAATTCTAAAATACAGTTTCTATCTGAGTAGAAGATCCTGACGGCTCAGTTTTATGAGGTGGATAGGTTATGTAAAAACAGCTACCAAATTAAATTTACGGCGCCACTTTAAAAACGAGTTTCAAGCTGTGTTAAAATAATAATAAAATAAGGCGCCACTGCAATTACTGAAAACAACTGGAGAAGGTAAGTTTGGTTGATGATATATATATATATATATATATATATATATATATATATATATATATATATATATATATTCTGAGAGGCTTCTGCGGTCATTACTATGAACAAGGCTAGGTTCCGGGTGAATTTATTCAGACTCAAATTCAGTTCAGTTACCTAGTGACTCTTGAGGAGTAGGTAGATTGAGGCCCCGAGTTCGATCTAGACTCTGAAACTTTTTTCACTTTTGTCTCTTGATAATGGCTCCAAAGCAGGAGTCGAAACGTCGAGTATATAATAAATTCATACGCGGTTCTCACCCGGAACCTATATATATATATATATATATATATATATATATATATATATTCGTCAGCAAGGCATTCGATAAAATCAGCCATACATTGCTGATAGAGCAATAGTTGGTATGGGTGGTCTTCTCTTTCGCTGGGTTTGGTCGTACATAAGTCAGTTTTCATAAGTGGTTATTGTTCAAAATCTTTTAATATAACATCAGGAGTTCCTCGGGCAGTCAGTTAAGTCCATTATTTTTCATTATTTATCTAAATAATATTGATAGCTGCTTTCATAATTCAAAATTCCTACTTTACGCTGATGGTTTACAATATTCAGCACCATTATTGATGAAAATGATTGCCAGAGGGTTGAGTCTGATTTGAATAGGTTTGCAAGTTACTGTAACAATAACAATCTGTATTTAAATTTGGATAAATGTGTCTCGATATCATTCACGAGAAATAAAAATGTATTTGAGAATCAATATATAATTAAGAACAACAAATTAAAAAATGTTTCTGAAAGTCGCGATTTAGGTGTGATAATGTATAAATACAGAGTATTTTATTTTGAAATTTAAATCATATAAATCGAACCATACACAAAGGTTGATGAGATGAGATGAAAATTTTTATGCATTCTTAAGCTTAACGCCATGTCGGCCGGTTCTTATAGCGCGTGGGATACTTTCAAACATAATTTGAAGTTAAAAGGTATGAATATGAATAAAATAACTTCTTAAATGAAATTTTCAGAATTGTACATTTTACTTTTGACAATTACAAGTGGAAGATTTTTTATATTTGTAAATCTTTGTCGTGATAGCAGGAGAGTGGTTTTAATACTTACATGTCTCATCTATTTGCCAAACATCAACTTTTTCGGGAAGCTTGTAAATGTCAGTGACATACGTTTGGCGAATAACCAGAAAGTCTTTTGGTTCTCTCAAAATTTCTTGGGAGGGTTTTGTTTCTAAATCACCTGAAATATCTTCTAGTGCATCGGCCTTCAAAGTGAATAGTTGATCTGGAACCGGTACTGTTTCTGCACCGGCTTCTACGTAACATTCTGCTAACGTAATTGCTTCGCGGAATATTTGAAAGACTTGTTTCCTCGATAAATTCATATTGGGTGCTATGAAAGGAAGATGTATAAACCATATGGACTATTGTACAATATAAGTTCCAAACTTCCAGAATAAGTAGTCGTGTAAATAAGAAAAATTAATCAGGTTATACAGGGTGAGTTTTTTTATGATCAGTATGGGGATTTCGGAAACTAGCGGAGATAGAGCAATGGTTAAATTGGGAAAGATTTGCAGTTTTACTGGACCAATTTAATGACACTTTCGGATTTTTCTAAAAAGTCATGGCTTACTAGATATTTTGAACAACACAAAATTCTGTCTTAGTCAAATTCCTCTAGCTCCATTGTTTTTGATTTTATAAAAAAAGTGTAAATATCAAAATTGAAAGGAATTGTTTCCCGAATATGATTGTCATGTCCTCGTTTGCGTGACAGCTCTAGTTTTCGAGATATGATACAAACTTATCTTTTTTTGAATGAAAACCAAAAAAAAAACTCAAAAAATCGGACATTTTTAGTGCTTTTCAACGATATAATACTCGATACAGTTATTCATAAAAATAACGGAGTTATAGATGTTTCTCTCTCTTATTTTCACTTTTAACGTAGGTAGCCATGAAATAGATTGATTTATTAAACAAAAAACATTGAACGATTTTTTTATTAGGTATGTCAGATATAACGAAAAAACTAAATAAGTAGGTACTTACTAAAAACTTATGAAATTAAAGTAGATAATAATGGTTACAATTTATGTTCGAAAAGTCCACCATTGTTATTTAGACAAAAATTGCATCTTTTTAAGATTGACATTACCGCTTTCCTCACAGACCGCCTATCAATTTCTTCAATTGCTTGTAATACCGCCTCCCTTAGGTCACCAACTGTCTCATACTTTCTTTGGTATACTTTGTTTTTTAGCGCACTCCATAAGTAGAAGTCTATAACTGCCAAAACGGGAGGCCGGGGTGGCCATTCGCGTGGGCCATTTCACCCTATCCAAGAGTTTGGATAAATATTATCTAAGTGTTGTCTTATTAATAATGAGTTATGAGCAGGTGCTCCATCATGTTGCAAACACTCAATTTCTAAATAAGTTCTCAAAGTCAAATTATGCAACATGTCTTGAAAAGTGTATTGCAAGGAATGGAAGTAGCTCTCTCCAGTAGGTGATTCGTCATAGATAAAAGGCCCCAGAATAGTAGACCCTATGATACCACACCAAACATTAAAACCAAATTTTATCTGGGGTCGTCTTTGTTCTACATGGAGAAGTTTTTCTTTAGCCTAGATATGCTCATTGTGTCTATTGAACATACCGAAATTAGTAAATCTAATTTCATCTAACCATAACACCTTCAATAGAAACTGTCGATTGTGAAGGCACATGTCTCTAAACCAGTCATTTTACCATGAACACTAAAAGCCGCATATCCATGTATTTATCTATTCGGGCAGAATTTAGCAGTCAGAATGAATCTCAAAGTTTAGGTTCTGGTATAGGAGACCTTTTCAATATACAAAAAAATAATATTAAAAACAAACAATTGAAAGAGTTAAAGAATATATTTTCTCATATAAAGTTTCTATTGTATCGACTGTATGTCAATCATTACATCTCGAGTTAACATATCGGTTCTCAGCCAGAAACAATATATGTTATACAGGTTGAGCTTTTTTTGATGATCAGTATGGGGATCCCGGAAACTAGCGGAGATCGAGCAATGGTTAAATTTGGAAAGATTTGCAGTTTTACTTGCCCAATTTAACGACACTATCGGATTTTTGTAAAAAGTCGTGGCTTACTAGATATTTTGAAAAAAAACGAAATTCTGTCAAATCCCTCTAGCTCCTTTGTTTTTGATTTTATAAAAAAAGTGTAAACATCAAAATTGAAGAGAATTGTATCCCGAATATGATTGTCATGTCCTTATTAGCATTACAGCTCTTGTTTTCGAGATATGACAGAAACTTATCTTCTTTTGAACGGAAACCATAGTTGGCTATGACCTCAAAAAATCGTACATTTTTAGAGCTTTTCCACGATATAATACTCGATATAGTTATTCATAAAAATTATGGATGTTTTTCTCTGTCATATTCGGGATACAATTCCCTTGAATTTTGATATTTACACTTTTTTTATAAAATCAAAAACAAAGGAGCTAGAGGGATTTGACTAAATCGAGAGAATTTCGTTTTTTCAAAATATCTAATAAGCCATGACTTTTTACAAAAAACCGAAAGTGTCATTAAATTGAGCCAGTAAAACTGCAAATCTTTCCCAATTTATCCATTGCTATATCTCCGCTATTTTCCGAGATCCCAATACTGATCATCAAACAAAACTCACACTGTATATACTGTCTTGTGTACAAATATCAATATTACTCGCGAACTGACGTTTTCGGCAGCATCAAAGATTCTTTGACGTAATTCACCAATTGCTAATATGACTTTTGAATGAGTATTATCTTCCAGGTAACCCTAATCAGGAAAGTCCAATGGGCTTAAATCGAGAGAGCGTAGTGGCGTAAAAATGGACCAAAGCGCCAGATCCAACGGCTTGCATACTCTTGCTTCAGATGTTCTCGCACAGGACGGTCAAAATAAGGAGGCCAACCATCATTTTGGTCCCTAATTGTACGCAAAATGTTTATTGGCACATCTTCTAGCAGACCGGTTAATGGTATAAATACGACAGATAATCTGAATTTCCCATTCACCTTATGACGATAGCAGAAACAAATCTCTTGAAACATTGTGACGTCAATCATTTCGAGACGATGGAAGTGTAAGGAAACTTCGAGGAACGAGTTATATGGTCTACCTGCTTTTGACTAATATTTGGTCTAGTGTTAGTAATAAAGCTCTCATAACTGTTTATTTGAACTTTCACATTTGTTTTACTTCAAATCCGTCGAGAATTTTGGGATGACTTCAATAGCTGGTTCTTGGTTAGGAGGAGGAATTATGGAAAAACATTATACAATTTTTCAAACTTTATTAATGTTGCCAACTTTTGCAATAACTTGCCATATTAGCTTAGGTATATTTTTATACAATGAGGTATCGAGCTTATCTGAAAAAAATTCTCCAAATTTCTGTTAATAAATGTAACATATATATTTTTTGTAATTCAACATTTATTGCTATTTAATTTGGGATTGCATCTTATAAAACAGTTAATTAGGTAACCTCTAAAAACATTTCAAAAGTGATAGTTTCAAAATTGTAATTATAGTACTGAAAAATGTAGTCAAGGTTATTCGTTTTGAATATTTTTCAGTAAAGTGCGAATATCTTTTGAAAATTTTTATTAATTTTCTCTGGGTAGTCTTAGACTGGTTATCTCCTGGGTATCGGCTTGATGATGAGTTTTGGGACACGTATATTATATATATTTCAACCAAGAAGCAAGCAAAAAACCAAGTAAGCAAGCAGACAAGCAGGCAAGCAACCAAGCAAGCAACCAAGCAAGTAAGAAGCAAGCAAGCAGGCAAGCAGCAAGCATGAAGCAAGCAAGCAACCAATTAAGCAAGCAATCAAGAAGGCAAGCAAGTAATCAATCAATCAAGCAGGCAAGCAAACAAGCAAGCAACTAACGAAGCAAGGAAGCAAGTAACGAAGCAAGCAAGCAAACAAACAAGCAGGCAAGCAACCAAGCAAGTAAGAAGCAAATAAGCAACGAAGTAAGCAAGCAAGCAAGCAGCAAGCAAGAAGCAAGCAAGCAACCAAGTAAGCAAGCAAGCAAGCAAGTAGGCAAACAAGCAAGAAAGTAACGAAGCAAGCAAGCAATCTAGCAAGTAGGAAGCAATCAAGAAAACAACGAAGCAAGCAAGCAAGTAACGAAGCAGGCAAGCAACCAAGCAAGCAACCTAGCAAGTAAGAAGCAATCAAGCAAGCAACGATGCAAGTAAGCAAGCAACCAAGCAAGCAAGCAAGCTGGCAAGCAGCAAGCAAGCCAGCAAGCAAGCAGGCAAGCAAGCAAGTAATCAAGCATGTAAATAAATAAGCAACATTTTTTCTCTATATGAATTAGTACAACGTATAAATTATTGATGTTAAAACTAATACCACACATTTTGACGAAGTCGCCGGATCTAATAAGTAATTTGCTGTGGTATAATATTTATTGATATATTTTTTAATTACAACATCTATTACAGGTTTTATAAATCAGTTAAGAGAAAAAAACCCTGAAAAACTAGTAATACTAATTTGGATTCGAGGCAGAAACTTTGGCCGAAATACGAAAATGAGAATGTAAGGGACGAAACTAAGGATCAACCAATTTAAATTTAATCTGTCGGGGTTCAAATGCAGATTCTCGTAGTGACTCCTACTCGATTTGAATAACGTACTTTCCCTGTTGCTCTCCACATCCTTTCTCGCCATTTTCGACCTACCAACAAAAAAACTGGCTTCTCGTAACTCCGTCCCATGAAGTTCCGAAAGCAACAACTTTTATTTACATTATCGTCACCCTCCCACTCTCTCAACGCTCTATGCTCTATATACATTACGCGTGAGATCATCAATTACTCTCGCTAGAGCACTCAACGCTCAATGCGTTCTCTACCGGTCACGGTGACAATTTTCAGGCGGCTTTGGCTCTCGGCTCCGATCTCTAGGTGCGAGAGGGTAAACAGAGGGGTGAGGAACAGGACATTAACATCTGTTACACTTGCTCTTTTTTCCCAATCTCCTGCCTGCTGCCTTGCCTCGCTCTGCTCCGCTTTCGGTTCTATTCTAACGAAAATCGATACCTTCACCGGCGACGGAGATGGATGACGGCACTCACCTGTACTCTTTGGTTGTTAGTCGGATAAAATTAATTTATAAACGGCCAGGTAGAAATGTAGAAAGTCGGTAAGCTAACGTCTGTTTTACTGTTCCATTTGTTCCGGTGTAAGAGCATTATGGACATGATGGTTTTTTAATGAAGATTTGAGTTACATATGTACAGGAAAAAAAAATGACAGAACTGATGTGTGTTGTGGATAAAAAGCATACCGAAGGAAGGTATTATTCTGTTGTTTGTACAATCTTAAATTTTGTTTCTGTTCTCAATGAGACATGCTGCTTTAAACCGGGTTTAAAAGTTGCTGAGTGTTTGAAGCGAAAGCTTCTTGACGGAGGCCAACACTTACACAAATGAAAATACCACACCACACACTTCTTAGATCTTGAAATATTCATACCCATACAACTCAGATCTGTGTAAGGAACAGGGACCAGGTAAGGTATTAAAAGTCTCTACTTCTATAGAAAATCAATAAATTATAGAAATAAACAAATATAACATCCAATTAATGTACAATACCTACACAAAATTTGCTTTTCTTTCTAATAAACATTCCAATTCTCTCTTTGGTGTATATTAAATTAGAGATAGAAATAATACAACCAAAGAGCAACGTTACTTGCCATTAAATTTGGGTTCTGGCTAGCTTCATATTAATATTTCACATTAAAGCTTTTGCATAATAACCGAAATTATATAAGAAAAATATTTGGTCAAGTGCGAGTTGGACTCGCATACTAAGAGTACCGTACCACCTTCAAGATTCTAATATTCCAGTTTCAGACAAGCAGGGAATGAGTGCATTTTCCTATACTTACCCTTATATCTTTTAAAGGAAGCGTTTTAAATTTATAAAAAATATACACTTTCATTTTCCACAGATGGACTTTTTATTTTATCTGCTTCAGGATTCGCTTGAGTTTTATAAAAATTCACATGTATTTAATTTTCTAATTTGGCCCCCAAAAATTAACATTAGAGTTTTATTTTAATAATAATCTTTTAAGGAAATCTTTTATAATCTACTGTCTGAATTTTGACGCTCTGTAGATTGGAAGATAAAGTGCAAAATAGGTCAAGTTTTAAATTATCTTTATATATATAAATCTTCTGTACGTGTGTTAGTCATTGAACTCCTCCTAAACGGCTGGACCGATTTTGATGAAATTTTTTGTGTGTATTCCAGGGGGTTTGAGGATGTTTAGATTCACAATACGGTCAACTAGATATTGTTTTTTTTAATTAAATTATTTATTTAAAAATTGTTGTTGATGTTAGCACAACTTACATAGGATCCGGCAGACTGCGCTGTAGTCGCTGTGTCAAATATTCAAGAGTGTGCTTTAGTTTCAGTTACGTCTGATAGATGGCGTTCAGATTATATTGTTACAGCTAATTTTTAATAGTTTACATGGGACAGGACAACGTCTGTCGGGTCCGCTAGTAAATTATTAAATCTGATATTCAAATTATTAAAAATACAAATAAAATATATTTTTCAAAATTTAAATAGTGTATTTTGTAAAGTAGGAATTAAGGCGATGTTTAATATTTTTGTTAATATCTTTTAAACAAATGATTTAAAAATATGATATATTTGTAATTCACATAATGAGCCTTTTATCTGATATATTACATGATGCGTTTGAAAATTGAATTTTTATTTTCCATTTAATTGTATAATTTCTCCCTAAAATTACTGTGGGGGTTTTCTAATAATTTTTATTATAAATTTCAAGTGAGCCCCAGTACCCCTAATTATTTTCAAAATTTTAGGTAGTATGGTTTCGGAAATAAAGCGAGAAATGAGAATTTTTTATATTTTTATGTTAATATCTTGTAAACAATTAATTTTAAAAATATGAAAAATATATATTTGTATTCCTCAGAATTAGCCCTTTCATTTGATGTATTGCATGATGCGTTAGAAACAATTTTAATTTTATATTTTCCATTTAATTCTGTAATTTACCCCCCAAAATTAAAAGGTTTCTCCTTATTTTTCCAGAAAACTTCAGGTCTGACCCTATACTTCTAATTTTGTTCGCAACTTTGCGTTTTATCGTTTCAGATAAAGGGGGGGGGGGAATGGGTAAATTTTGGTATATTTTCGTTAATATCTTTTTAACTATTTTTTTTAAACATGAAAAAAATATATTTGTGTTCCTCAGAATGGGAACTTTCATGATGCGTTTGAAAAAATTTTTATTTTTAAATTTTCATTTAATTTTATAAGTTGCCCCCCAAAATTAATATTAAAGGTTTCTTCTTATTTTTCCTGTGAAGTTCGGCACGTTCTATGTTTCCTATTTTTTTAGTTTCGGAGATCATGGGGGGAACGGTCGATTTTTTTAGTTTTCCCCCCAGAAGTACCCCTAAAATCAAAATTTCTTCTTTTACGATATGTAGTCCTGATCGGGTCACCAAACTATACATTGATGCCAAATTTCAACCTCTTCCGTCCGGTAGTTTATGAGAAAATTGCTGTGATGTGGCAGAGGCAGAAATCCGGAGTGATATTATAAGGGTATCCGTATATTGTATATACGAAACCCTAAAAATATGCCGACGAATTGACCCTATAGTTAAAAACAAGCACTAAATTACGCAATTTTTCCCTATTTCACCTTTTTCGAGATCCCAATGGTGAGTTTTGCGCTATTTATTATTTGAATTATTATTTGAACATTTTTCTCGCATTTAAAATATAATTTCAAACTGCTAAGAATCACATAATGGCATACCAAATCAAAACAATCCTTTTATTCTAATTTGTTTTTCAATAAAACTTCCACTCATTTTCGTACGATTATTATCAATCCAAGGAATATCCAATAATGTTTGTCATCATATCTAAAAAAAAACTGACCTCAATCCCCTGAAGCCCATAAAATATCGAGGAGCTTTCAACGTAAGCATATCGACGGGTTTTTGAATATCGCAATCAACAAGCTGACGAAACCTCCTCTGAAAGTCATCATCATAAAAAGAGGGAAAGCGGAAAGCCATCCTCTGCCGGACTAGGGACAATCATCCGCTCACCTACAGCCGCCCACGTCCGAGCTTACTGCCAGCTATTTTCGAATCGTATGTCGTGCTCCTGATGTTTGCTCTGTACTCTTATATTTTTTTTGCCTTCCTTTGAAGTCACTGACTCTTTACTGGGTCGAGTTTTTATAGTCTGAGCGAATTCTAGGGTTGCACAAGGGGTTAATATTTAAATGGGGGCATTTCTGTTAAATTATTAAACTTATAAGATCATATCGTTCTAATAGAATCCAGTATTCAATGGTCATAAGTCTGATGAATTTACTGCAACATTTGGGGTACCACAATGCTCCATTCTTGGACTTTTATTGTGTATATTATTCATAAACGACCTATGTGATTTAGAGATATCAAAATGAAATTTGAAACGTGGATACTGCAGTAGATTGCCTATTTGTTTCCAAATTTTTTACAATTTTGAACTTCCTGTTTAACGGGAAGTAATGTCGATTTTAAAATTTGCAATGAAACACCCTGTATAGTATTTTAGTTTCTGATGAAACATGTTATTGCCAATACAAAAATATCGGGTTTGATATTGTTTACTTCAATACCTACCGAGATATTAACAGAAAAGTAATTAAGGAAAGGAAAAATCTAATATCCATTAAAAAAATACATAATCATAATTATTAACTAAATCTAAGTAATTTTCAAAACATTGAAACTTAACTTAACTAAACTTAATGTATTAGATGTTCAAACTGAGCACCGTTTACTTCTTGACAATAAGCAAGTCGGTTTTTAACATTAGCTATTACTTCTGGTGTAATTCTCAGGATGTCTTGAGTTATTCTTGCAGCTAATACTTGCAAATTATTTGGTCTATCAAAATAAACCTTAGACTTTAAGTAACCTCACAGAATATAGTCTAGTGGATTAAGGTCGGGACTACGTGCAGGCCATTCATAAGTACCCCTTCTTCCAATCCATCTGTGATGAAATGTCCTATCTAAATGATCTCGAACAATGCGAGAGTAATGGGGTGGTGCTCCATCCTGCGGAAACCAGATATTGTTTGGTAATTGTTCATTTACCTCCAATGCCGGAATAACTTGTATCTCCAAGAGCTGTAAATACCTATCTCCGTTTAACGTTTCTGGTAGGAAGAAGGGTCTCACGATTCTGTTGTTATAAATGCCGGCCTAAACATTCAATTTTTGGGGATGTTGTGTATGAGCCTTTTGTACCCAATTAGGATTACTTTGCGACCAGTAGCAGCAGTTATGTCGATTAACCGTATCATTTAAACATAATGTAGCCTCGTCTGAAAACACCACATTTCTTATAAAATTATTATCACGGTTAAAAATATCCATCATCGTTTCACAAAATTGCAAACGTCTGTCGAAATCGTCTTCGGAGAGTTCTTGAACGAGGCGAATTTTATGTGGATGATATTTTTCTCACCTTAATATCCTTCCTACTGAACGACGGCTAATTCCATGCATACTGGCGAGGTTGGTAGTGGATAAGTGAGGATTTTCTTCCAAAGATATAGCAACACTTTGAACTACACCTTCATTAATTGCACTTTTTAACCGTCCGCTTTTTGGAAAATGGCTAACTGTACCACTTGTGTCGTACCTTGGCAAAGTTTTCGTCACTACTGAACGGGATATTGGTGTATTCGGATGAACAATGTAAAAAAGGTCACAAACTTCTTGATGCGTCCTTTTCCTCTCCTCATACCCAATCATCATTAATATTTATAATCTTTCTCTTTCACTTAATTCGGCCATTTTACGATCGAATTAAAACAATACAATCTTTTTACGTTCAAATAAAAAAAACTAATAACTTATTTTGACAACTACTGTCACTTCTGCAATGAATTTCATGGACTACTAAACTTGATTCAGATTTAATTTGCGCCTGATTTAAACAAACCCACGTGTATTCGACTATGGAACAAGCAGTGCTGTTGGCTGTGACGATATAATGCCACCGATTGGCCAATAGAAATACAAATCCTTACCGAGCGGTTTGTTTATATCGGGCCTAAATGAAATCTGAACCGAGTTTAGCTACCATCGAATTTTTACTTTCATTAGTTACTTTCCTGTTAATATCTCGGTAGGTATTGAAGTAAACAATATCAAACCAGATATTTTTGTATTCGCCATAAAATGTTTCATCAGAAACTAAAATACTATACAGGGTGTTTCATTGCAAATTTTAAAATCGACATTACTTCCGGTAAAACAGGTAGTTCAAAATTGTAAAAAAATTTGGAAACAAATAGGCAATCTACTGCAGTATCCACCTTCCAAATTTCATTTTGATATCTCTAATATTTCCAGAGATATTTACTTGGTTCCACACATTTGCCCATCACTGTATATTTTCCACGTGGTTTGGCAAGCTAATAGCTGGTTGTTAAATAAATACAGGCCACTACTTGTTTCTTTTGTATTTTTAGGGATTTGGAACACAACAATATTCCGAAGCATCCTTGGAAAATTGAGAAAATATACAATTATAAATGCAATCGAAAAAGATGTATAGGTTGGCAGAGATAAAGACGAGTAACATAACAGGCAATATTGTCTACAATAATAAATGATAAAAAATATTAAGAAAATATTTCCTCTTCATGTGAAGTGGACATTCACTATATACATTAAATTGAGATAAACAAATAATAAGTTTCATACCCCTTATAAGTTTGAAAAAATACAGAACCCATTCCAAAATAACCTTTTGTTGTGCATCAGAAAACTGATAATCGTCTTGTGCCCTCCACAGGCAGTCAGCAATCATATCTAGGAACCAAAACTGCAGCAAATTCACTTTGAATTCGTTACATTTGAAAATTTGTGCTAGTGCCTCAATAGCAGCTTTGACTCCAACATTTCGCACTTTCGGTAAACGACAGTCTTTCATCTTGGGTAAGGTATCCGGGACAGAATTGATGGTATGTTCGAAGAACATTTCTCGGGGAGAACTTGGTGGTACCAGACATCTTGTATTGCTTGTGCCCTCACCAGGGTTGTAGAGATTGATGTGCTCTAAGCCTAGATATTTGATTTGACGGTCGTATGCAGTTATTTCTTCAATAGACTTTTGACGCTTTTTGAGTGATGACCGTTTTCTTTGTGACATTTCAGTGGTATAACCTAAAAAATGACATTCCTTAGTGAGACTTTTAGGGCAAAATTATAGTCCATTTTTCCGTTAGAGCTTATATATCTGGAGGTAGCCTGCCATATACAAATATCGAATAAGAGAGGGCAATAGAGAGAGTAAGAGGCTATTTTACTCGATTAGGAGTTCAGTGAGCTGCTTCCAGCATGTAATTCATTGACTGCTTCTACCAGACAAGTGAGATAACATGATGCTCTCTAAATTGCCTTCTCTTTCTTATCTTGTCACGATATTTGAGCATTGCAGGCTACCTCCAGAAGCATATGGTCTAAGATTGTAGGCTACCTCTAGGCAGAAAATGCTCTAAGTTGTTTTCTAAAATATATTATTAGCATATTTTTTTCAAATGTTTAAGCACTTGCTGGGAAATAACACCACAAGTCATGAAATTTGCGTACATTTCCAAACGTTTCGGAGTTTAGGTCGAGGCAAAGAAATTATGAAAGAAGGCACAATTCCAACATGTAAAATTAAAATGTTTGACAATATCTTTATATAGAGAAATTTCGTGACTTGTGGTGTCATTTCCCAGAAACTTCTTAAACTTGCTAGAGCTAGAGATATAAATAGATAGATAGATAGATAGATAGATAGATAGATAGATAGATAAATAGATACAGTATAGAGTTAGATATAGAGATAGAGGTAGAGGGTAGAGGTAGAGGGTAGAGGTAGAGGGTAGAGGTAGAGGTTGAGGTAGATATAGAGATAGAGATATAGATAGACATAGAGATAAAGATAACGATAGAGATATATGCTGAGCTAGAGATAGATATAGAGATAGGGGTACAGATAGAAATGGTAAAAACAACGAGTATGAACCAAAATCGAAGCATTAGAGCGCGTATTTTTCGGTAAATTCTATAAAAGCTCCACAACGAGATTTAGAGAAGAGAAAGTACTACTACAAAAGGACAACGAACTAATGGATATGATAAAAAAGCGGGAAAACAACAAAACCACTTTCTGCGAGGTAGGTATAAAGATAGAGATATAGATAGATATATAGATATAGTATAGAGTTACAGATAGAGATAGAGGTAGAGGTTGAGGTTGATAGAGATAGAGATATAGATAGACATAGAGATAAAGATAACGATAGAGATATATGCAGAGATAGAGATATTGAAAGAGATAGTGATAGAGCTAGAGCTAGAGAAAACAACGAGTATGAACCAAAATCGAAGCATTAAAGCGTGGATTTTCTGGCAAATTCTATATAAGCTGCACAATGAGATTTAGAGAACATAAAGTGCTACTACAAAAAAAGAGAACTAGTGGATATAATAAAAATTTGGGAATACTATAAAACCACTTTCTCAGGCTCATATAATCCGGAATGTAAAATATTATCTTATACACAGAGAGAGATAGAGATAGTGGTAGAGTAGATATAGGTATAGAGATAGAGACAGATATAGAGATAGAAATAGGGATAGAGATAAAGATAGAGTTAAAGATAGAAATAGAGATAGTGATAGAGAGAGAGGGGAGGGGGGAGAAAGAGAGAAATTTATCCTATAAGAGGATACTCCGAAACAGTTTTAAAAAGATGCTGCTTGTCTGTACTACTATATGGAGTAGACACCTGGACAACAGGTTTGAACAATATTAAAGCACTAGAGATGTGGTAACCGTATTATACACATAGATACTCGTTTTAAAAAATATTTCTGACTTTTATTTGTCTTCATTCTTGTAAACCTGATGCCCATAACCAGTCAATTATTTAATTTTGTATAGTATAATCAATCTCAAGTACTTTTCAACTAAATCTGGGAGCATTCAAATTACTCTGACGTCTTTAAATACATCACCTTCGACAAATGAATGCAGTTTTTTACATTTTCTCCTGCTGTTCTTCCCCTTCGGTATTCCCTGAAACTTTTTGTATTGGAAAAAAGGTTTGAAAAATTTGTTTTCTGTCCTGAAGTGTACTAACGATCTTACTTCGCCCACTACCTCTATGTGTGTATGAGCTATTATCATTAATTCTTGTCGCTTGAAAACTTTCCAGTGACAGCAGTATTACTTCCGACTCGTTCTATTCCCGGATTCACGTTCGTCCGGAAACAAAGATTCATTTATCAGAATTTGAGATTATCCTTAATGTATACCCCCTTCAGGTTTTAAGTAGAATTCCTTCGAGCCGTTTAAAAAGAAAACATTTAATCCATTGGGAACCTGTGCATCTGTTAGTCGTCTGCACGAAATAAATTATAGACCGCTTTCCTTGTCAGAGAGTCGCTTTTGTAGGAATCAGGGAAGTTACGGAAAGTGCTGAGTCGTTTGCTTGAAAGTTAGGATTCAAAAAGGGAAACTCATACTTTATTGTGCGAGCATTTATATTGGCCGGCTTTTTTGTGCAAATTTTGAAAAGTAGGAAGGTATTAAATTTGGTCTTAAAATACTTATCTAACGTAGTTTTCTGTGTAAGAAACAGGGACCAGTATACAGGGTGAGTTTTTTTGATGATCAGTATCTCGGATCTCGGAAACTAGCGGAGATAGAGCAAAAGCAATGGTTAAATTGGGCAAGATTTGCAGTTTTACTGGCCCAATTTAATGTCACTTTCGGATTTTTGTAAAAAGTCATGGCTTACTAGATATTTTGAAAAAACGCAATTCTGTCGATTTAGTCAAATCCCTCTAGCTCCTTTGTTTTTGATTTTATAAAAAAGTGTAAATATTAAAATTGAATCCCGAATATGATTGTCATGTCTTTGTTTGCGTGACAGCTCTCGTTTTCGAGATATGACACAAATTTATCTTTTTTTGAATGGAAATCATAGTTGGCTATGACCTCAACAAATCGGACATTTTTAGAGCTTTTCAACGATATAATACTCGATATAGTTATTCATAAAAATATCGAAGTTATGGATGCTTTTCTCTCTTATTTTCACTTTTAACGTAGTTAGCCATGAAATAGATTGATTTATTAATAACTATTCCAAAAAACATTGAACGATTTTTTTATTAGGTATATCAGATATAACGAAAAAACTAAATAAGTAGGTACTTACTAAAAATTTAAGACATTAAAGTATGTAATAAAGGTTACAATTTACGTTCGAAAAGTCCACCATTGTTATTTAGACAAAGATTGCATCTTTTTAAGATTGACATTACCGCTTTCCTCACAGACCGCTTATCAATTTCTTTAATTACTTGTAATACCGCCTCCCTTAGGTCACCAACTGTCTCATATTTTGTTTTGTATACTTTATTATTTAGCGAACCCCATAAATAGAAGTCTATAACTGCCAAATCGGGAGATCGGGGTGGCTATTCGCGTGAGCCATCTCTTCCTATCCAAGAGTTTGGATAGATATTATCTAAGTGTTGTCTTACTAATAACGAGTTATGAGCAGGTGCTCCATCATGTTGGAACCACTCAATTTCTCAGCGAGTTCTTAAATTCAAATTATGCAACATGTCTTGAACACTGTATTGCAAGAAATGCAAGTAGCGCTCCCCAGTAAGTGATTTGTCATAGATAAAAGGCCCCAAAATAGTAGACCCTATGATACCACACCGAACATTAAAACCAAATTTTATCTGGGGTCGGCTTTGTTCTACATGAAAAAGGTTTTCTTTAACCCAGATATGCTCATTGTGTCTATTGAACATACCACAGTTAGTAAATCTAGTTTCTTCTGAGCATAACACCTTTAATGGAAACTGTGGATTGTCAAGGCACATGTCTCTAAACCATGTACAAAACAAAATACGTCGATGTTCGTCACAAGCATGCAAAATTTGAGAAACTGAAAGTTTGTACGGCTGGAACTTGTGTGCTTTCAGTACCTTAACTACAGTTCGTTGAGATGTGCCAGCTTCTGCCGCAATCTCACAAGTTGCTGTAGATGGATTTTGATTTACCAATGCCAAAACAGTTATTTGTGCTGCTTCGTTAATTTGATTATATTGCTTTGGTGGTTTAGTGAAAGATCCATATCTGCGTAAACTATCGTAAAGCCTCTTAAATGTACATAGGACAGGTCGACGACGATTAAAATATCTATAAAAATATTCCTCAGCTGCACGAACTGAATTTTTATGGCATATGATATAACATTCCACCATATTCAGTTTTTATTCGTTAGAATATTTCGTTTTATCACGAAAACTTGTCAATATCGACTGTCAGTTCAGCACTACTAATGGAATTACTCTCAAATGAGGAAACGTCAAAGTGAAAACAATCTTTTTCATGGCTACCTACGTTAAAAGTGAAAATAAGAGAGAAAAGCATCCATAACTCCGTTATTTTTATGAATAACTATATCGAGTATTATATTGTTGAAAAGCTCTAAAAATGTCCGATTTTTTGAGGTCATAGCCAATTACGGTTTCCATTCAAAAAAGATAAATTTGTGTCATATCTCGAAAACGAGAGCTGTCACGCAAACGAGGACATGACAATCATATTCGGCATACAATTCTCTTAAATTTTGATATATAGACTTTTTTTATAAAATCAAAAACAAAGGAGCTAGAGGGATTTGACTAAATCGACAGAATTTCATTTTTCAATATATTACTAGATATATTGGCTTTTTATAAAAATCCGAAAGTGTCATTAAATCGGGCCAGTAAAACTGCTGCAAATCTTTCCCAATTTAACCACTGCTCTATCTCCAATAGTTTCCGAGATCCCCATACTAATCGTCAAAAAAAACTCACCCCGTGTATATTTGTCCAGAATATCACAAATGTTAATAATGTCAAAAACATCAAAAATGTCTAAAAGGTCAAAATTACCAAAAATCTTAAAAATGTCAATTAAGATAAAAATGTCAAAAATAATAAAAATGTCAAAAATGTCTAAAACGTCAAAATTGTTAAAATGGCAAAATTTTCAAAAATGTCAAAAATGTCAAGAATGTTTAAAATGTCAAGAAAGTAAAAAATATATAAAAAACAATTTATATTATATTTATATATAATATATATCGTCTTGCGTACAAAGGAATAACACCTCGAAGAGAGTATTCAATATCTTTGACAGGTGAAGTAACCTGAAAATTTTATCGTGACATTCTGTCCTAGGAGTTAAGGGAGAATAGCAATTACACGGAACGGCTCCAGGTTCGGAACCTCTGTGTGCTGATTCTCTCGAAAATCCTAGATGTCGGTCTTTCATCTCGCATCTTCACATTCAACATGTCATGTTACTGAAGAGCTCACCTTGAATTCAAATGTGTCAAAAATATCTATAATGTCAAAACTGTCAAAATTGTCAAAAATGTCAAAAATGTCAAAAATTTCAAAAATGTTAAAAATGTCAAAAATATCAAAAATTTCAAGAATGTTATAAATGTCCACAATGTCAAAAATGTCAAAAAGACAAAATGTCATCCCAAAAACGTCAAAAATGTTAAAGTTGTCAAGAATGTCTAAAATGTAAAAAATGTGAAAAATGTCAAAAATGTCAAGAATGTTATAAATGTTGTTTTCTGAAGGATACTTGTGGCATAATTTTCAATGTCTAAGTGTTTATTGGGAAATAACACCACACTTTAAAGGAAATTGCTGTATATTCCAAACGTTTCGGGGTCTAGATCAGACCCCGTTGTCAATGGCTAAGAAACTACGGATTAAAAAGGAATTGTACCTTTTTAAGAATGTCTAAAATGTTGAAAATGTGAACAATGTCAAAAATGTCGAAAATGTCAAGAATGTCAAAAAAGTAAAAAATATGAAAATGTCAAAATGTTAAAATTGTTAAAAATGCCAAAAATGTAGGGCATCAGAGTTGACGTGAACAAATGTTTTATGATTACACTGTACATGAGGCAATTAACAAGAATGCATATTCAATAGATTATTTGCGAAACTTCGTGATAGAAAACTATGGTTTGGACTGGTCTTCATTTTGGAACATATTTCATCTTTAAATAAACACTAGTTTTCCAAAAAAAAAACGTTACTTTACTGAACGCCTTAATAATAAAACACACTTTAATAATTAACAATAGAGTGGTAGTAAATCCGATATTTACCTCTTCAACTAACTTCTACCACATGGCCAAAACTTTCATTTTAATCTCAACCAACATATCGAGTTACCCAAGAGCTCACCTGGCTTCGTATAAACCGGCTAATATAACTTTTCGTGTTGTTGTTTTTTTCCGAGCACCATTTATTTCCAGGTGGTCACTTTTCCGGAAAATAAACCGGTTTCTTTCTTTCTCTTTTTGCCTTGCACAATGTGCAATTCACTTAAGTTTTATTTGGGCAGACAAACGCAGTTAATGGAAATTCCTTTCACGGCGGCAAAGAGTGTTTTCCAGGTCTTAACATTATGTTGGGAACAGCTTTAATCGCTCTGCTTGTAATTTACTACCGGCCTGGATTAAAGGACACACCTTTGGAAGAACGTTACTCTTACGTGGAAAATATATTTTCAGCATTTAAATTACGTTAGAATTCTCAATGGAAATTTAAATATTAATGACTGTGTTTTTACATTATATTTTTTTCGCAAGGTTTTACGCCGCATATGTGGCATGCCGGCATATGGTTCGCTTTTAATTTTTGCGTGTTACTGTCTGTAATCACATTAATGGAAGCGACATGGTGATGAAAAATAAATGAAAGCTGGCTTAAAGGATTTAGATTGCTTTGACGCGATGTAGGATAAAAAATTGTAAACATACATATTTTTTTCAGATTTTTATGTTGTTACCTTGGTAGGACTTGGAACCCGTTTGCAGCACTTTATGAGTATGAGCATTTATTTGATTAATGTCACAAAAAGTTCAATTGTATATTTTGTTAGAATTATTAAATACTAGTTGGGCCTCCCTGGCTTCGTAAGGAATAGAAAAAATTGTTGTTTAATTTAAATGCAAATGTAAAAAAACATTCTAAAATAAAGAAATAAGTTCATCAAAATGGACTCAACCCTCAAAGTAATTTGGTCAAGTGTGGGTTGGACTCGCATACTAAGGGTTCCGTAGCAACTTCAAGATTCTATTATTCCAGTTTCAGACAAGCAGGGAATGAGTGCATTTTCTTACATTTACCCTAATATGTTTTAATGGAAGCGTTTTAAATTTATAAAAAATATACACTTTGATTTTCCACATATAGACTTTTATTTTATCTGCTTCAGGATTAGCATGATTTTTATCAGAATACATATGTATTTAATTTTCTAATTTGGCCCCCAAAAATTAACATTAGAGTTTTATTTTACTAATAAACTTTCAGAGTAGCCTTTTATAATCTACTGTCCGAGTTTTGAGGCTCTGTAGATTGGAAGATAAAGGGCAAAATAGGTCAAGTTTTAAATTATAAATTATTAAATCTGTTATTCAAATTATTTAAAAATACAAATAAAATATATTTTTCAAAATTTAAATAGTGTAGTTTCTAAAGTGGGAATTAAGTCCATGTTAATACCTTTTAAACAAATTATTTAAAAATGTGATATATTACAAATATATAATGAGCCTTTTATCTGATGCGTTTGAAAATTGAATTTTTATTTTCCATTTAATTGTGTAATTTGTCCCTAAAATTACTATGGGGGTTTTCTAATAATTTTTCCTATAAATTTGAAGTGAGCCCCAGTAGCCCTAATTATTTTCAAAATTTTAGGTAGTATGTTTTCGGAAATAAAGCAAAAAAAGGAATTTTTTTATATCTTTATGTTATATCTTGTAAACAATTAATTTTAAAAATTTGAAAAATATATATTTGTACTCTTCATAATGAGCCCATTCATTTGATGTATTGCGTGATGCGTTAAAAAATATATTTTTTTATTTTCCGTTTAATTCTATAATTTGGCCCCCATTATTAATATTAGGGATTTCTTCATATCTCTGCTGTAAACAAAAAAAAATTAGGTTTTATAGTTTAGGGAATAACGGAGGGAATAGGTAGTTTTTTTAAATATTTTTGTGTCATTTGATATATTACATGACCCGTTAGAAACAATTATACTTTTTTATTTTCCATTTAATTCTATAATTTGTCACCCCAAAATGAATATTAGAGGTTTCTCCTTATTTTTCCAGTAAAGTTCAGGTAAGGGGCTATACTTCAATTTTTTTCAAAATTTTTCAGCTTATGTTTTCGGAGATAAGTGGGGGAATGGGTAGTTTTTTAAATATTTTTGTTAATATCTTTTAATTAATTTATTTTAAAAATATGAAAAAATATATTTGTTTTCGTCATAATGAGCCCTTTCATTTGATATATAACATGATGGGTTAGAAATAATTTTAATTTTTTATTTTCCATTTAGTTCTATAATTTCTCCCCAAAATGATTATTAGGGGTGTTTCCTTATTTTTCTAGTAAAGTTCAGGTGAGGATCTATACCTCCATTTTTTTTCAAAATTTTCCAGCTTATGGTTTCGGAGATAAGGGAGGGGATATGGGTAAATTTTTTTATATTTTTGTTAATATCATTTAATTAATTTATTTTAAAAATATGAGAAAAATATATTTGTTTTCTCATAATTAGCCCTTTCAGTTGATATATAACATCATGGGTTAGAAATAATTTTAATTTTATATTTTCCATTTAATTTTATAATTTGCCCCCCAAAATAAATATTAGGGGTTTCTCCTTATTTTTCCAGTAAAGTTTAGGTGGTGGGCTGCATTTTTTCAAAATTTTCTAGCTTATGGTTTCGGAGATAAGTGGGGGGAATGGGTTATTTTATTTTATATTTTTGTTTGTAAAATTCTAAGAATATTCTTCGTCTTCTCAATCCTTCGAGACAATTCTTCTTACAAAAAGACCTTAAGCTCTTTATCTGTTCCCTCAAGACCTTAAGTGTCTCCGATTAGCTCTTCAGCTTTTGCTTCATTAATACTTTCCGTTACGAGTCTAGTTATACAAAGGCCAATTCCTCAACCTCTAGCCTTGAGTTTCCGATAAAAACTGCCAAAATTATGTTCGTCTTCTCAATCCTTTGAGCCAGTTCTTCGATTCTTCAGTCCTACACTTCTTCTTCTTCTTCATTTCAGTTAGTAAAACCGACCATTTGCCCACCTACCTTCAATTCTCTTCAACACAGTCCTTCAGTCCTTCTCACAGATCTTAAGCTCTTCTTCTTCTTCCTCTGTTCTCAAGACCTTAAGTTCTCCATTTCCACAGCTCTTCAAGTTCCTCTGCAATCTTTCAATTCTTCAGGGAGGCTACACTATGAAAAATTGGTTGAATACAGCTGCATATGATGATATATATATATATATATATATATATATATATATATATATATATATATATATATATATATAGATGAATGTTTAACGGCTGAACACAAAGATACAAAGTGGTAGTAACGGGAAGTAGCCAAAGGTAGGGGAACTGATATGTGAAACCCTTTTTCCTAATGAGAGCTTTCGGAATCTGTTTTATTCCTTCTTCAGTCAATACATACTAAAAGTTATTACAATGGTATGGTTAAAACAGTACTAAAAAAAACGATAAAATACAACTTATGGAAATGACTTACTACTTACTTGCAAAAGACATTTAACAGTGCTCATTTTAAAGCTTATTTCAAGCACTATAAAATCCATTTCCATTGGAATGCATAAAATGTCTCGGCTCGCCGCTAGATGGCATAGAATACATCGATTACATTTCAGACAAAATAAAAAAACGGCTTTGACCTTTAATATCTCGCTTAATATTGCACTTAAAACACTTTATAAAAAACTGATCTGTTTTTTACCTGCTACAATTTTGTTCATTATAAAATTTTCGTTAAAATGCATATTGTTGGAGATATTTGCAAAAAAACAATGAGAAACGTGAAAAAATTCCGAATAACTTGAAAAGCATTGTGTTTTTGCAAAAACTTTATAAATCATTTTTTGCTTAAAATTAGGTCTCGATACCCGAGGTTATTTTGCAAAAAAATTACACCACCGAGAAGGGGTGGCAAACACTCCCAGGGTAAAAGCCGAGTTCGGGTCAATATCACTTTTGAAGTTAGAGGTTGGATGAGCCTAATTCCAAAATTTTATGTAAATCGATTACTAGTAAAAAATTTAGAATGCATAATGCTCATGCACTATTAAAAATTAACTTACACATCATATGTTCCTTTACAGTTATATCTAAATTAAGAACTAAATTATACAATAGAATTAATACTAGAGTCGTGAAAAATATTTTAATTCACCTGAAATTTATATCTATTACTTAGAATGACACAAAGAAAGAGAACCAGAGACAGAGAGATAAGGAGAGAAGGGAGTATCTTTCGTAAGAAGCTTTCGCTCCATCCTTCAGACTCAAATGATTACCTCTCATCTCTTTAATTAATTTATTTTTCTATCTGGTTTAAATATGGAAATTATAAAAAAAGTTTTCGAATTTTCATTGACGAGAGTTGTAATTGTATAACAGTTGAATATCCAGAAAGGTGCCTCTTATGCCTACGAAAATTTGTTTGTTCACAAGTTTAAAATAGGTTAATTCTACTTGATTTTCGGTCATTCTTCCTCCTGTATAAGCAATCTTCATTAAATAGTAAAGTATAACTAATATCTCTCTTTAAAGGAGCCCTTTCTTCTATTCATTACTCTCAATGTCCCATATCCTTTATTTTGGGGTGACCATTAACGAAAAATATCCCCTTTTAGTATTCTTATCACACCCGAAATGACTCATTAACTCCAAATGAAAATTCTATATCAGTGTCGCTGAATTTGGTAACATAAATTTCAGGGTCTTTGAAAGGCTTACACATTCTCGGAAACGTGTCTATTAATCTCGTGTTAATGATGAGTTCTAAGTGAAAGGATTTTGGGGTTTTCACTGCAGGACCAGTTTTAGAATGTGTGGATTCTCTCAATGTGTACGACTGTAAAGTATACAGGGTCAACCATAGAAAATATACTGAACTTCATCTATTTAATTGTCACAAAAATCTTCTCTAAATAAGGTAAAAATACAATAGACCTTTACATGGTGTATTAATTCCCGACATATGTTAACGATTTCCAGTGTAGAGGTTGAAGTGCGAAATCTGTTTTTCATGTGTCTCCGTAAACAGAAATCTAACGGACTTGAAACGAATATCGAGGAGTCCTATAAATGTCATTTTTGGGTCCTAATAGTTTGATTTAGAGAGTTAAAGAAATTTCACTAGTAACCTGTAGGTGCTCTCTCCTATTGGATTATCAATTTCTCTTTATATACGTATAGAAGTTCCTTATGATGTTCCTTCTTTATCTATCTATCTCTTTATCTTTCCATGTCTCTCTCTCTTTGTGTTTCTCTCTGCCCCTCTCTATCTTTCTATGTGTCTCCCTTTCTCTCTGCAAAAACCACTACACTTATGTAAATTTAATATTAATTTGAGTAACAATGAACCACAAAATAATGTACAAAATAAATATTTTGATCTAAGGAAAACTGTCATTAATTCCTCAGATAAAGTATTAAACATTTCATAACCTCAATTTTACAACTTTGCAATTTCTTGGTTCTATATGATAAACTCCAGATAAATTTCAATGAAGCTGAAGAGTATTGTATAAGAGCAAAGAATGCCAAATTGTATATTAGACCAATCAATAGAGCAAAAATTAACTGATAATGTGTAAAAATTACTATCAGGATACCGACTGTGCCATCACATTAACAACGATTCGTAGCATTTTGCAATGTTTTCCACTCGCAACTATGTTTTTTTTACTTTGTTATAAACAATTGAAGCAAGAAAATTACTTTTTTTTCTTAGCATGTTTATAAAATCAAAACTAATAAACTAATCTCAATGGTGTCAAGAGGTCAATTGTAAAGCATGAAAATACCAATAAAATGAGCCCAGGCTCGATCCGATTGGATCCTTAGTAACAGGGAAAAACAAAAAATACTGAAAAATGTAGGATTTTTTTTTAAAAATCGTGTCTTCGTCATTTTAGAAGCTGTAGAACTGGGCTTGTAGGAACTGATAGTAATTTTTATCTATTTTATGTATGCCAAAACTAGGCGCTACCGGTTTATTAGTTTTTGAACAATTGTCATATAAAGTTTTTTGATCCCTATATCTGCTTTGTGCCTCCATGCGTCATAGATAATCAAATTTCAATTTTGAAAAAACTTGTCGAAAGTACTGGTGACATTCTACAAAGCCTCTATTCTCATTTTTCACTAAATGTCTGTGAAATATCTGAAAAATGTTAGCGAACAAGACAAAAAATGGGCGAGCATATAAATGTATCCAAGGAGTGGGGGAAACACGGTTGTTGAGGGGAAGCGTTTAGTAATATATAATATGGGCAGGCTGCCTGTAATTTATAAATATTTTTATTGCTTTTGTCAAAAACTAATTTAGATATTTTCAAGACTTTTTTGACTTATTTAGTTCAGTGTTTGTGTCACTTTAATTGCCTTAATTGGAGTTCTCTATAAAATATTATATAAATATATTAATAAACAAACAGTTCTCATTTGATATAATAAAATCGAACAAATCGCTCTGTATATAAGCTATTTTAGCGATTAGATTCTTTCACCATCTGTCAGAGTGACAGTTAGTATAGATAATAATTATTGTCAGCACGAAGTATAGATACAAGGAGTCCGAACGTAATGTTTAGGGGACAGAATGTTTTGCCGGTAGAGCGCGCCACTTTTGAGGAAGTAGGGAAGTACTCGTTTAAATCCTTACGCGGGTAATCTTGTTGATAATGACAGCCACCTGACAGCTCTGAAAATATTATTTCGATAATCTGCAAAGCTAAAAATGTGTGATATTAGTAAATAAATACAATTAACTAGCAGTAAACAATTTTATTAAAAAAATAAATTAATGTCTGTTGATAACATTAATTTATTTTTTAGTCTTTAAGAATTAAAATTATAGTTCATCTTTTGTCTCTACGTGTTAAACTATTAAACAAACCGTAAGTGAAGTAAATAATTAGACATAGTTTCTGCAAATTAAGTAGTAAATATAAATTCAAAAATGGTTAAATACCTATTTATTTCAGTATTACAATTCTTGATAATAGGAAAGTTATTAATTGATTACAATCAAATATATTATTTATTAATCGTATTAGTTATAAATAAAAGACGTTTAATATTTAAATACCAAACAATTTAGATTTGGCAAATGCACTAGTGTATACAATACAATATTTATTAACAACACTGATGTTTAATATTATTTGTAGGTTACTCACTTTCGGAACTTTGAATATACCAACTTTAGCCACATTTCCACTTGCCTTTCGGCCACTGAGGCAACCATGAACAGCACAACACCTTCCCATTTTTTTATTAAAACTAGTTTTAAACAATTACATTAATATTTTATACTTAGTTTTATCATTTTAATAATTTCGACATTCGACAGCGCGTATTTACGTTTGATAATAATAACATCGGTATGTCTTGAACATTTGCGCAGCTAGTGGCAGAAAAGAGAACTATGATCTGGATTTAATACTGTATACCACGAATATTGCGGAAAAGCCTATACCGTTCGGACTCTGGTATCTATACTTCGTGATTGTCAGCAGTTCCCCTCAACAACCGTGTTCCCCCCACTACGCGAACACATTCATACGCTCACCGAATTTTGGTGATGTTTGCTAAAATTTTTCGTATATTTTACAGATATTTAACGAAAAATGAAAATATCGGCGTTGTAGAATGATACCTCTACTTCCAATATCTCTATTATGAATTGATATTTGACAGATAGGCAATGTTGGTCCAGCTGTCGGTGAACTGTAAACGTAGCCCCCTTCAGAACTCCTTCAAGTACTATTTTTTGACAGTTAATCGAATATATCCAGGTGACACAATGTGAAATTCTTTATCGGCCCTTAGTACATGTAAATGATGTGATTTTTGTTTTTTTTGTCATTGTTTTTGTCAGAAAGTTGAAGCTATTAATTATTTTTTCTCTAATTTGTGGTAGAATTTTCTATCGAATCCCATTCTTGCAGTATTCATACATCGTTTTAAGGTACTGTATATAGCCAGAAGCTACAAACTAAATAGTATTTAAAGCATAATTTAATAATCAGTTTTTTTAGGCATTATTTTACAACCAACAAAAAATGTCAGAAAATATGGCTTCAAAGAATAAACATCGAAAAACTTTACATGCCAGTTATGTTTATCTTTTTCTGATACTGTAACTTGTATTTACTTCATTTATTGTTTAATTTCAGGTTATGAGAGAAGTTCAGGAGACAATTTTGTATACTCTGTAGGAAAACTACAAACACTGATTATTATCCCCATATGATGACAAGTAAACCAAGCTATTGTGAAAGAGATACATGCTATTTTTTTAAGAAGCTGCTGATAATTAGAAAAATAATATAAAAATCCCAAATCAAGCAAGTTCCAACCCTGAAGTGTCTGAGCTGAATTATAGATGTATGGCAATAGTGTCAACTAACGATGATCATTTGTATTGTTTTAAGATGAAACCTGCAGCTGAGTCACAAAACCAAGTAAACACGGGTAAGCAAAATTTAGTGCTTGTTGAATAATTCATAATATCTTGTATTTTTATCTTTTGTAAATAAATAAATTTAATTTCAATATTGAGTTTCATTTATTCTGATGGTACATAGTCTTCTAAATGTTATTTGTGACATACTCTTGATTATTTTTATGTGTTCTTGGGAAATAACACCACAATCGAAACAAAAATCTGTATATTCAAGGAAAATTTGGTTTTTCCTTGAATATACAGATTTTTGTTTCGATTGTGGTGTTATTTTCCAAGAACACATGAAAACAATTCGATGGTACAGCCCCCTGTTGGTGAGAATTGGGACCAGAAACTGATTCCTTCTTTTTAGTTGGTGATGATCTGTCAAATTCAACAAACGTCAAATTTAGTACTTGAAGGACTTCTGAAGATGCTTATTATGCATATTTTAACCTCTCATGGGACAAAATGTGAACACATTTTATAACATTGAGTTGCCCATCTATCTTTATTGTATGATCTGTGAGACGCACTGCAAGAATAGTGGACTAAAAACTTCATATCACAATTATTCAAAAACTAATAAACCGATAGCGCCTGGTTTAGTCACGCAGGTAGATATCAATTACTATCAGCTCACACAAGCCCAGTTCTACAACTTCGATAATGACGGAGTTAAAATAATATAAAGAAAACCGCTAAATTTTCCAGTATTTTTTGTTTTTCTCTGTTACTAAAGATCTTATCGGATCGATCCTGGGCTCATTTCATTGGTATTTCCATGCTTAACAATTCACCTATTGACACCATTGAGATTACTTTATTATTTTTCATTTTATAAGCATGCAACGAAAAAAAAAAAGAAATTTTCTTGTTTCAATTGTTTATAATAAAGTAAAAAACCATAGTTGCGAGTGGAAAAGGTAGTAAAAAATCACTACAAATCATTCTTAATGTGATGGCACAGGCAGTATCCTGATAGTATTTTTTGCACTAAAAAATCTCTATTAATTGGTCTAATATGTAATTTCTTTATTCTCATTCAGTTGTGATAACTAACTGCCTTCCAAAAAGGAGAAGGTTATCAATTCGTCGGCAACTTTTTTTTATTTTATAAAACGACTTGGGGAATTTTGATGATTTAAACTGCATTATTTTAAAGAAAATTACAGAAAGCTACCATATATTTATTTATAACATGAGATTTACGGTTTTCTAGAAAATCAGAAAATAGTAAATAGGGAACTACATTTCAGTAAATTTCAAAGATTCTTCACTGTTTTCTCTAAAACGGCTCAAGCAATTTGAATATTATGAATTGTATTCTATAAATATATGTTCCAGCTTCATTCAGTATATTTTTCTGTAAAGTAAAACACACCATTTTTCTGAAACTCGGAAAAATATCTGCAAAAAACTGTAAACATAAATATAAATTTTCATAATAAATATCTAGTTTAAATGTCACAATATGCCATGAAAGTGTTTGTAATGGTTTTCAGTTTGATTCAGTTGAAGTCAGGTTCTTTTAGAGACGAAATTAAGTTACCAGGCTTATACTCGCGTGAAATGGCAGAAAATATTCCATTAGTGTCTCGAAACGAAAATTTGTCATTCCGGCGATCTCTTCTATATGGTATACGGTTGTAGTTGCGTGTGTGCGTCCATGTGATAATAGGTAATACATAAGCAGTTGCATACATAGAATGGTAGTTATATATATAAGGTGGTTGAAATAAGAATGGAGCAAAACTATAGTTGTACAGATTGGATATTTGCGTTATAGGACGGGGTATAATTACAGTTATACAGAAGTTTTCGATAAAATGTCTGAAGCAGTTGAATATACAGGATTGTTGAAATATATGGTGGCGAAGAATTACAGTTATACAGGGAGATTCAAGAAAGTTATATAATATGGAACATAAGTAGTTGCTTATACAAGGTGTTTAAAGTAAAGGTGGAGTAAAATTAAAGTTATTCAGGATGTATCAAAAATTTTTGATATAAGCATAAGCAGTTGGGATATTTGAATTATAGGACGAGTTATAATAAAATTTAGACATGGTTAAAAAAATTTTAGAAGCAGTTGCATATACTGGCTGGTTGAAATAAATGGTAGAGTAAAATTATAGTCATAAGATGTGGTTGAAAAATGTAAATTCTATTATATAAGGTAGACCATGAGCAGTTGCATAAATGGAATACTAGACATATGGGGCGAAGCAAAATCATAGGCATAAAATACAGGAATAATTTAAACAATAGAAAAATAGAAACAGTCAATAGTGTGGAGAGGATGTATATTTATTAATGGTGGCCCAGTGGTCGAAATTCGACCCTATTTAATGAAATTGTAAAAAGTATAATTTTATTAAAAACCGAGTTTTGGAGAAATCGGAAAAGTAGATGTAGTGAATAGTTCACTCATATTGACAAATCTATTGCAATAAAAAAAATGTAATCAAATATCGGTATACGAAATATTTTTGACAAATGAATGACCTCTTAAGTTTTTGGCTGGAACCCCTCCTGGCAAAACATTCGATATAATAATTGGAAGATTATTCTTTGCAACCTAAAAGTTTTCGTCATTTGCGGTTTCAATCAAGTTCAGGAATATTAAAGAAAAGAGAGGACCAACAACTCCAGGAGAACTTAAATATTTAATACATTCTCTATTATACGCTGTGTGAAATTTTTTTACACAACACCTTCGGGAAGGTTGTTATAAGAATATATTAATCAAATAATTAAATACACATTAAAAACAGAATATTTAATATGAAAGTTACTGAAATGCGTCCGAAAAATCAGTACTGATCTACTACATTGATTATTTTACCACTAAACATTAGCAACGCTTGCATGTCACTTCCAGAAGTACATGCTCTAAGAATATAACAGCATCTAACGTTCGCTTCATATATAATTATTCAATGTTTTGAGTTTGACCGTCTGGCGGCGGCGGCACTGTAATTTGTTTGGCTTTGACAGTATGTACCTCAATAATGAATTTTTATTATATATTTTTTAATGAATGAACCAATATTATAAATTAATATTACCATTCTGCACTAACGGTCGTCAGTAGGTACTAAACAAAACAAAAATGAAGAAAATCGATTGAGAAACAGAGGAGAAAATGATACCTAATCGTTTTGTTTTTGCTTATTTATATATAGATACCGGGTGGTTTTTAAAAATATCGGGATCGTTGCAATATTGCTTGGAGTTGAATTATAGTCTTACAGGGTGGTTAAGAAACTGATAGACAAATAAATAAATAAAGGAGTGACCAATACACAGAAGCATATAGAGTGTGGATGCAATATAGAGTGAATTAGTGTTATATTTGGAAAATATAGAGAAAGAATACAAATTAGAGACGGAGAAAGAGAAAGAGAGGGATAGAGATAAGAATACGTTAAAATATTCAACAGAATTGAACCTTAAAGCAGATAAAAAAAGATATGTCTGAAAATAGTGACTGATTGCACACGGTTTCTAAACGATTTTTATTTTAAATTAGCTGAAGTCGGTTATTTTTTAAATATAAATTATTTTATTTTCCCATTGAAAACGTGGTCTTTTCTAGACACACAGGGTTTATCCCTAAAAAATCATAAAAATAGAAACTAGATATGTCACAACAATAGGTGTTCCTAACCTAACCCAACAACAATAACACTAAAGTTAAACTTAAGTACAAGGAACAAAGTTGGATAGAAATTTATTGCAACATAAAAAAAAACTTCCAGTTTCTAATTCTCGCCGGAGGATGTGAAATGCCTATGTACAAAGCAGACAATGCCGCGCGTACAGCCAGTTTGAAATGAAATATAATTATCTTTTACGTTTGTTGGATTCCTTCACTTTTGTTGTAAACCCAGACGTAGTATCGATTTTGTTTCCCCATTCCAATATTGTATGAGATGAAATATGTTAGTGGACATCTGAACTCCGAGGAATTTTTATGGTCCCGTATAACTATAAATTCCATGAGGCGGTATTGGTATCCTGGCAGTTTCTAATATTTTGAGTTATGACCTATTCCATATCAAGCAGAATTATATGAAAGAATGGGATTGGAAAGACGCTATAAAAATGAATAATTAAACTTTATTTACTGTAACGTTTTACTGCATATGTGGTTTGCCATTGACATTCAGTCTTCTGTATAACTGAAATTATACTTCTGGAGTGTTTGAGCTCATTTTATTATTATCTTGATAGGTTCACTTGTATGAAACTTGTTTTGAAACTTTTTAAATTTAATAGCTTTACATTGTTAAATTTAAAAAGATAATTTTAAGATACTTTTAATCGTCGTTTCCATTTGAAACTTTGAACTTTGACTGCCAAGGTTTCACTTACGAAATTTTTATCTTAAGGTTGAGTACATTTTTCGATAACGACATTAGCTTACCTTATTCCTTCTTCTGTTTTTTTCCATTTATTTAGAGCTAACATCTTATTTAGAGCTTAGATTAAAAGTCGATTATTTAAGTAATATTTCGCCCCCTCCGAGAAACCGTGTGCAATCAATCAGTTACTATTTTCAGACATATTCTTATCTCTCTCACTCTCTCTCTCTCTCTTTCTACCTCTCTAATTTGTATTGTTTTTCTATATTTTCGACATGTTTTATCACTTTTGTAATTATTTTATTTGTTTCATGATTTGGATCATATATTGCATCCACACTGGATATGCTTCTGTGTACTGGTCACCCCTATATAACTTATTTGTCTTCATTTTCTGAATCACCCTGTACAACTATAATTCAACTCAACATAATATTAGAACGGTCCTGAAATCTTTAAAACCACCCTGTATTAATATAACCTGTATTAGTATTGTTTCGTCTTCATTGTTTATTTAATGAATATTTATTTAGTTTCTTTCGGGTTATATAAATTGCATACTCAAGTGCATTAGACTGAATGTATTATTTATTTATTTGCTGGAATTAGGTTTTGATATCCTTAAATTCCTTTTATTTTCATTCCTTTCCTGTACTATATGTTGGAAAAAAAACCACATACTTCGTCGTTGAATGGATCAACAGCGACTTTCGCATCGACTCTCATGCCGAACAGTTCGAACTATAATAGTTACGGTCCCTGATTTTATGTGCACATTTTATGGACGGAACTACATAATGGATCAACATATAGTATTTACATACACCCTTTTAGCCTTCTGGTAAGTCTGCCTAATTTATCTTAATAATTGTAAATTGGACCGTTACATATTTATGCACTGGAAACATATTATGCACTATAAGATTTTAACTTCTCCAAAATAGTATAACTTGGATCAACACCTCTTATAAATTACAGACCACTTAATCACATATGCAAAAATGGCGCTAAATACAACAAGTATAAATACTCTCCACATTATTAACTCTTTCTGTTTTGTTATGTTGAAATTATTCCGGTATACCAATGATTTTACTTCGCTCCATATGTCTAGAATTATATTTATACAACTGTTCATGGTCTACACTGTATAGCAAAATTCACATTTTAGAACCACATTTTAAATCTACAATTTTACTCTACCCTTTATTTCAATCACCTGGTATATGCAACTGTTTCTAAAAATTTTTGAACCCACGTCTATAATTATTTTACACCCGACTTATAATTCAAATATCCTAAATGCTTATGCTTATATAACAAATTTTTGATTCACACTGAAAAATAATAATTTTACTCCATCCTTAGTTCAAACACCTTGTAGAAGCAACTTGATATGTTCCACACTGCATAACTTTGTTAACCACCCTGTATAACGGCAATTCTACTCTAACTTATATTTCATCTATCTTGTATATTTAAATATTTCTAACATGGAAGCCTTCTATATAACTGTAATTATATTCCAATGGATCAAAATGAAAACCATTACAAACACCCTGTACGATATACTTTCATTTCATATCTTGACATTTAAATTAGATATTTATGATACAAATTTGACATTTACATTGATCTTTACCGTTTTTTGCACATATTTTTTCGAGTTGCAGAAAAACATTATGTTTTACGTTATATAAAAATGTACAGAATCAAGCTGGAATATATCTTTCTAGAATACAATTTAAAATATTCAAATTTCTTGAGTCGTTTTAGAGAAAACTGATGATTCATTGAAATTTACCCAAAATGTAGTCCCTTAATTAATTTTTTCTGATTTTCTGGAAAACCGTAAATCTCACAATATAGACAATCATATGGTACCTTTCTGTAGTGTTCCTTAATAAATTAGTAGGTTAAAAACGAGGTAATCTTAATCTCAAGAGCCTAGAGAACGGTAAGTTCTATAGGTTTAAATCTCAAGGTATCCCGTTCTGGGAGAACAGCAATTAAACGGAACGGCTCCAGATTCAGAACCTCTGTGTGATAGTTCCTCCGAAAATTCTAGATGTCGGTCTTTACATCTCACGTCTACAAACGTGATATACTTAAGGAAATGAACTTAATACGATACATTTTATCCATGAGAGGCAAAATTGGTCCCTATTTCTTACACCATTAAATGCGGTGACTTTTTATATTAGGACACCTTGCATTACAAGTTGAAAATTGTTTTCACAACAATCTGTCGACAGTTTTGAAATCCATTTGCATGACCTGACAAATAAATACGCATAGTTATCCATTATCTATTCTGCCTTCGGCTGTTTTCGTTCGACACACAGAGCACAGAGCCCATAATCGAAACGACCAAATCAACCATCATACAGAACGTACATTATGTATTCTAAATAAATTACGTATTGATTTTGCATTTAATGGTCGTGCCTTGTTCCGCACAAGAGCCGGGAGACGACGTTTCGACCTCAGGCATTAACACGTCCTTCCTTATTTCGTGGTTAGATATTCTCGAATTATGTAGAATGGGGAATTAATGTCAAGTGTTGTTTTGTTTTGCTTGCACATTAAGAAACACTTTGGTGATTCCGAGAAAATTGAGAATAAAAGGGATACGCTTGAAGTAATAGCATTAACATTTTACGAGGTGCTTAAATGTTTTCCGTTTGAATTGAACAAACAGTAAGATTTCTCTAAAATATATGAACACAAATTCAACAGTCTCATGCCGATTAACGATTATTTATTTAATTTTCATCAAGCCAGAAGAGCAATTAAAATTAATAATTTACTAAAAAACAAATTGTTTGATGGGCTCCAAAATTGATATTTAGTAATGTTAAAATGTTTGGCTTGTACTACCTATGATCGCTGAACATCGTCGTCAACGACTACAGTGGTGCAGAGAATGACAACATTGGAATATGGAATGGCATCAGGTCGTCTTCTCTGGTGAAACTCGATTTTGCTTGGGTCAACATGATGTCTGAAGAAGGGTTAGACGACGTCAACCTCAATTTGATGTTGATCGATATGTACATCGAATAGTAGGCGTAAAAGTATAGGGTGCTTTGCACATGGAAGTAGGTCACCTTTGTCAACATGACAGCGCAACGTTATCTACAGGAAGTAGTGGAGCCGTATGTACTCCCTTACCTTGAGAGAGTCATAGTTACGACCGCAGTTCCCCAAGGACTCATCGCCGCAACGACTCGGATTCTAATGTCAGCTTTAACTTAGTTTAAGCAGCTGGCCCGACACCTCAAACGACTGCCTCAGAACCTGGCACCGCTGTGTTTGGCTCGGTCGTCCGACGAGTTTATCTTCGAAGTTCGAGTGTACACATCACAGTGTTAGTCACTGTTACAGCCTTTTCTAAACCCATGGCATTAAAGCTTACGCAGTCTGCGACAGGCGCCTGGTATAGCGTACACTACGCCTCTTGGCCGACGCAACCGGAAGACCATTTCTCTAATGTGTAGACGATGTTCCCGGTCTGCTAGCAGATCTGCTTTACCGACCGTGTTAAACACGGTTTTAGGTTGCAGGTGTGGACTATGGTAGGGTTTGCCTCGGATCCTAGACTGGTCATTCCCGCCAGAAAGGGACCCCTAGTTCGACACCTCAAACCATCCACCCAGGGGTACAATCTAACTTTTAACCAATCTGGTCATGGATCCCATATTTCAACTAGATAATGCTCGGCCTTATGTTTGCTCGAGTTAGTTAAAAGTTTTTGAAAAGACCTATGTTACCATGGCAGCCCAGATACCCCGGTATTTCGCCCATAGAATATTTTGAGATATTATCAAGCATATTATATGTAGTTCTTTTATCTCTTAAATTATTCGAAAAACAATTATTACTCATTAAATTAATAATACTTATGTTAGACAAATAAATGCCCATCATGATAGAGCTCGGGAGAACAAACGAATTCCTCATAGTAAATATTCAAAATTCAACATTCTTGCTATTACATCTGCTTTCATCCCAAAATCACAAATTAATAACATGTCAGGTCTTTCCTATTTGAATAATTTTCCACTATTTGTTACAAATTCATACTTTCCACCCGGCCTGACAATTCACAACCCATTTTTATTTTTTTTACAATTTATTTTTTAAAATGAAAATCAAATCTCGAAATCTACATCGAATTTTACGCAAATCACTATCACTTAGATATATATGTTCTCACAAGGACCGATACAGTAAAAAACAATCGTGGCGGCGGTCAGCTGTAGTTTACCTAAACATGTACTAAGTACGGCATGGTTATATGCTATGTTGCCACATCTGTTCGGAGAAACGTACCGCAAGTTATAACAGAATATTCTATATTCTGTTATGACTATAATAATAGTCTATTATCCACTGTAATAAAGGCTACGTAACTTCTAACTTTTTAATTTATTTTTGGCAAGACTATAGTTTCTTTCTGAGAATGTTATAAAGCTTTTTGTTTCGTTTTGAGCTGAAGTATTGGTCCTGAAAATCTTTACACTGAAACCATTTACACCCTGTATATATATATATATATATATATATATATATATATATATATATATATATCATGGTGCGGTTGCCCACAAACTACATCGGTCGTACAAATAGGCGCGTCATCATCGAGTATATGAACATTCTTTGTCAGTTCGCAAAAAAGATTCGACTTCAGCTCTCGCGCATCATCATATCCAAACTGGGCACTCTATTAGCTTCGAGGACAGTACGACTATCGTATTTCTTACCTCCCTTAGGGCATCTACCATCCGCGAAGCAATAGAAATAGAGAAAAGACCCCTCTGTCTAAACCGACGCGATGACAGCTCTCGCCTTCCCACAGCAGGGACCTCCGTAATTGCCAGATTAAACAAAGCAGACACGCCCACCAACACCCAACCAATCATAACACAGCTTCATCACGTGACATCACCTTCTAACCCAGCGCTAACTATAAATAAAAGAAGCAGAGCAGGCTCAAACTCAGTTCAGTTACCTAGTGACTCTTGGGGAGTAGACTCTAAAACTCTTTTTCACTTTTGTCTCTTGATAATGGCTTCAAAGCAGGAGTCGAAAAGTCGAGTATACAATAAATTCAGACGCGGTTCTGACCCGGAACCTAGCCTTGTTCATAGTAATGACCGCGTGATGGTACATTTTTCACCGAGAAAACCTCAAAAACTAAAAAATGTGGATTTTTGTATTTTAGTAAAACCTGGAACATTAATTCCCTAGTACTGTTTGAAATATTGTAATTTAAATAACTTATTTAATAACATATTTAGCAAAAATTAATTATTATATATTAATTGGTAACGTCCGAATGCAATATCCGCAAGATATTTAAAAGCTCACTTCAATCAATTTGCCCATATGATGATCTGGTTTTAGTTTCAGTAGTAAATCTGTAGTTGAATTTTTTTGTACAAAAGACATTAAATGTGCAAACTTAGATTTCAATTCACAATTTTAATTCGTGCATTGATTTTCCAAGAAATAATAAAAACAACACTTCGCGTATACCCCTGTAAAATTTCCACGTCAAATATTGGGAATAAAAAAATTGTCCGGGGCTTACCTCAACTAAATTTCCCATAGTATGCGTTTTGTTTCAATTTTTTCTACTTTTTTCAGACTATTTGCAAAACGAGAAAAATACGATACCATAAAAACCAAACTGACCCGGAAAAACTAGAAACCCTTGTCGCATTGTAATTATTAACAATGCCTGCACGACAAAATCGGAAAGCAAACAATTTCACAAAATTTTTTGCGAGAGAAAAGTTATCAATCTCACTTCCTGTGGCAGCATGGAGGCGAGGTTGTATTCAAATTTCTACCTTGGCAAGGGATCCGCATTACCAAAACACATTTCACTTGTCTTTGATATTCTGCGGCGGACAGTTCCTCATTAATCATCAAGCTGAAAGTGAAAGTGGTCAATGAAACGTGGATGAAGGGTAAAAATGAAGTTTTCCATAATGCGGTGTTTAAAACGAAAGTAAAATTCAAAGTACGGACTTAAACGGTTATTCTGCGGTGTTGGTACAAACTAAAAGAAGCGGGTTCCTCTACATTACAGTATTTGCAACCCAATTTTAGAGGACTTCAAACAAAAGGAGGTACTTTATTCGACGCCTGTATTATGTAATTACGTATATTAATCAATTTTTCGAAAACAAACAGTATTTCATACCCAACATTTGAAATAATTAATTAATGACAGCAGATATTTTTTTACAAATATATCAGTCAAAATAAATTTTTAAGTGACATAAAATTCAACAGCAAAAAAATTGTGAATATGCTTGGGACTTAGGTCATTAAATACAGTTTGACAATTCAACTATACTTTACAAAGAACAACATAACACAAAACGAAAATAAAAGAGTTTGCCTTAATTCTTTTGAATGGAGACGATTGTATGACTTCTTCTTCTGTAGACTTCAATAGTATCTGGTTACCGAGAATACAGGAAGAAATTATTAATGGTCTCATCCGTTTAAACAACCCAGTACCGGGATAGTTCATAAGGCGTTTCCTAGGTTTTTCCTTATGACCTTATGGGATCACTGAAACCACAGAATTATTTGATCGCATTCGCTTATAATACCGCCTCCCTTAGGTCACCAACTTTCTTTACTTTCTTTTGTATACTTTGTTTTTTAGCGAACCCCATAAATAGAAGTCTATAACTGCCAAATCGGGAGACAGGGGTGGCCATTCGCGTGGGCTATTTCTTCCTACCCAGTTTGGATAGATATTATCTAAGTGTTGTCTTACTAATAACGAGTTATGAGAAGGTGCTCCATCATGGTGGAACCACTCAATTTCTAAAGGAGTTCTCAAATTCAAATTATGCAACATGTCTTGAAAAGTGTATTACAAGGAATGTAAGTAGCTCTCTCCAGTAGGTGATTCGTCATAGATAAAAGGCCCCAGAATAGTAGACCCTATGATACCACACCAAATATTAAAACCAAATTTTATCTGGGCTCATCTTTGTTCTACATCGAAAGGTTTTTTTTAGCCCAGATATGCTCATTATGTCTATTGAACATTCCGCAGTTAGTAAATCTAGTTTCATCTGACCATAACACCTTTAATGGAAACTGTGGATTGCCAAGCCACATGTCTCTAAACCATGTACGAAACAAAATACGTCGATGTTCGTCATCAGCATGCAAAGTTTGAGAAATTAAAAGTTTGTACGGGTGGAACTTGTGCGCTTTCAGTACCTTAAGTACAGTTCGTTGAGATGTGCCAGCTTCTGCCGCAATCTCAAGAGTTGATGTATTTGGATTTTGATTTACCATTTATTTGTGCTGCTTCGTTAATTTGATTACGTTCCTTTGGTGGTTTGTTAAACGATCCATATCTACGTAAACTATCGTAAAGCCTCTTAAATGCACATAGAGCAGGTTGACGACGATTAAAATATCTGTGAAAGTATTCCTCAGCTGCACGAACTGAATTTTTATGGCATATGATATAACATTCCACCATATTCAGTTTTTCTTCGGTAGAGTATTCTATTTTGTCACGAAAACTTGTGAATATCGACTGTCAGTTCAGCACTACTAATGGAAATAGTCCCAAATGAGGAAAAGTCAAAGTGAAAAGAATCTATTTCATGGCTACCTACGTTAAAATTGAAAATATGAGAGAAAAGCATCCATAACTCCATTATTATTATGAATAACTATATCGAGTATTATATCGTTGAAAAGCCCTTAAAATGTCCGATTTTTTGAGGTCATAGCCAACTACGGGTTCCATTGAGAAAAGTTTCTGTCATATCTCGTAAACGAGAGTTGTCACGCAAACGAGGACATGACAATCATATTCGGGATACAATTCCCTTCAATTTTATATTTACTCTGTTTTTATAAAATGAAAAACAAAGGAGCTAGAGGGATTTAACTAACATTTAAGGCTCAAATAATTTACTTCTACGAGTTTGCTGTTAAAATTATGATGGTTTATAAAATCTCTATTGACTGGTGTAGTTGTGGAGAATTAGAAATTCTTCAATATATATATATAATAGAAGGAATGAATTTATTGATTCCGGCGACTTCACCAAAATATATTTAATATTATAAAAACTTCATAATCGAATATCTTTTAGAAGGTCAGTCTAAAAACAAAACAATTTTCAAAAGCCGATAAGACCCAGCAGCTTGGGGCAATTCAAAGACCGAATAATGAACATTCCACCCAAATTGTCCCGCTAAATGGACCGCACCACTTACTTATCAATCCGGTCGACATCTAGATGTTAATTCTAAGCCACTCAATCCGACAGAGGCACACACAAATGTTTCGGCAGCCCTTAGCATCCCAAGGGTACTCCGTTCTGCTTCATTCGACTGGCCAATACAATTGCGGAGCTATTATGCCGTTTTCCGTTTACATCGATTTGAAAAAAGGAAAGTCAGGATAAGAGCAAAAGGACTCGGAATCCCAAAAAATACAAGCATGAATTGATTTTGTGCAGTGTGACACAAAATTCAATAGTCAGAATAAGAATGACGACTTTTGTAAAATAATATTGTTATTTATGTTTGCATATATACATTGTTTTTATATTCATATATACAATATTAGCATTCAGCTGATAGGCATGATGAATCAGGATGTGAATTTTTGACATTAATACATGCATGTTTTCTTTTAATTGTCAGATGTAAATCAAAACAGTGAGGAATTTTAGTTATTCCCTTCTCAATCAGAGATCAGGACAAAAACTAAAAAAGCCAAACAGGCACTAATAACCTTTTTCCTAAAAAATATAGTCTTGTGAAATGAAAGATATTTTTATTCTGTATAATGTTTTTTGTTTGCTATTTTTTTTTGACAGTGGCATTGTTCGAGATCATTTAGATAGAACATTTCATCACAGATGGATTGGAAGAAGTGGTACTTATGAATGGCCTGCACGAAGTCCCGACCTTAATTCACTAGACTATTTTCTGTGGGGTTACTTAAAGAATAAGGTTTATGTTGATAGACCAAATAATTTGCAAGAATTAGCTGCAAGAATAACTCAAGACATCCAGAGAATTACACCAGAAGTAATAGCTAATGTTATTAGAGATTTTAAAAACCGGTTTGGTTATTGTCAAGAAGTAAACGGTGCTCAATTTGAACATCTAATACATTAAGTTTAGTTAAGTTAAGTTTCAATGGTTTGAAAATCACTTAGATTTAGTTAATAATTATGATTATGTATTTCTTTAATGGATATTAGATTTTTCCTTTCCTTAATTACTTTTCTGTTAATATCTCGGTAGGAATTGAAGTAAACAATATCAAACCCGATATTTTTGTATTCGCAACAAAATGTTTCATCAGAAACTAAAATACTATACAGGGTGTTTCATTGCAATTTTTAAAATCGACATTACTTCCGGTAAAACATGAAGTTCAAAATTGTAAAAAAATTTGGAAACAAATAGGCAATCTATTGCAGTATCCACCTTCCAAATTTCATTTTGATATCTCTAATAATTCCAGAGATATTTGCTTGGTTCCACACATTTGCCCATCACTGTATATTTCTTCACACCATCAAAAAGTACCGACTTTTTAAAAAAGCAAATATTTTGACATGAGAACTCCCTATTGAAAATTAGGTTTCTTTTTCGATATAAAGTCAAACCAAGGTAAAAAAATAAATATTTTTAATACAGTGGGTTTTCACCAAATTTCGTAAAAAAACTTTTTAAAAGAAAAATAAAAAAACCAAAAACTTTTTGAATTTTTCACATAATTTTTTAGGTTATGTGAAAAAAATTAACATAAAAGTTATAAATATTTAATTACCTAAAATTTTGGCCTTTAACATTTTACTTAAAATATATTTAATATGTAATTCCCACGTCAACTTATAGTCGAGAACTACACCCAGATATTTAAAATGTTCTACCCTTTTTATATTGAGTCCATTGATATTAATGTTTATGTGTTCCGGCACACTGTTAGAATAGTTGCCAAAGGTAATATACTCAGTTTTGTCAATATTTAGGGATAATTTATTTACAGCCAGCCAATTACTTATTTCAATTAGGTAGTTGTTCATGTTGGTTTCAACTTCTTTCCAAGTGTCTCCACTAGCTACAACAGTCGTATCATGGGCAAATGATATTACAATACCATCAGGTAATAGCTTTAAAAGTTCATTAATATATAATATAAATAGAAAAGGTCCTAAGACAGTTCCTTGTGGAACACCTGTATTACTCTGAGAGAATTCACTAATGAAATTATTGATTTTTACTCTCTGGGGCCTACTGTCTAAATAATTTTCTATTAATTTATGAGCTTTACCCCTTATACCGTAATTGTATATCTTGTCAAGTAGTATCTGATGGTCAACAGTGTCGAACGCCTTGGCAAAGTCGAGGAATGTCACAGCTACAGGACGACTCTTGTCTAGTTTGTTATATATAATGTCTGTTAAATAGTTCAAAGCGTCTTTGGTTTCCAAATTTTCTGTAAATCCATATTGCCTTTTTGATAATATTTTATATTTTTTAACAAATTGCAATAATCTAGTGTAAATTATCTTTTCAAATATTTTAGCAAAGTTTGATACCAATGAAATAGGCCTATAGTTTGATGTAAAGTGTTCATCTTTAGATTTATGTATAGGTATAACATCAGCTTTTATTAAAGCAGTGGGCCATATAGATTGTTCAATACAGAGATTTATAATATGAGTCAGCAGCTCAGCAATGTGCTCCGATAAAGCTAAAATAGTCTTTGCATGAATGTTTTCTACCCCACCATTTTTAAGTTTCAATTCTTTAATAATTTTAATAACTTCAAATCTATTAGTTGGTGTTATAAAAATGGTTTCAGAGTTAACAGGTGATAATTTATTTATGGCATTTCTTGGTTGCTGTATTTTATGGCTAAGTTGAGATCCAATATTACAGAAAAATTGATTCATGTCATTAGCAATTTGTTCTGGTTCCATAATTTTTTGATTATTTTCATTGTAAATGTAACTAATATTTTGATGATATCTACACTTTTGAATATTGATATTTAAATTTAGAAAGATGCCGCCGAATTGATATCCTTGATATGTTTTTTATTTAAATTTTTAAACTGACCTTATTTGTAAACATAACCTTTATGTTGCTGGCTCATAATATTTTTCCCATATAAAATCTTTCCCATAAAACAATCGGAAGCTGAAACACTAAAGTCAAATTTACTATAAATTCAATTGTTTAGAGTTTACACAAACTTGTTCAGCTATATGCTATAGAAATGGTTGTTACTCCAACTCTAGTTAGAACTTTATTTCGGATACATAAATCCCGAATAATGTAAATACGATGTAATTCTATAGCACTTCATATCAAATCAAACTTTTCTACTAAAAATGAAGGGTTACGACTACTGTTTATTGTTTCCTATATGCTTGTGTAATAAATATCCATAGAATGATTCGTTATAACTTTACGATAGTGTAGTAAACAATCTCTAGTTTACGTTAGGTGAATGTCCTAGTTAAGGATTAAAACTATACGCGTCAATAGCGGCAATGATTTCTATAATAAAATATAACAAAGTAGTTCGGGTTATTATTATTATTTTTTTGGTTGAGTTTCCTAAGTCATTTGGGAATCTTTACAAACCAAATCCAAGAAGTTTGTTGGTTCAAATATCCAGTAATTGTGTTTTTTACGTACTGGTACTTGACGGTATCTTGAAGATGGCGCCATTCTGGTCAATATATTGGGATTGTCGAAATTTAAGTTTCGGTCGACTTTGTCCACCATGTCTGACTCGATATAGGACATACCAGCTAATATTTTATTTTTAATATTAAAATAATCACAGGATAGCGTACTGGCCAGATATGATTACCACTCAAAGTGTTAAGACGTTTGGGGAGTAGTCCGCGCAAGAGAGTAGTCGACGTTCGTGTCGTATGAACCGTGGGGCCATCTCGTTGAAACCACACGTCTCTCAGATATATTTCTTTAGAAATAATGCTCAGAAGTGACTGTAATAGCCTTATCATTTTCTTTAGAAAACCATGTTACAGTAATACCAATTCTGAATAATGTACAGAGTGACCAACTAAGAATGCCAGGTACTGTATCTGGGAAACTACCCATAGAGGCTTGCGGCCGAGAGAAAAACCTGGAATATATATTTTTTTATTTATATTTTCTCTTGGCCGTTTTAATAATGATTTTTTTTGCCGCAAGCTTCTATGTTGGATAGATTCCTAGATCAATACCTTGTATTTTTAATTGGTCATCCTGTACACCAAATAGTCACATGTTTTGTCACCGTTCTTGTCAATATACAGGTTGAGTTTTTTTTGATGATCAGTATGGGAATCTCGGAAACTAGCGGAGATAGAGCAATGGTTAAATTGGGAAAGATTTGCAGTTTTACTATCCCAATTTAATGACACTTTCGGATTTTTGTAAAAAGTCATGGCTTACTAGATATTTTGAAAAAAAGAAATTCTGTCGATTTAGTCAAATCCCTCTAGCTCCTTTGTTTTTGATTTTATAAAAAAAGTGTAAATATCAAAATTGAAGGGAATTGTATCCCGAATATGATTGTCATGTCCTCGTTTGCGTGACAGCTTTCGTTTTCGAGATATGACATAAACTTATCTTTTTTGAAAGGAAACCATAGTTGGCTATGACCTCAAAAATCGGACATTTTTAGAGCTTTTCAACGATATAGCACTCAATATAAAAATAAGGAGTTATGGGTGCTTTTCTCTCTTATTTTCACTTTTAACGTAGGTAGCCATGAAATAGATTGATTTATTAAAAACTATTCCAAAAACATTCACCGATTTTTTTATTAGATATATCAGATATAACGAAATAACTAAATAAGTAGGTACTTACTAAAAACTTAAGAAATTAAAGTACATAATAATGGTTGCAATTTATGTTCGAAAAGTCCACCATTCTTATTTAGACAAAAAATGCATATTTTTAAGATTGACATTACCGCTTTCCTCACAGAACGCCCAGCAATTTCTTCAATTGCTTGTAATACCGCCTCCCTTAGGTCATCAACTGTCTCATACTTTCTTTTGTATACTTTGTTTTTTAGCGCACCTTATAAACAGAAGTCTATAACTGCCAAATCGGGAGACCGGTGTGGCCATTCGCGTGGGCCATTTCTTCCTATCCAAGAGTTTGGATAGATATTATCTAAGCGTTGTCTTACTAATAACGAGTTATGAGCAGGTGCTCCATCATGTTGGAACCACTCAATTTCTAAACGAGTTCTCACATTCAAATTATGCAACATGTCTTGAAAAATGTATTGCAAGAAATGTAAGGAACGCTCCCCAGTAAGTGATTCGTCATGGATAAAAGGCCCCAGAATAGTAGGCCTTATGATACCACACCAAACATTAAAACCAAATTTTATCTGGGGTCGTCTTTGTTCTACATGGAAAGGGTTTTCTTTAGCCCAGATATGCTCATTGTGTCTATTGAACATACTGCAGTTAGTAAATCTAGTTTCATCTGACCATAACACCTTTAATGGAAACTGTGGATTGTCAATGCACATTTTTCTAAACCATGTACAAAACAAAATACGTCGATGTTCGTCACCAGCATGCAAAGTTTGAGAAACTGAAAGTTTGTACGGGTGGAACTTGTGCGCTTTCAGTACCTTAACTACAGTTCGTTGAGATGTGCCAGCTTCTGCCGCAATCTCACGAGTTGATGTAGATGGATTTTGATTTACCATTGCCAAAACATTTATTTGTGCTGCTTCGTTAATTTGATTACGTTTCTGTGGTGGTTTAGTAAAAGTTCCATATCTGCGTAAACTATCGTAAAGCCTCTTAAATTTACATAGAGCAGGTTGACTACGTTTGAAATATTTATGAAAGTATTCCTCAACTGCACGAACTGAATTTTTATGGCATTTGATATAACATTCCACTATATTCAATTTATCTTCGTTAGAATATTCCATTTTGTCACGAAAATATGTCAATATCGACTGTCAGTTCAGCACTATAAATTACTCAGATGAGGAAACGTCAAAGTGAAAACAATCTTTTTCATGGCTACCTACGTTAAAACTGAAAATAAGAGATAAAAGCATCCATTACTCCATTATTTTTATGAATAACTACATCGAGTATTATATCCCTGAAAAGCTCTAAAAACGTCCGATTTTTTGAGGTCATAGCCAACTATGGTTTCCATTCAAAAAAAGATAAATTTGTGTCATATCTCGAAAACGAGAGCTGTCACGCAGACGAAGATATCACAGTCATATTCGGGATACAATTCCCTTCAATTTTGTTATTTACACTTTTTTTATGAAATCAAAGATAAAGGAGCTAAAGGGATTTTACTAAATCGACAGAATTTCGTTTTTTCAAAATATCTAGTAAGCCATGACATTTTACAAAAATCCGAAAGTGTCATTAAATTGTGCCAGTAAAACTGCAAATCTTTCGCAATTTAACCATTGCTCAATCTCCGCTAGTTTCCGAGATCCCCTTACTGACCATAAAAAAAACTCACCCTGTATTTCTGTAGTATTGATGGCTTTGCCTTTATTATAAGTGAATTATTTTATTAGTGCTCTTTTCGTTAATACCCAACGACATGCTGTAATGTTACCAGCTTTTTTGGAGCTTTACAAATCTAAAAGAGCGAGATGGTTATTTTGAATAACTCGCACTGAACCACTTCATTACCTTTTTCTTATTTAAATCAGCCGTAAAATAATACCGATTCTCTCAATTAAATAGTTAGACGCCAACCGTGTCCAATTCATTGCTGAACGTCTGTCCCATTTTCACAACAAAACATCTTGTCTTTCTCTCTCTCTCTCCCTCTCTCTCTCTCTCGCTAAGTGTCGTTAAGTTACCGTTGTAATTCAAACGTTGTTCTCAAAACACAGTAAAACAGGAATAAATCGAGGAATTCACTTGTCTCTGGCAGAGCCAGCTCTGTTTTATGTCAATGATTCGTTCATTCTTCGAAATTAACGGTTTCAGCTGACACGTAATTGTTTTGAGTCTGATGAGGGAACTTGATTGGATCGCTTGATTGGAAGTTTTATGGGATAGCGAATGAGCGAATAAATGTTGGTGAGAATTCTAGTGAAAATGTACTTCGAGATAAAAATGTTGAGGCGGGGATAATTCCCTTCTGAATGTTAATGGATTTCTTAGGTTCAGTTTCGATAGTCTTGACGGGTGAATTGTAAACATAACGCATTTTTGTTGGGGATTAACACTGTGTTTGTATTTTGGATTCATTTAATGCTTCAGAAGTTCTGAATTAAACATTTCGTTCTTAGCACGCTGTTTGAGTCTTTCAGACGCACGTAAGCTAGGAACAATATTTCGTCTCGTTGATAGCCTTTCCAAGAATATATATATATATATATATATATATATATATATATATATATATATATATATATATATATATATATATATATATACAAGTAAATATCGGGACGCAGTCAAACTTCTTGGGTTACAAGGAAATACTCTTTTAACTTATTTTTGAGAGCTTTCGAAATTATTTTATTTCATCGTCGGTCAATATACTACAAATAACACAAATATTAACAATTTAGAAGTAAAAAACTAATCACTTACGTTAGTCGAGGTTGTGTAAGCAAAAAAACATCTTTAAACTTTAGAATATTCTTACAAATTTTTTTTGCAATTCAACTAACAAAATTGTCACGTTGGCATTTGATTTGAAGACATGTGATATATATTTTTTAAAGTACGGGCAAACTATATTTATTCTTTGTAACTTACTGATAAATCGAAATATCATTAAGGAAACAAAAATTCATAGAGTAGCAAAAATGATGAATTTTATTTAATCAATCTGAGAAATCTGTATTATATTCAGATTGATTATCAGTGTTTGAAAACTTATTCTCCATTTCCAGTAAGTTATAATAAATCACATTTAAATTTTGTAAATCTGTTTTTTTGTTGATGGTATTAGACTGACCGTTAATGAAGACCATCTCCAAGAAGCTGCGTTTAAAACTGTTACGTTCAATGGCCAGAAATTGCGGATTTTCAAAGGAAGGAGAATGGTTATGTTGTAAACAGTGGGTGGCTAAAGCACAACTTTCCTTTTTTAGTTTTATATCACTCTTGTGTAAGGTCATTCGGTGTTTCAAATTTCTTGACGTCTGACCAATGTAGGAAGCAGGGCAGTTACTACAGTCGATTTTATATATAACATTAGATTTAAGATCATTAGGAATTTTATCTTTTGTTCTGCTAAATAAAAATTTGACACACCAAATGACCTTACACAAGAGTGATATAAAACTAAAAAAGGAAAGTTGTGCTTTAGCCACCCACTGTTTACAACATAAACATTCTCCTTCCTTCCTTGAATTATAGTTGTACAGGGTGATTCAGATAATGATAGACCAACAAGTTATATAGGAGTGACCAGTACACAGAAGCATATACAGTGTGGATGCAATATAGAGTGAATTAGTTACATATATAGAAAGTGGTCCAAATAATAAAACAAATAAAAAAGTTAACATATATTTGGAAAATATAGACAAAGAATAAAAATTAGAGAGGCGGAAAGAGAGAGAGATAACAGTACGCTAAAATTTTGAATTGAATTTTACCGTAATTAAATCAAATAAAAAAGTTGATATGTCTGAATATAGTGATTGATGGCACACGGTTTCTAAACTGTTTTTGTTTTAAGTCAACTGTAGTCGTTTTTTTTTAATATAAATTATTATTGGTAGGCTTGTATTTTGTCACTTGTACTTTTATGCATTTACGTTCGTTCTTTTGACTAAAACTTTAGTTACGTATTAACTGTCTTTCTTTCTCCGTTGACATAAACTATAGTCTTGTTTTAAGTGATTTCGTTGCTATTTAATTTCAGTGGCAGAACACAAAGTAAGTGTATTTTTTATCATAAAGAGAATTGAATTCAAAAATAGATGAGAAATGTTTTCTGCAGTGTTAAAAATGTTACAATAATCTCATATTACCTAAAGGATGCTTAAAATCATCACAACAAAAAATCTAACAAATCCATTTGATTCTGCTCCCTCTTCAACTTGATGCATTCTCTCTGAAAAGAGAATACGATATCATAATTCTCCTTTATTTTCCGTAACGTAATCTCCTCATCCGCCTTCGAGCGCCAAAACGAACAGATTAGATTTCTCGACTCCAATAATTCTGAAACAAAGAAGAATCTTTTCCGATATAATAACAAGGAATAAGCACCGGTCTTAGACTGTTTCGACAAAGCCTCCGCTCTAATAAAGTTGGCTGTTCGACCTGCCACTTTCAGAGTGTGTTCTTTAGTTTATGCTGGCGTGCTTTATTGATCAACTCTCCTCTTCGAACCGAAGGCATTCCGACGTCGATTTGGCGTAGTACTGTGGATGGAATATTTCTTAGGAGGGATTTACTCAAAAAGGTGTTATTTTGAACAACTTTGCCTGATTTAAACCGAATTAAAATTTAAAGACAGAGCAGGCCTAAACTAAATGACAAAAAAATACCAAATGTACAATTTATGTTAAAAAAGAACGGAATTCAACGGACTTAAAATAAAAACCATTTATAAACCGTGTGGCATCAATCAACATTTTCTGACAAATCTTTTTGTATTTGATCTAAGGTACAATTCTATTGGTTGTATTAGCATATTCTTCTCTCTCTCTCTCTCTCTCTCTCTCTCTCTCTCTCTCTCTCTCTCTCTCTCTCTCTCTCTCTCTCTTTCGGCGTGGCTCTCTCTAATTTGTATTATTTTTCCATATTTTCCAGATGTTTTTCAACTTTTGTATTTGTTTGAAGACGCGAGATGTAAGACCGACATCTAGGATTTTCGAGAGGGTATTTTTTATTTGTTTCATTATTTGGACCACTTTCTGTAAGCGTAACTCTAATTCACCCTATATTGCAACCACCCTGTATATGCTTCTGTGTATTGGTTACCCAATATACCTGATTGAATCTCAATTTCTGAACAACCCTTTACAGCCATAATTCAACTCCACACCATGTTGCAACCTCCCTGATATCTCTAAAATCACCCTATATCTATATATACCGATTTACTTTATTTTTGTTTTGTTTAGTATCAATTGACGACTTTCAGTACATAATGCTAACATTTATTTATAATATAGGTTCATTCATTAGATAAAATATAAAAAAAATCATTATTTACGTCCATACTGTCAAATACTAAACAGATAACAGTCACAGTGTCGCCAGATTGCTTGGAAAAAAATTGTATGATGGGTTGACTCGAATGTGAAAGACGAATTAAATTATACTAAACAGTAACAAATTTTGATCCGTTCCTAAAGTTATTCTACATCGTCATGCTATTGAAATAGAACCCAAGAAATTTTATATTACATAATAATGGACATTAATTGGGCTCTCGCAAGTTTGCCACTTTCATTGCTTTGTAAATATGGTTTGTCAACTAAAATAAAAATTATGTTGCAATTAATGAATTTATTTCCGATAATATTTTATTAATTTTAATGTTAGTGTTCCAATTTAAAGATTCTTTTATACATTACCGCATAAATTTCATAAAATTTGAATAAGAATAGAAAAAATGTGAATTAATACACTCATTGTAATATTCAAGACAAATAGTTAGATCTGGCAGCCCTGAACTCACAGCTATCTTTGATGTATCGCCTTGATTTGCATTTTCAACTTTCAAAATATTATTTGGTGTAAGATTATTATATTACTGTGAAATGCAAGAATGAAATGTCTTTGTCACAGATCAAAAAATATTTACGAAAAATGTAGGTATTAACTAATGTTTTAAATATTACATTTAATATTAATTTATTATTTCATATAAGATCAATATTTTTTAAGGGATTTATTTTTCATATTACTACATATTTGAATATATTTAAAGGCCGAATCTTTGAATTATTTTTAGGTAGGGAATCAATTAGATACCTTTTTGTGCTCATACATTTTATGTAATAGACAATTTAGTAATTATTACATGGTTTCATTCCTGCCAAATTCTTGTTTTATAAACATGTCATTGACATTTTAACGATCTCTATTTAATATATAAAGAAAGTCAATGCATTTACTGATTTGTTATGGTAAGTTAGGTACATACGTCTCTATATTTTTTTATTGAAGATAATTTTTCTTCGAAATTATATATAGAAAAAGCGTTACTTGCTGTTAAATCATATGAAGACCATCTCTGATAGTTCAGCATCAAGCGTTGTTTATCGTTCAGTATTAAAATAGTTAATGTAGAAGATTAGTATTGATTTTTCGGACAAGTGGGAGTAACTTTCGTTTTAATTCCGAAGTTATGGTGTAACAAATTGACAGTTAATGGACAACAGAAAATATATTAAAGATTGTAGTTTTTATAAGGTTGTTAACATATATTTTTTGTATTTTATAACTCGATCGAAACTGCAAATGAAGAAAACTTTTAGGTTACAAAGTGCAAGCGCACCAAAAACTGGAGGGTCACGCATTTTTCAAAATTATTTGGAATACTTATATTTGATTAAAATCACATACATTTTTTTTTTATTTCAGTAAATTTGTCAATCCGACATGAACGATTTGGGGGGGGGGAGGGTTATGACGCCTTCTTCTTCGGTTTCTCCTCCACTTTATTTCTGATAGGCATATACTTTTGACAAACGAACCTCAATAATGTTCACAATTTGATGAAATATGGACCAATTTCGACCACTGTGCGACCACTAGTAAGTATAAATTCTCTTAACCCCAATGATTGTTTTTATTTTTCTATTGTTTAAATCACTCTATATACCTATAAGTTTACTTCGTTCTATGTGTAAAGTTATGTTATTGAAAAAAATATGAGACCACTTAAGGATATTACGGAACTAATCCAATTTCTTTTCAATTTATCCCTTGTTCCGAATAGAAAAATTTCCATACTTTTAATACCGGCGACTCCACCAAAGCATAGTGTATAAGAAAATAGGTAAAATTTTTTTCCCTATTTTCTAAGAAACTGTACAAGTTATGTCAATGAAAAAAATATGGGACCACATCGTGATCACCCAAAACAGGATTCAGTATAAACGGTCGAAATTCCGTGAGCCATTTGTGAGTAATGGCTGAACAAACATATAAAATACATAGAAACACACGAGTTGAATTCGGTGTAAACACCACCATCTTGCGACGCAAATGGGCAGGATATAAGAAAAAATCCCTAGGTCAGGAATCGAACACGGAAAGTTGGTTTCAAAGGCAAACCCTCGACTATATGAACCAAAAAACTTTGAATAAAAAAAACTCTCCGAGCTGGTACGTACTTGGGAACGGTTCACTTGGAGAAGCCAACACTCGATTAAAAAAAAAACAACCATCGAATGAATGTGTTGTGTTTTAACCTTGGAAAAATTGGTGTTGATTTTGTTAGATTATTAATTTTGTCAGCACAATTTTTTTTCTGTAAATGACCAGGGCTATAAGCTCCTTTATACAGTGAGGACGCATGGGTTGGAACAAATTCATTTAAAGTTCAGGTGTTGTTTTTTTGAAAAAATGCGTCGGACTGCGTTTTTTGTGAGGATAAACTCATATGTACAGGGTGGGCCAGAAATAAATTGCGACCAACTTCATTTGTTCAAATGGACACATTTGTTTTTTATTTTATTTTTGACTTCTGCAGTGAATTCTAAGTTTTTTCATGTACAATGTCCTATATCGAAAATTAACAGTTATTAAAAAAATACATTTATTTCAAAATTGAAGAAAAAAAATCAACATATCAAATTAAATGTTCAAATTGTTGACCATTAACTTCCTGAGAATACCTAAGACGGTTTTCAAATTCTCGTAACACTTCATTTAGCGTTTGTGGCAGGATTCGTTGTATTTCGGCCCTAATTCTATTCTTCAATTGCTCGATATTTTTCGGCTGTTTGAAGTAGATTATCGATTTCACGTAACCCTAAAGATAAAAATCTAACGGGCTTAGACCTGGAGACTTAGCTGGCCATTCGATATTACCTCTCCTTATGATCCATTATTTGGGAAAATATTGTCAAGATAATCTCGCACTGTTCTCGAATAGTGCGGGGGCTCTCCATCATCCATCCTGTTGAAACAATACCGAATCTGCCAGTATATTGGTGTTTTTACCATTCAGGTAAAGTTCTGTTAAACAGGGTATTATGTCATTTTGTAATAGGTCTAAATAGTTTTCCGAGTTAAGTGTTCCTTCAGTAAAAGGCCCATAAATGGAAAACTGTGTACGACTTTCCATAATCCAATGTCGGTTTTCTGATGCCCGATATCGAAAATTTTGTCTATTTACTGAACCATTTAAACAAAATGTTGCCTCGTCGGAAAAAAATCTATCTTACTTGAAAAGTGCGGGTTGGCATTGCATGTACCCATCATTATTTCGTAAAATTCTACTCTCCGGTCTAAATCATCTTCAGTAAGTTCCTGAACTAAATGAACTTTGTATGGGTGCCATTTATTTCCAGGCAAACATTTTAGAACAGAAGATTAACTTATTGACTGTTCTGCGTCTATTTGTCTAGTAGATTTGTCAGGATTTTCTTGAAAATCGGGCAAAACATTAATTGTGTATCTTCTGGAAGATGTTTGATTTTGTAATTGTCTCTTATGTGGCCAAATTCTAGATTTTTTTTTCTACTTTACTAACTACCGATGGTGTAATAGGCCGCTCCGGGTACTTCACATTAAATAATTCGCAAACTTCAGCTTGTGTTCGAGTTCTGTCGCCAAATCCTACCATCGTCAAAATTTCTATTAGCTGCTTTTCAGTTAAACGTGCCATACTTTGAAACTTTGCAACTGCACTTGACAACTACTTATTTGAAGTAAAATTATATACAGTTTCTATGGAAATAAACAAGCGTTTCAATAGCTGTGTATCTGCTATCGTCATAAGGTCATTTACCTGATGACGTTAGCAGATACACAGCTATTGAAACATTGTAAGATTAACCACTTCAAGATGGTGGAAGTCCTAGGAAACTTCGAGGAACGAGTAACATTGTCTACTAACTTTAGACTGACAAGTGTTAAAAACTCCGACATTAAAAAAAGGGTTTCCATTCATGGAACTAAAATACCGCCAACAATCATAAAAATCAAACGTAATTAAATAGATTCAAAGCAACATACACTTTATTTCTAGCCCACCCTGTATAAATGAGTCTATCATCACAAAAACCGCAGTCCAAAAAAAAAACGACTTGTCCTAGCGTTTTCAAAAAAAAACACTTGAATTTTAAATGAATTTGTTACAACCCACGCGTCCTCACTGTATAAAATCATTAACGGAAAAACGTATTTCATCAATAACGAATGTCGATATTAGAAATTCATACAACTTCATCTTTATCCCGTAACTCAATACGAGATTATTACAAAAAAAAATCCATCATCAATTTAGTTTTTACCAAGAAAAACATCCCGGTAGATATTCGTGATTTCCCACAAAACTTTTTACGTACCGATCCCATCGAGCTAATGGTGCGATTTTTATAAGGAAAAACCCGTCAGAAGAAGGCTTACTAGATTATCTCGACAAATTACGTGAAGAGCAAAAAAACGCAACGCAGAAGGTGATTCATGTACGAGTCGAAGATAAATCTATCCGGAATATCATTTGGACGCGTTAGAGCGGCAGGACAAAAAGGGAACGTTCGAAAAATAGCGGTTTAGGAGTAATTACCGTTATACTCTAAGTGAAAAAAATAAAATGCAATAATTATCAGTGTAATCGCATCTACAAATATAGTTTTTATGGAGTGATGTAGGCTGTAAATAAAACATTTTTAAAAAAATATATATTACCGACTTTTTGTTGTTGGATTTTATGTCACTTAAAAATCCCTATTGATTGGGGTACAAGAACTAAATTACACGTAATAAAAAAGTGTCAATCAATTTCATTTTCCTAAATTATACAGGGTGTCCCAAAAGTTCTTGAACGGCATTTTATCTCGGCGGGAACGCATTTTAGAGAAAAATGTTTCAAACAAAACTTATAGGATTCGTCCCTGGCTATCGAATTGTGACCTTGAATTTGACCTTCAAGGTCATTTCAAGATCAAGTCGATTGTTTCAAATGGGACAACATATTTCTGACCTCGGAAATGGAAAGATCGGAAAATTTTACGTTCAAATATGTCCCTGGCCATTTTTAAAACTTGACCTCTGGTGGTCAGTAAGGGTGTCCCGAAAGTCCTGGAACGGCATTTTATCTCGGCGGGAACGCATTTTAGAGAAAAATATTTCAAACAAAACTTATAGGATTCGTCCCTGGCTATCGAATTGTGACCTTGGATTTGGCCATGACCTTGATCTTCAAGGTCATTTCAAGGTCAAGTCGATTTTTTCAAAGGGGACAACATATTTCTGACCTCGGAAATGGAAAGATCGGAAAATTTTACGCTCAAATATGTCCTTGACCATTTTTAAAACTTGACCTCTGGTGGTCAGTAAGGGTGTTCCAAAAGTCCCGGAACGGCATTTTATCTCGGCGGGAACGCATTTTAGAGAAAAATGTTTCAAACAAAACTTATAGGATTCGTCCCTGGCTATCGAATTGAATTTGAACTTGACCTTCAAGATAATGTCAAGGTCAAGTCGATATTTTCAAATGGGACATATTTCTGACCTTGGAAATGGAAAGATCGGAAATTTTTACGTTCAAATATGTCCTTGACCATTTTTTAAAACATGACCTCTGGTTGTCAGTAAAGGTCAAGTCAAGGTCAAGAACAACTTCGTTGCGTAGCTCGTCAAATATGGGTTTAAAATTTTTTTTTCAAGAACAAAGGTTTAGGATCTTTCCACGGCAATGCGATGCTTAGTATGGCTACGCAATGAAGTTGTTCTTGACCTTGACTTGACCTTTAATGACCACCAGAGGTCAAGTTTTAAAAATAGTCAAGGACATATTTGAACGTAAAATTTTCCGATCTTTCCATTTCCGAGGTCAGAAATATGTTGTCCCGTTTGAAAAAATCGACTTGACCTTGAAGGTCAAGGTCAAATTCAAGGTCACAATTCGATAGCCAGGGACGAATCCTATAAGTTTTGTTTGAAACATTTTTCTCTAAAATGCGTTCCCGCCGAGATAAAATGCAGTTCCGGGACTTTTGGGACACCCTGTATAGTTATTTATATGAATGACACATAAAGAGAAAAGCAGAGACAAGATTCAGCGTAACAACGCACTGAGAATGCCAAGTCAGACCTTAGCAAAACGTCTGCAAGATTCAAACTTGAATCATACTAACCAATGGATGTATTGCCAGATGAATAGTCCTTCGTATATTAAAAGGGCAAAGATGTTAGTATTAACTTTTTTACAGGAACTTTATTTTCTATTACAAGAATTTTATTCGCTAATGTACAGAAACCATAAATGTTCTCACCCCAGCTAGTGCAATAATGAAGTTATCTCTAAGTTTTCATTTTTTGCAGAATATAGTCATAAAAAGTAAATATTGGATCCAGCCGGTCATTTCCCCCCAAGCTCAGTCGAGCTTCGACTCTTAAAATCAACAAGCTCTTCTCGAATTTCGCATCAATATTGTAAGAGTACACTTCATAATCGGTTTTTCTGAAGCTCTTTGATAAAGCTAACGAAAAAAAAAAAAAAAAACGAAACGTTGAAAAAGAGAAGTGAAAGCTCAGGGTAAAGTGGAGTAGCAGCGCCCCCTGCAGATCCAAATCAACGATAACATAAAGTGGTTCATTGTATTGTGAAATAATAACACCTTATGCTTAATTTATCAAGATCAGATAGAAAGTGTCGCATCCGGTGAAAACTGGAATGAGGGCGAAGCAAGTTTTTGGCAAGTCATTGGAATTGATTTTGGAAGTTTCAGTTAACTAACAGCTTTTAGTAATTTTGCACTAATTTTCCGATGTGAAGAAAGTTTCATAGTCTATAGTGGTAAATTGTCCAATTTTTGTAAAAATCTAATTTTCGCGGTAATGTCTACCACAAGTATTTCGGTATATACAGGCTGATTAATAAAAAAGAAATTTATTATTGAAATCAAGAAACTTATTGTTGAATTATATTTTAATATAATGTGATTGATGTTAACACTTATATCCAAATCTATTCCGAAATTTATACAGCTGCTTAGGTGGGTTAGGGTTTTTAAGTACTATAAGTCACAATGGTGCTACAAATCATTGTCGATGGACAAGATGAAACTTTGATAACAGGGCATTTACCTGCTTTAAAATATTGTTATAAAATTTATATTTGCCGCAGCTGGAGACATCTCCTACATTAATAATTCCGATGAAAATAAAACGTTAACCGTCTGGGATAATAAAAACGGCACTATCCGAAATCTTCTATGGAGCAAAAAGCGTTGACATCGAACATTACAACAATGGAATACTCATCTAGAACTACGAGAGATGTTAATTATAAACAAGATAGGTGTTCAGCTAAGTTAGTTCAGCTTATGCTAGTTGAGTTTATATTTCGGTGTGAATTGTTTTCGGAGAAATCAGCTGTTATTTGTGTGTAAATAAAGTTATAGAAAGTGAATGTAAATATCAGTTTTAAATTTAAATTGAACCCACGAAATTTATAGCAATATTGAGACTATTGAAACGGGAGAAACTACATTCATGGGACAATTCCGCCATCAGCTTAAGGAATCAGAAATATATGTATAATATATTAATAATTGGCCCTTTTAAACTGTGAAATAATTTCAATAAATCTGTTGAAGCGAAAGCCCATACTTACTTCGTTCTCATATGATATTTTTTTGACCTTGAAGTACCAATACAACTTAGTTTACTGTGTAAGAAACAGGTAAGGTAATTAACAATATCTTCGTTTAAAGAAAGTTTGTTTTTTTTTAATTATCTTTGCGATATTTTAACTTAAAGAATTGAAAAACCACAACACTATAAAAAAGGCAATGTTACCAGCTGTGGGTCCCGCTTACCAAAGCCGATTTCTAGCGATCTACCGGTTATAACTTTGGTTATGCCCTTCGTTGACAGTGGTTGTACTTTGACATAACCCTTTTGAACACTGAAAGTAGAACCGAAATCTTATGTTTAATTATTTTTGATTAAGTATATACACGTATGTGAATAACTTTGTAGCTCCTGTGGTTATTTAATCGTTAAAGTGATAATTCTGATAAACTGGACAGAAATTTATTATTAAATATTTGTGGGGACTTTTTTTTGATTATGAAGATTGGACTTTTACCTGTATAGTTTTTTGTTTACATATAATTTAAATAAACGTATAACCTGCCTGTTTGGTACCAAAACAACTGTATCCAGAGACCTGGCTGCTCAGGTATAATGATTATCATTTTTTCAAGTTATTTAGAATGCAGAGAAAAACTTTTGAACAATTAATTGCAGCTGTTGTTAGTACTGATGAAAATAAGGTGTTGTATAAAAAATATAGTGGAGGACATCATCTCATTGATATTAGTATTCAAATATTGATATTCTTGTGATATATGCCTACTCAAGATAGTTTAATAAGCAGAAGCAAGTGATAAGAAGAAACTTACATGTAGTAGATTTAGCTTAAATATAAACATATTGGTGTAACTGTCTAACAAATTTCCAAAAATATAAAACATCGATTACAATTGTAAAAGCTATCCAAACATTGTACATAAATTAATACTAATTTCCTTGTATTGAAATATTATATGTATTAGAAATAAAAATAAATATATAACCTAAAATGTCATTTAAGAAAGAGACAGACAATCAAAAACAACTACTGCTTTGGGTTATTACCGGTTGAAGATATTTCAAACAATGACGTAACAAAGGGCTCATTTGTGACGTTTTCGTGATGTCATTGGTGTTAACCAAGACCGCTAGAATGTGTTTGGTTCAAACCATTTAGGAACAATGATAACCGGTAGATCGCTAGAAATCGGCTCAAGTTGCCATTACATTATTTTTAAATTCCTTAATATCCCACTGTAGAGCATATGCGTCTGAAGAAAGCGTGTTTTGTAGATATAACGCACCTTGGAGCATTTACTTCATATGGCTTTAAGAGTATAAACAAAATAAAAATATCGTTTTATGGTATTAGGTAATGTCAAAAAACACTTTGAATCTGGAACTAAACGAAAAATTAGTTTCTTTGCGGGTTTGTTTCTGTGTGTAAAATTTTAATTACTCAGCTATTCGGAAGAACAGTCTGAAGTTTTGATACTTAAAAAGTATCTACTTAAACAATTTTCCTAAAATTTAATCTGCTTTAAATGATTAAAGTGACTAGATATTTTGGCAGAATATCAAATAGGTGAAGTAGGTTTGAATTAATATAGTTCAACAAAAATGTTACGTTCTTTCGCATTTATATTTAAATTTAAACTAAATCATACATTAGGATTAATATTCGATTCCTAACGAAATAGCAAGTATTAGCAAAGAGAAACAGATACAAAGAGATAAAGAGGGACGGGAAGTATCGTTCATAAGAGTCTTTCGCTTCTACGTTCAGTCTCAATGTTTGCCGCTCTTTTATGATTATATTTGCAAGAATATGTAACAGAGCTATTAGAGAATATACTCCCACCTTAAGACGAAACTTAGGGTTTATGCACGAAGGAGCACAATCACGTTACACTCTTCATGTTTTAAATGAACAATTTCTTAATATGTGATTGGTATTGGTTGTAGTTTGCTTGGCCACTGAGTAGACCTATAACGCACCTTCAACATTTTGTATTTTTTTAATTCGGAAATCGTTTCCATCTGGAATTATGATGGAAAACAGAACAGAATGCGATAAATAAAGTGTACTCAGGTCAATGGTGGGCATCTCCAAGACTTAGTTTGAAGTTTTTAATTCTTGTGTACTGATTAGTTATTGTTACATATTAAGAGAATATGTTTTTTATAAAATCAAAATACACTATTATAGGCAAATAAATCAAAAACTGGTCGACTTAGAGTTCAAATTTTGTCAAAAAACATATATTTATCAATCAAGGTACACTATACACACAATTTTTGGAAAATGAGTAGCGTTTGCCCGTTTTGGTTTTTGTCAAATTTGATCTTAATGTATTATCTGTTTTAAAAATAGTTTTTACTTGGTATGTCTCTCCAATACTTTTAATTTTTTAAGATAGACCGGAAAAATAGGGACTGACGTTTATAATTGTAGAGCTAATATCAGCTTGTGCGTTGTTATTTAAATTGGAAGTACTTTGTGTTTAATGTTTAATGCAGATATTGGGACACCCTCTGTAGAGATATCGGTATGATGGCAACATCTTCTGCCAAATGGGCATCAAAAAGGAAACTCCAAAGTCAATTAATCAATTAATTACTAAAAAAGTCAAGCTACGAATATTGTATAAACCACTTCAAAAAACATTGTTCGAAAGCGATTCCTGAAAAGAAATCGAAACGTCACATTAAACAGATAAATATCACACAAATTACGTCCTACCATATTAACAGGAAAACTAGTTGATAAATCCGTAGACCTACTTTTACATAGTTACTAGAGAGTTTTTTCTATAAGAAAACTGCTCTTAGATACTACACCTTGATTTTCAAATACTTAACTTATCTGTATTTTTAACCGACTTCCAAAAAGGAGGAGGTTATCAATTCGTCGCGAATTTTTTTTGTATGTATGTTACCTGATTTCTTCTCCTGTGGTGAACCGTTTTGAATGAATATGGTCTTGTTTAATAGAGTATATATCCGGATTGGTGAAACTTCAAATTTGGGTAATGAATTCTATTGGTAAAATGTTGAAATTTGTGAATGAACACATGCGAGAATGGAAATCGACCAATATCCCTAACATATTGGGAGGTTTTTCAAAAACTCCTTATGGATGTGTATAGTTTTTTAACGTTTAATCTATTAAGGAAGATCCATATGTGATCTCATATATTTTTCTGCGACGTGCAACTTGCAGTTTTGCAGAAAATCGACGAAAATTCCAATATTCTTATCAAAAATTTCATCAAAGTGACGTTACAGACATTTCCTCATAAATATTTTAATTCCAACGTAATAGTGCGGAAATTGTATGCTCTGAAAGTTATAATTGCGAATTTCAAAATTTTGTATGTAAATATCAACCATATAGGTAGTAAAGCATAGTATTTTCTGCTCCTTAAATCAATGAGTACCAAGCTCGTTTTGTTTGTATACCAGGCAAATACCTATTTAAATTAAAATTTTCCATTTTGCGAAGACGGTGCTTTTCGTTGTCGATTTCTCCCGGCCTAATAGAAAATGCAGTGACAACACATGTCAAACTCTAAACTGCTATTTGGTGCGTTTATAAACAGGGTGTTTAGTTATAGCAAACAAAATCACAAAGTAAAGTGATAAAAGGAGTTGTATTTATATGATTATTGAAATATAGGACGGACTAGAATGATGGTCCATAGGGAGCCGTATATCCAGGATGCTTGGAATATAGGGTGGAGTGGACGTTTGGTGGTATAAAAATGTTGGAAAAAATGTGGATTTAAAATTATATAGGGTGATTAAAAAACTGTTATATGATGTGGACGTAAACAAATCATATATAGGGTGGTTGAAATATATGTTGGAGTTGAATTATATTTATACAGTGTGATTAAAAAATTATAAAATTATTTAATATATAAAATGTGCTATTTATTTCCTAGAGTTGTATTTTCTTATAATTATTTTCAGCTTTTTAGTTATAGGTGGAACTCGGTTATATATTTTTTAAAAATATTTTATTCAGAAACCATTGTGAGGACTGAAAAACCCAAAAGAAACTACTATCTATATCGGAAATCTGCAAAAATTGTAAAGGGCTTATTAGGCTAAATAATCAAATTTTGAGGGCTAGAATCTACAGATTAGAGATTGGATATTCTTAATGAGTCACTAATCTAAGAAGATCTGTATAACACTGTTAGTCAAGGCGAAATTAAATTTTTCTTCGAAGCTCCCACTCAACGCAAGTAGAAGGATTAATGTGCATAAAAAATGTCCAGTTACAAGTCCTATACAGACCAAACTATAAGCAATCGAATAGAACAAAACAGACAACCGCCATTCTCTGTTTCAACTCGTAGTTCCCTAGGGCGGCAACAAATTTGTCTTAATTTCGAGCCAAGTCCAATTGCGAAAACCCCACTAATGTTGGCTTTTACTTGTTGCTTCATTATATCGTGTTTGCATTAGGTTAACACTAGCAGTAACAAAGTGAAGTACGTTTTGAAACTTGCCAACAGCGCGCCGAGTGCCAAGTCGATTGCAACACCAGTTAAGTTTCGAAGTTAAGAAATATGTGTGTTTGTATTTGATCAACATCAAAGTTAGTTACCGTTCCGTGGAAAATCACACTCAGCAAAAAAGGAGAAGGCATTATGTGCCCGCTTTTCGTTGTTATTGTTCTCTGGTTGTGACATTAATGAACATTAATTGGAAAACTTTGGTGTGTTCGTCTCGTGGGCGGGAAAAACTAGTGGGCGGTTTGCTAAAGAGTTGTTACTCTGACAAACTAGTGAATTTGTAATAACCAACATATTTCACAATAAAATATGCATTTCATTTAAATTCTACACACTTTTCTCATGATGAAATGATATTTGTTGTTTTCTGAAGCTTATTTGTGGCATGTTTTAATTTCTTTGGTTTTTCTTGGTAAATAACTCATTAAGGAAACAAATGTGTATTTAAAAAAAATTAAAACGTTTCAAGGTTTCGATATTTTTGGCATTTTTATATTTTTTGGGATTTTTAGAATTTTTGATGTTTTAAACATTTCTGCCTATTGTTTCACGTTCTCGACGTTTTTGACAGTTCTAACTTTTTGGACATTTATTACAATTTTGACATTTTTATTTTTTTGGTATTTTTGGGATTTTTGATATTTTTGACATTTTTGACATTTTGGTCATTTTTGACATATTTGACACATTTGACATATTTGACGTTCTTGACATTTTTGACAATTTTGCATCTTTGGCATTTTGCCATTTTTGACTTGTTCGACATTTTTGACATTTTCGAAATTTTGAATATTTTTAACATATTTGTCATTTTTGACTTTTTTGACGTTTTAGACATTTTAGACATTTTTGTCATATTGACATTTTTGGCATTTTTGGAATTTTGACATTTTTGACCTTTTTGACACTTTTCACATTTTTGACATTTTTGACACTTTTGACATATATGACGTTTTCGACATTTTTGAAAATTTTGCAATTTTTTCATTTTGACATTTTTGTCCTTTTCGACATTTTTCACATTTTTGATATTTTGAACATTTTTGACGTTTTAGACATTTTTGAAATTTTTGGCATTTGGACATTTTTGTTATTTTTGACAATTTTCACATTTTTGCGATTTTTGACGTTTTTGGCATTTATGGCATTTTGACATATTTGTCATTTTTGACATTTTTCACATTTTGGACATATTTGAAATATTTTTGGCATTTTGGCATTTCTGACATTTTTGACATTTTTGGCACTTTGACATTTTTGACATTCTGAACATTTTTGACATTTTGGCATTATTTGCATTTTGACATTTTTGTCATTTTTGACATTTTTCACGTTTTTGATATTTTGGAAATTTTAGACATTTTTGACATTTTTGACACTTGACATGCTTTACATTTTTGACATTTTTGCCATTAAGGAAATTATGGACATTTTCACATTTTTTTTTTAAATTTTCACACTTTTCACATTTTTTACTTTTGTGACATTTTTTACATTTCTGACAGTTTTATTAAAAATACCGCAATGTATCAATTACATGAGTAAGTGTTCGAGAGATCATTCTCATGTGGAAAGCGCAACTGATGAAGGTTCCCTGACCAGGAACACTATATGTATCAAATATATTGTCTTGCGTACAAAATAATGACACCTAGAGAGTATAGAAACACAAAACCTAGAAACTTCACAGATTTTACCATTGTTAATGTTTAAATAAATCTTAAACTAATTTGAATTAAGTATTATATTTTCATACTCTCTTCGAGGTGTCATTCCTTTGTACGCAAGACAATATATATTATTTATATATTATATATAATATATATTGTTTCTGGTCAGGGAACCTTCATCAGTTGCGCTTCCCACAATTGAATGTCCTCTCGAACACTTCTTTATGTATTTGATACATTTCGTTCAATTTGAAGACGCGAGATGTAAGACCGACATCTAGGATTTTCCAGAGAATTAACACACAGAGGTTCCGAATCTGGAGCCGTACCGTGTAATTGCTGGTCTCCTAGGAGTTAAGGGAGAACAGCAATTACACGGAACCTCTGTGTGCTGATTCTCTCGAAAATCCTAGATGTCGGTCTTACGTCTCGCGTCTTCAAAATTATGTAGCTTGTGAGCATTATCCTTTGATACAAGTTGTTGGCTGGTTTATTTTGACAAATTAGTTACGTATCTATGTAACTTTTTTATTCAAATAATTGACATTGGGCGTGTAAAATTAGATACTATTAACGTTTTTTAAGGGTTTATAAGGATACATTTTGCTGTATAAATTTAATATTCACCTTTTCAATTTAAAATAATGAAGCCTCTCTGTTTATGTGGTAAATTAAAAAACTCGCCTATAAAGGCTTCTTTTGTTCCCTGGTTACGATGTAACAAAAAGTCACTAAAAATTCCCCAATAAATTCAAAACAAAAGGAAATCTTTCGTAATAACCTGAAACCTGATAGACTAATAATATTTCTCACAAAGCCAACGGTTTATCGACCGGTGTATTCTTGTTTTCTGTTTTTCGATAAATCCTTCCTCTTTTATTGTTTTCCTTTTCAGATTTTATGCTACACCAAAAGGTTGGAAAGTAATTTCCAGCGATTCATGGTCGCGAGAGTCTCCTTCCAGGCGTACATTTCCTTCGAGGCTGATTTTCCTTTTCCACGGCAACCTGTTTAAAAGGAAAACATACCGTGGATGCAATTGTTTTCAATTTGATTGTGGAGTATATTTCGCGCATTTGTTTTGATGTTGAATGAAATTACATTGTGTTGGTGATATTGAAGGAAAAATATTATGGTGTACAAACAAAAGAAAACACCATCCCCTATTTTTTTGTAGCGTTCCTTGTAACGAGTTTGTTTTTGGTGGAAACTAAAGGAAATTCTGAGTGATGAGGGTAAGTTTGCTAACTTTTTACTATTTTGTTTTGTTCTAACACAAAAAAATGTAGTATTGTACGTCCATAGTCTTAGCGGATCTTTGCTACCTCTTTTATTTATTAATAATAAGAATTATGAAAATACCTATCTGACTTGTGTAGGCAATATAGATTATTATTATAATAAAGTTGTTTTAGTAGTTGCTACCGACTCATAGATGTCTGATTTTTGGAGGACATTTGAGGAATTTTCTAGTTTCTTGATAACAGCCAAAAGTTAAAGCGGAGCACAGGAGAAGAACTAATGAGCTAAAATGAGTGAGTGATAAGGCCGGAGATAAATTTTGCATTTATAAAATCCCTTGTGAATGTAATAAATTCTATATTGGAGAAACCTCTAGACCTCTGAATGTTCGAATAAACGAACATAAAAATTACATAAAAAAACGACAATTTGAAAAATCCAAAATTTGCGAACATGCTTGGGACCTTGGTCATAAAATACTGTTTCAAAATTCAGTTGTATTACACAAAGAAGAACACAACACCAAAAGAAAACTAAAAGAGTCTGCTTTAATTTTGTTAAATGAAAACGATTGTATCGCTACTATCTCCGTAGAATTCAGTCGTTCTTGGTTGCCGATGATTAAGGAAGAAATTGCTAATGGTCATGTACTTGTGAACAACCCAATATCGGGATAGTTCATAAGGTTTTTCCTAGGTTTTCCCTTATGAATTTAATGGGATCACTGAATCAACAAAGTTCTTTGGTCGCATTTTTGGCGAATGCACTATCTTATAACAAAGTCGCACCTAGGAGCGCCATATAAAATTCTGAAGATCTCCCTTTCAAATTCTTCTAATTTGAAAAGGGACTGTATTATTATATGATCTTTAGAAATTTCTGTGCTACCCTGTATATTACAAATAAAATTCTCGTCAAAAATCAAATAATACACATTGTCAAATATTTTAATTTACATTTTAGAATTGTGCCTTTTTTATTCATAGTTTCTTAACCATTGACAACGGGGTCTGACCTAGACCCCGAAACGTTTTGAATATACAGCAATTTTTCTTTAATGTGGTGTTATTTCCCAAGAAGTACTTAGACATTAGGAGTAAAATGTGTCTCACCCTAAATAGAAATTAATGTATGTTTTTGTGTTTTTCTTTAAAAGACATTTTAAAAGTTATTTTGGGTGGCTACTTTTGAAATCCCTGTATATTGTATATATTGTCTTACGTACAAACGAATGTCACCTCGAAGAGAGTATTCAATATTTCTGACGAGTGAACCTTTGTGTGCTAGAGTCCTCGAAATTCCTAGGTTTCGGTCTTTACATCTCTCGGCTCCAAATCACTCTATGGGTTGATTATCTCGATGACATCTAAGAGGCTAATTTTTACGGGGGCAAAAATACATAATAATCCCAGTATCGTTCATCAAATTTACATTAACTTTCAATCTCTAAACTGGAACTTTTATTTTAAATGTTCTGAAAAATACAGATAAGTTAAGTACTTGCATATCAAGGTGTAGTATCTAAGGGCAGTTTGTGGAAACTGCCCGGAACACTAGTTGCCCTCTTATAGAAAAAACTCTACCGCAGGATTAACTGTGAGAAAGTAGGTCAACAGATTTGTCAACTAGTATTCCAGTATAATATGTTGTGTATTTTGTGTTGTACGTATCTGTTTTTTTGTGACGTTTCGATTCCTTATCAGGAATCGTTGTCGAACAATGTTTGCTTGAATGTTTTGCACTATATTCGCTTGACTTTTTTGGTAATGTCAATTGACTGATTAATTGACTTTGAAGTTTCCTTTTTGATGTTCATTCGTCAGAAGTTGTTACCATGCAACCGGTATCTCTACAGAGGGTGTCCCGATTTCTCCATTATTCAACAACATGCAGACACTTTCTTTGATTTTTCTTTTTTTGGTATGTTCTCCTTTAAGTAGTATTTTTGTCTTATTCCAGTCCATTTTGTGTGTAGCATTATCCGTGAGTACATGATTTGCCAATCTTGATCTGTCTATATGTCTTCTTGAGATGTTGTATTGGTGCGCTTTTGTTCTAATTTGAGAGGTCTTGATGTCTCACCGGTATATGTTTTTTCGCAGGCACAAGGTACACTGTACACACAATTTTTGGAACTTTGAGTACCGTTTTCCGGTTTTGTTTTTGTCAAATTTGATCTTAAAGTATTATTTGTTTTAAAAATTGTTTTTACTTTGTATTTATTGCCAATGCGTTTAATTTTTTCGGAGAGACCGGAAACATAAGGAATAACGTTTATAATTGTAGAGTTAATATCAGTTTGTGTGTTGTTATTTAAATTGGAAGTATTGTGTTGCTTGTGTCGTTTGTTGGTTTCTTTGTTTTTTCTCGATTTGGTAAATTGTTTTGTTTCTGAAATATCTTGGGTATTCGTTTTGTTCTAAAACTTCCTTTATCAAACTTTCTCAAAAATTTCCTTTGTTGCTGAAACTGCTTTGGCTCTGTCATATAAGGATTTAATGACTCCTTTTTTTACATTTAAAGAATGGTTTGAATAAAAATTCAAATATCTATTAGTATGCGTTGGTTTCCTATAAATGCTTGTAGTGAAATTGTTGTTTGATCGGTCAACCAACACGTTTTATCTTTAAAATAACCATAGCGACATCTACTGGTCGTTTGTGAAACCACACTAGTCTGCCTTCCTATCCAGTTTCACTGATAAACCAAACACCATAATCGCTGTCAACAATTACGAATCAGATCAGAAAAATGCCTTCAGTAGTCGCGATGATCTTCAAACAGATTATAAATACGGAAACCGCTGTATACCCACATTTCAGTGCTCGCTCACAAAATAAGCAAATAGAATAATCGAGAAGCGCAATTAAGAATTAATTAACAATTAGCAAGTTAATTATTGCTGTTCTGCCTGAGGGAATCGAAAGCACAGCGCGGGGCATTCGGTTGGGTTGGCTCTCCATCAAAAAAAAAAGAGAAAAGCTAACGTCGGGAATTATGACTTTAAAAAAGGTAATTGAATTGTAATTCTGTTAGCGAATTCTTAGTTTTTATATTCTGTTTGCGAATTCATTTTAAAATCACCATCGTCTACGTGGGCTTAATTTTATTCTTGTTACGAATTCCGTTTGAGAGATTTTTGTCCGTTTTCTTCCCTTGTTGATTTTGCTTTAAAGGCTGACGATATTTTGTTTCTATAACTTTTAGAATGTCGGTGAAATAAATAGGGATGTTTAATTAAAAGCTGAATAGAGCTGGTTACTAGAGTTGGTTTGTAAATACAGTGTCCCAAAGGGATGTAGATGTTTTGTTGCTTTACTGGGTAGACGCAAGAAAACTGATGGTTGTGGTGCTACAGATTCTACGAAAGTGGTCCCTGGATAAAAATGTCGGTTAAAATATCTTTACTTCTCCCTCTCTCTTTTTAGCTTGATAAACCTTTCTCAGCGATGTTCAAAAGCAAATATTTTCTCACCAAGTCATTATGTCAACTATGAGAGAGAGAGAGAGAAAGAGAGAGAGAGAGAGAATCTTCAACATTTTTTCACACTCCACCGATCCAATATGATCCAATAACTACTAGTAGTAGGAGGTGGGTGGGGGTCGTTGAATTATTTTATAGCTTTTACTGCATTATTAATATCAATATTGTCTTCTTTTAACTTAAAAATTTTATTTTACTTAATTATATGTTTAAAATTGATACAGCTTATTAAGTGAAATATAAATAAGTCGAAATAACAATGGTTCAAGACTCTCGCTCACTTTTACTTTAATCGGATAAATTAGGATGTATACATTATATACTTGTTAACTAGTGTCTGCCCCTAGCAAATACCTTACCACTTGTTAGCACCCGGCTCCCCTAATGTTTAAATGAATTTATCTCAATCCAAGTTTATACTTGAACTGTGCTCAAAATACTGGCAATGCTATTTGTATTTATTTTTGTTTGTTAGAGAATTACAAGAAAGGTAATTATTTTAGGTACTTTCTGTCCTCCTGAATTAGCTACGCCGACGAAGTCGCGGGCAGCAGCTAGTATTCTATAGTATTCTCTTTGGAATGCTGGCCATTCTTTGGATTGAATTCTATTATTTTAGGCTGCATTTTCCTTTCGTATTTCCTCGCAAACAGTAACCTACCTACTATTGATTTCCCATCTAAGCTGAAAAGGTCCCTGGAATGCTCAAGTATGTTTTACGGCCGAGTACGACGTGTTTAATTCTACAGGAAACAGTATTCAGGCCGTAAAGTACCCTTCAATATCCCCCAAAATGTTCATATCGGAAATACGGTCTACTTCCTGAAACGCGACCCAAGCGCCGGCTTATGTGAACTTCTCCCAGCATCACAGAGACCTCCATTTCAACGGGAAACCGCACCAGCAACTATAACCGACCGGCTCACATGCATAGTTTATAATTAAAGTTTCAATTGTTACATCTCAATATCTAAGACTCAGACTCTATGTTGTGAGAACACTCTCGGTGCAATTGGCCGCGAAATTATGTGTAAACCCTTGGCGATTGTCGACTACAAAGTTCCGTCGATTCGGTCGGGTGATTCCGATTGAAACATTTCCAATATTTGCTCGACGTAATCAGGCGACGACTTGAAAATTCTCGAGTTTAATCAAGTTTGTGTTCGTGATGCGTTCATTGTAGTTTATTTATTTACATGAATTTGGAATTCGATTGAGTCGAAGTTTGTTTGTGTTGCGTATACAAGGCGAGGCTTTTGTTGAGATAACTGCATTTACGAAGAGGACTGGAAATATGGAGCTCTGAAAATATTCTTGTTGGTCTGTGAAATGAACTACTTACAATTAAAACTTAAAAAAATGACATTACTGTAAAAGTTTTACCTGCAGATAATGGCAATGCCACAGTAATTTTAAAGAAAAGTCAATGTGTCAAAATTCAGAACATAATCACAAAAGATCTAACAAGTTCTAGCTGATTCTACTTTTTCCGGATTTATTTATATATCTGAACCAACATCTATATATAAATAGGCAGAGGCAAAACGATTAGGTACCATTTTCTCCTCTGTTTCTCAACCGATTTTCTTCATTTATGTTTTATTTAGTAGCTACTGACGACCTTCAGCGCAGAAGGCTAATATTAATTTATAATATTGGTTCATTCATTAAATAAAATATAATAAAAATTCATTATTTACGTCCATAATGTCAAAGCCAAACAAATAAATGTGCCGCCGCCGCCAGACTCAAAACATTGAGTAATTATTTATAGAGGGAGCAATGCTGTTATATACTTAGAGCATGTACTTCTGGAAGTGGCATGCAAGCGTTGTTATTGTTTATTGACTTTATAATTATACAGGGCGATTCCAGATATATTAGAAATCATTTTTTTCGTGGGTTGCACATAAGCAGTTGCATATATAGGGTGTTTAAAATATAGAGTAGAGTGCAATTATAACTAATAAAATAATTATATAGGGAAGCCCATTATCGGTTGAATTTACAGGGTTCTTGGAATAGAAGGTGCAGTAGAATTACAGTAAAACAGGGTGGTGCAAAAAATATTATACATAGATGCATGTACAGGGTGGCGGAAATGGAAATGCAACATTTCGTAACCCATAAGCAGTTGTATATATAGGGAAGATGAAATATAGGGTGAGAGGAATTATAGATGTATAGGATGATGATAAAAAATGTTAGAAAAGGAAATGATTTATAGAGTAGCCCACGAAGAGTTCCATATATATAATGATTGAAATATAAGTCGGAGTAGAACTATAGTTACAGAAGATAATTAAAAATTTCATAAACAAAAAGAGTTAATATGGTGGGTCATAGGCAGTGGCATATACAGAATGGTTTGCCTGGTGGTTCAAAAATGTTAAAAAATATTATGCGTGGTCCATGAGCAGTTGCATATACAGGGTGGTGGAAATATATAATGAAATGGAATTATTATAATGAAGATTTTAATAAATGTTATAGAATTGAGTGCAATTATTGCTATACAGGGAGGTTAGAAAAAATATCATTAGCGGTTGAATCGTTCAATTTTTGGGGATGTTGTGTATGAGCCTCTTGTACCCAATTAAGATTACTTTGCGACGAGTAGCGGCAGTTATGTCGATTAACCGTACCATTTAAACAAAATGTAGCCTCGTCTGAAAACACCATATTTCTTATAAAATTATTATCACGGTTACAAATATCCATCATCGTTTCACAAATTGCAAACATCTGTCGAAATCGTCTTCGGGGAGTTCTTGAACGAAGCGAATTTTGTATGGATGATATTTTTCTCGCCTTAATATCTTTCCTACTGAACGACGGCTAATTCCATGCATATTGGCGAGGTCGGTAGTGGATAAGTGAAGATTTTCTTCCAAAGATATAGCAAGATTTTGAGCTACACGTTCATTACTTGCACTTTTTAACCGTCCACTTTTTGGTGAATTGCTAACTGTTCCACTTGTGTCGTACCTTCGCAAAGTTTTCGTCACTACTGAACGGGATATTTGTGTATTCGGATGAACAATGTTAAAAAGGTCACAAACTTCTTGATGCGTCCTTTTCCTCTCACCATACCCAATCATCATTAATAATTCTATTCTTCCTCTTTCACTTAATTCGGCCATTTTACGATGAAATTAAAACAATACAATCTTTTTACGTTCAAATAAAAAAAACTAATAACTTATTTTGACAATTTCACTTCTGCAGTGAATTTCATGGACTACTAAACTTGATTCAGATTTAATTTGCGCCTGATTTAAACAAACACACGTGTATGGAACAAACGGTGCTGTTCGATGTGACGGTATAATGCCACCGATTGGCTAATAGAAATACAAATCCTTATCGAGCGGTTTGTTTATATCGGGCGTAAATGAAATCTGAACCGAGTTTAGCTACCATCGAATTTTTCCTTTCCTTAGTTACTTTTCTGTTAATATCTCGGTAGGAATTGAAGTAAACAATATCAAACCCGATATTTTTGTATTCGCAATAAAATGTTTCATCAGAAGCTAAAATACTATACAGGGTGTTTCATTGCAAATTTTAAAATCGACATTACTTCCGGTAAAACAGGAAGTTGAAAATTGTAAAAAAAATGGAAACAAATAGGCAATCTACTGCAGTATCCACCTTCCAAATTTCATGTTGATATCTCTAATAATTCTAGAGATATTTACTTGGTTCGACACATTTGCGCATCACTGTATACAGGAAAGCACAAAAAAATTCTAAAGATCGTTTGAATTATCAAAGCTTCTTTCAAATTGGAAGAATTTGAAAGACTTATCTTCAGAATGTCATATGGCGCTCCTAGGACTTTGTTATAAAATAGTACATTCGCCAAAATGAGACCAAAGAAATTCTGATATTCCAGAGATCTCATTAAAGCCATAAGGGAAAACCTAGGAAAAACCTTATGAACTATCCCGAAATGGGGTTGTTCAAAAGACAATATCATTATTACTTTCATCCTTGATTATTGGTCATCAGGAACGGATGAATTTTATAAAAGTCGCCTTCATTTAATAACATTAAAGCAATATGGTTGAATTCCGAAATTGTATGAAAAGTCCAGACATGTTCAAAATTGTAAAAAAAATTGGAAACAAATAGGTAATCTACTCCAGTATCCACCTTCCAAATTTCATTTTGATATCTCTAATAATTCCAGAGATATTTACTTGGTTCCACACATTTGCCCATTACTGTATAAATTGTTTTGCTTCACCTTGTATATTACAACCTAATTTATCCGGATTCCATTGAAAAATGCATGTGGATATCAAAAAAACAAAAATTGATTGCTTCTGTCACCCCCCATACTGACCGCAAAACGATGGGGAGAACGATACGTGAACAGACGGCCATTCCATATATTGTTTTCTAAGAAAATAGATCGCCTCGTATATCTTTGCCTCGGCATGAGGTCCAATAAAAAACCAATTTCACCGCATTCTCGGTAAATTGATTCCGGTTATATGGATCATACGGAATATGTTTGGTGAAAATGTTGATATCGTTATGATAATGACAAAAAGGTGATGTATAGCAGTGGATGCCACTCGAGTAAGTCCATATTTTATGTGAAAACATTCCGTGGGATGATTGGAAGCACGCAGCGCCACGGGATAGAATGTCCGTTACCGGTATTGATGGGATAATAAAAAAAGATGAGGTGCCATATTGGATTTGTTATGGGTTATGCGATTAAGTTCGAGCTGGAGGTAATAAGAATTAGATGTTCAGAAAATTTGCGAAAATAACATTGTAAAAGACGTAATATTTGATGTTCGTTTGAGGTCCATTCCAAACGTTTATTGGAAGTTAAAATGAAAATATTCAACATATAGTGCGGTATCTTTGGCAGTTAACAGAGGATTGCTTTGATACCTAAAATATAAAAATCTCGTGTCACGGTGTTAGTGATCGAATTTCTCCGAGGCGGCTCTACCGATTTCTTATGAAATTTGTTATGTATATTTGACGGGTTTGAGATTAGGTCGTGAAGTATATTTCATAGGAGGGCTGTCTTTTATATTTCGGTATTGGACAACCCTAGTGTTGCAATCTGACAACTGACAACTCTATCGTAAAGTTTGACATTTTTGAGGTTATACGTACTCAGAACTTTTTGACATACGAGCGCTATGTGTTGTTTACAGTGACTTAAAGGATTCATCTCGGCCAAAAAATGGAATTAAATCGTGAACATTTTAGTGCGATTATTTTTTACAACTTTCGACGTGTATTAAGTCAGCAAGAGTGCATGGATGAACTTAATTTAATTTTTGGCAATGAAACTCCATCAAGGACTACTGTTTATCGATGGCATGGTGAATTCAATCGAGGTCGTAGTTCACTCCAAGACGAATTTCGTGAAGGGCGTCCAAAAACAGTTGTTGTTCCGGAAACCATTGATGCTGTGCGCGAACTGATATTGCAAGATCGTCATGTGACCTATCGTGAGATTGAGTCAACCTTACACATTAGTGGGACCAGGATACATTCAATATTGCATAAACATTTGAATGTCAAAAAAATTTGTTCGCGTTGTATCCCACACAATTTGTCAATGGTTCAAAAAAGGCTTGTGTCGATTGGTCCAAAGAAAAGCTCAAAAAATACGATCGCGGTGCTTCAAAAACCTTTATGACATAGTGACAGGTGATGAATCGTGGATTTACGCGTATGAGCCCGAAAGTAAACAGCAGTCGACTGTATGGGTGTATCAAGATGAGCCGAATCCAAGAAAAGTTGTTCGCGCACGAAGCACTTCCAAGAAAATGATCGCCTGTTTTTTCGGAAAAACTGGACATGTCGAAACCGTACTACTAGAACAACGCAGAAGAGTCAATTCTGAGTGGTATACAAAAATTTGTTTGCCAGTTGTCTTCCAAGAAATGAGGAAAACCAACCGCCGAAGACGGATCACTCTTCACCACGACAATGCGAGCTCTCACACATCGGCTCAAACAATTGCATTTTTGACCACGCAAAATATCGATTTGACGAGTCATCCGCCGTATAGTCCTGACTTTAGAATGCATGTTTTGGAGATACCTCAATCAGAGTGGAAAAAATGCTTCGGCAATTGGTTCGAACGCATGCAAAAGTATATAGATCTTCATGGGGAATATTTTGAAAAACCATAAATCGGTTTTCGATGATTAATATTTGTTTTTGTTCTCTAATCCCGAAATATAAAAGGCAGCTCTCGTACCGCTAGGAAATTAGGGTATCCATATCCAGAAAAATTGTTTAGCAAATATAATTTAAATAATAACATATTAATAGTCTGAGAAAATTAGGTTTCAATAAATGTTATTAATAATATAACACATATGTGTAACAAGTGAATCACTATTTAAATTAAATAGATACATTATGCCTCGAACCCAAGTCCCAAGGAAAGAAAATAATTTGGTTAAGTGCGAGTTGGACTCGCATACTAAGGGTTCCGTACCACCTTCAAGATTCTAATATTCCAGTTTCAGACAAGCAGGGAATTAGTGCATTTTCTTATACTTACCCTTATATCTTTAAAAGGAAGCGTTTTAAATTGATAAAAAATATACACTATCATTTTCCACGCAAAGACTTTTTATTTTATCTGCTTCAGGATTCGTTTGATTTTTATATGAATACATATTTATTTAATTTAGTCCCCAAAAATTAACATTAGAGTTTTATTTTACTACTAATCTTTCAGAGAAGCATTTTATAATCTACTGTCTCAATTTTGAGGCTCTGTAGATTGGAAGATATAGGGCAAAATAGGTCAAGTTTTAAATTATAAACTATTAAATATATTATTCAAATTATTTAAATATACAAATCAAATATATATATCAAAATAGTTTCTAAAGTGGGAATTAAGACGATGTTTAATATATTTGTTAACGGTCGATTTTTTTAGTTTTTCCCCCAGAAGTACCCCTAAAATCAAAATTTCTTCATTTACGCTATGTACTCCTGATCGGGTCACCAAACAATACATTGATACCAAATTTCAGCCTCTTCTGTCCAGTAGTTTAGGAGAAAATTGCTGTGATGTGACAGAGGCAGAAATCCGGAGTGATATCATAAGGGTATCCGTATATTGTATATACGAAACCCTAAAAAGAGTCGTCAAAAGTAAGGAAGCAGTGTTTTAAACATTATTTAGTAAAGTCTTAAATATAAACTTAAAACTTAAATCTACACAAGATCTAATATATAAGAATGTCGATTCCCCATGTTTGTGGTGGAACTACTCCAACGAATTTTATGACATTTTTCAACTGAATTTGATAGATATAGGTCGTAAAGTATATGTTATATGATTACGATTGTCCCTATTCAGAAAAAAAAATTAAAATAAAAAAATTTTAAATCGTGTAAACAAAATGTGACACAGACTTGAAAATTGGTGTATATCCTTACTTTAAAATAACAAAACAATCCATTTTCATATTAGATATATTAACTAACGAAAAATTAAACAAACCCCAAACACAAAACGTTTTGAGAAACTGTACATAATACGAGTTGAAGAAAAAGGATAGTAAGAAAATAGTGACGAAAGGCAATAACCATAAAAGTTTTGAAAACCAGCATTTACAACGTAAAACACAATTTTTAGCATGATTTATAAACAATTTTCCAAACATTGAATGCCATTTCATACGTCCGATTTTCTCACTCATTTGACGGCTCGATGTTTCACAACAATTACAGCACATATAACAATGAAACAATTATTCCTATCCTAAATCCGATCTAATTCAATTCCCTTATCAGTTTGAATTAATTATAACGGCCACATGAACACAATGGTTGGTCCGTTTTCTATACAAGTAGAATAATACGGAATTGAGTTTGTGTTAACTAATGAAAAATGAAAAGAGTGTTTGAACAATAGAAGAATTGCAGATTATTAAATATTTAGGGTGGTGTTTAGATCAAGGTGTGTATGGAGTTTTATTGAGCCCTAAACTATAGTAGATAGCAGAACACAATTACTATGTGCCATAATTATCTGGAAAGAAATTGGTTGTCCGTGGGCTAAGATTTAGGATACATCCAAATTTGAGTAGGTTATATTGGAAGATTCTTAGATTTTCGCTAAAACTCAAACTTGTGAGTTCGAAAATTTTCATTTATTAATCTGCGAATATATGGCAGTAGATCCAATCTAAATTCTATTGTTTTCAGAGCGATAGAGTTTAAGGGTGGAAACGAAATCGGGAAAAAAATAATAAGAGATTATTGCTATATTTGTAGTGTACAAGCGGTGCTTAAAAATTGTATTTTTCTTCATTTGACCTGATTTTTAATGAAATTAAATGACTTATCCGTGAAAGCATATCAAAAGGAGTGTACAAACTACATATTATCCATATTTTGATTGCTGTGTTAGTTAATTTCTGTAAAAGAAGAAACAATTTTCCGAAAAGTTTAAAAAAGGGTAGGTCTAGATCAAATGGCGAAAATTAACTCAATCTGTTAAACACTGAAATCACAGCCTGCAGTAAAGCAGCTTGATCTCATTATGCTTTTAGAATACGAAGATTTTACCGTACAATGTATTTGCCGACTTGCAACCATAGAGTGGCCAGCAAGATTACCGGGTCTTACCCCATCAGATTTTTCTTGTGAGGTCATCTTAAATCGAAGATGTATCTAACGAAACTACAAACTAGTGTTAACGTGTGCCAGAGAATTGTAGATGAATGTAACAGAGAAGTGCTTCAGAATGATTGAGAAGAAATAGAAAGTAGATATTTAGTGATACAATTCACTGTTCCATATCATTGAACAATTCCGAAAGATTCGAAACACAAAGTGCGAGAGAAAGTCACACAGATCAGGTAGTGATATAGTTCGCAAAATATTGTATATTTATTTGACCGTTCTTTCATTTTAACAGGGTTTTCAGAGCAAATCAACGCAGTCATGCAACTAGATTTCAAAAGTTTATTTTTCAAGACGTAGAAAGTAATTTGAACAGGTTATAAATTCTTATAAATCCAATAGAAATATTCCCACCTAGTCGACAAAGACACAAAGATTCATTCATATAATTTTAAAGACTCTTAGATTTTGTTATTTGTAAATTACAAAGTAAGAATGTTGAAAATTGAGTGATAATATAAAATGGATAACACATTTTCAAATGGTATAAGCAAAAAAAGTCAACCTATTTACCGCCAGCAGGAAAAAGAATATTGGAACAATTCAACTATATACTCTATTTTTTTGGATTACATTAAAACACTAACCTCTGTGGTAATTTTCACAAATTTATTATATTTTATTTGACAATTGTTTCGCTCTGATAACAGGCTTCGTCAGAATTGAATATTAAACTAAATGCTAAACATCTGGATATATTATATAGTGTTGTAAGATTAAAATGAGTATATAGATAGAAAGCACAATATGTTTACTGTATAATATTAGTGAAGGTAAATATTCTCAATATAAACTTAAATTTTGTATTATATAAGTATATTAAGATTAAGTAAGGGAGATATATTTGTATTAGTTTGGTCATTTAAAAAATGTGAATTTTTATTTCTATTTATCTCAATTGGTTCTAAAATAGTTAGTTTTTTACTTTTTTGATCTAGATGTAAAATTTCGAAAGTAGTTTGGGGAATATGATTTTCATTTAATAAATGATCGGCAAATGTAGATATGTTGTATTTTTGATTTTCATAGGCTTTTGAAGGTTCAGATCATCTTGTTTTAAATGACCTTCCTGTGTGACCGATGTAAAATTTTGGGCAACTACCACATGTTCACTTATAGACTTCTGAGTTTTCATACTTATTAATTTTATCTTTATTATTTTTTATGTGTTTGGCCAAATTATGGTTGGTTTTAAAGGCTGTTTGAATATTTCTGTTTAGTAGAAATTGAGAATTGTTTTCAGATGGAGAACCTATAAATGTAATGGATTGGTGAAATTTTGAGTTAGAGTTGGGAGAGGAAGGGTATACTTGTTCTATAGCTTTTTCTTTGATTTTCTGGATAATATGTTTCTATGATTTGGGGGTTGTAACCACTATTGATAGCAATGAGTTTTATCCTATTGGTTCATTGTCAAAGTTAAGTTTAGATAACGGGACAGTTCCTAATCTGTGTACCATGGAGTGATATGCTGCAAGTTTGTGTTGGATTGGATGACATGAAGTATTGTGAATAGTGAGGTCTGTATGGGACTTTTATGATATATCGTAAAATTGTGTTTATTATCAGATATTTTTATAGTTAAATCTAGAAAATCTAATGTGTTGTTTCTTTCTGTTTTTAGTGTAAATTGAATTTTGAGGTGGAGTTGGTTTATGCAATTATGTAGTAGAGCGAAACAATTGTCAAATAAAATATAATAAATTTTTGAAAATTACTACAGTGGTTAGTGTTTTAAAATAATTAAAATGAATTTTCACCAAGGAATGACCGAAACAATCATCTATTTTTTTATACAAATGATTAGGTATACCCAGTAAAAGTATGCAGGGTTAAAAACTGTTCTAAAAATGCAATCACCTGTCCTTGGCCGGATTTGAGATGATGTTCCAAATGAAACATCACAGATCTATATCAGCATACTGGCCCCGATAGTAACATTCCAATCTTTAGATACGGTTTTGCCACGACCAATACAAAGTTTTGTTTTATTCTTTATATAATTTATATTCATCCTGGCACTTAATTTCTCCAAAGATTGTTCTTAATATTTTACGTTCCCAAATATCTGTTTTACTTTCGGTTTTGTTTGTCTTTTGCTTCCAACAGTTTGAACGTCCTTACTTTATGCTTAGATTTTGCCATCAGCACAATGCCATCAGCATAAGCTAGGCATTGGTGCCTGGAGCCATATATCAAGATATTTGCTAACAAAAAGTTTTTTCTTTTTCAACAAAAGAAGTTATTAAATGATATATTAAGTTATTAAATGATTTTTTTAACTTTCAAAATTTCTTTTAAACATTATTCGTCCTCTTACAGGAAGTTCTGTTTCTCATCTAAAAAATAGTGCACATTTCTTCGAAAAACTGTCTCATATAGAATACAAAAATACCTTTACAATAGCAAGTTTTGATATAGTAAATCTTTATAACAATGTTCCTGTTTCCAAAACACTTCCAATAGTAAAACAACTACTAGAACGGGACTTTTCATTAAATCAACGAACTCAGTTATCAATTGATACAATAATGAAACTACTAACATATTGTACCAAAACTACATACTTTCAATTAAACGATGACTTTTATCAAAAGGATTTTGGCATGGCCATGGGTTCTAGTGTCTCACCAGCATTAAGTAACATATTTATGGAAAACTTTGAACAACAAGTCATTTTATCAAAAGAAAATAAACCTTTAATTTGGTGGCGTTACGTTGACGACATTTTCGTAATTTGGGAACACAATCTTGAAGAACTAGATAAATTATTAAATGACAATAACAAAGAATCAACTATCTAATTTACCCTAGAAATTGAAGAAAATAACAAACTATCTTTCCTAGACATATTAATAACAAAAACAGAATCTTCATTCGAAACAGAAGTTTATAGAAAACCAACTCATACAAACAGATACCTACATTTCAATTCAAATCATCCGAATACAGTAAAGAAAGTTGTCATTTAGTCATTATATGATAGAGCAAAGGCCAACTGTTCTGATGATAATAAATTCAACAAAGAAAAAATAATTATAAAGAATGTTCTCACTGGAAACAATTACTCCATAAAATTTATCAACAAAGAGTTAAACAGACTTCAACAGAAAACAAACCTTCCGAATCAACCCAGAACTTCTCTTAACACTACTACTACTCAAGACAACAACATTACAGTTACAACTATACCATATATACTGGGTCTGTCAGAAAGATTGAAAAGAGTGGGCAACAGATTTAATGTTAAAACAACATTCCAAACAAGAAATACACCGAAAACTTTAATATCGAAAACAAAACCAACAAATAAAACCCAGAACTCAAAAAACTTCATATATAAGATTCCTTGCGAATGCAATAAATTTTATATTGGAGAAACATCGAAACCATTAAACGTACGACTAAATGAACACAAGAATTACATAAAGAAACGACAATTTGAAAAATCAAAAATTTGTGAACATGCTTGGGACCTAGGCCAGAAAATACAATTTGACAATTCAACTATACTTGATTGTATCGCTTCTACTTCTGTAGAATTTAATTGTATCTGGTTACCGACAATTAAGGAAGAAATTATTAATGGTAACCTCCTTTTGAACAACCCAATATCGGGATAGTTCATAAGGTTTTTCCTAGGTTTTCCCTTATGACGTTAATGGGATTACTGAAACAATAGAATTCTTTGATCGCATTTTTGGCGAATGCGCTATCTTATAACAAATTCGTACCTAGAAACGCCACTTATAAATTCTAAAGACAACTCTTTCAAATTCTTCTAATTTGAAAGCTGGTTAACTATAATTCATGATCATTAGAATTTTTTTTGTGCTACCTGTATATCTAAAAACAACAAATTTTCTAATGTCAATTTTAAATGTCATAAATCAAATTTTCATTTTGCAATCTACATCAATCAATATAAAGCCATTGACAACGAAGTCAGAATAGACTTTGAAACGTTTGATATTCCTGCAATATACGTCGTTTTATTTCTATTGTGATGTTATTGCCCAAAAAAACATAAAAATAATAAAAAAAATGATATATTAAGTGATACACACGCGCAAACGTCAAAAATTTCAGGTTGAAATAGTACTCATCGTCAAAAAGGCTATGCAATGGGGACCATGTCGAACATATGTTATAATAAAATGATTTAAAATCCATTGCCAGTCTCATTTTTCTTGTCGTAATATCAAAAAGTCTTTAAAGTTATAAGTGAATCATCTACATTAATTATTTTCCGCCAATAACATCAGAATTTAGAAAAATATCAAGGAATCACGTTTTAATTCACAAATTCGTTAAATATTGATAGAATTTAAAAATTTCGGCGAGCCATCCTGTATATGTAGTAAGGAAGCAAATAAAAAATACTACAAATCGATGATGCTAACACCTGCAAACCCACCCAGATGAACATTAGAAGCTGCTGTGAGATTGGAAACAACAAATTGAATTTAATGCTACACCAGTTATTCAACTATATGAACCTCTATCGCTGAAAAGGAAATCCTTTGCCTAGGGCTAGACTGACAGCTGGGTTCTGCATTTAAAATTACAATTTCAAGACATGAGAGTTAAAATTCATATTCAGACACTTAGTAAACAGAAAAGCTACGTACCGTAATATCTAGTTATATTTTCTTCCTTGAAATATAGTGGCTGACACGTTAACACCGTTGGGGCCGCTATTCTGGAAATGCTTTTAATAAGTAGCAGCTGAATGTGTCAACAGAAATCCCACGTGTTCTGCACAATTACTTCTTGGTGTGATATTAGTATAACCCAACAATAACGTACATGTTTCTAGTTAATAAAACGGAGTCTTGAAATAGTTTCAACATTTGCATATACGAGGCTAGAATTATAAGTCGAAAGAAATGTAATTTATTTTTCCATAAAATGTTTTAAATCGTTTTTTTTTGCCTCTTTTAAAATGTCTAATTTATTAGAAGGCAGTGTTTCTTTGTACAGTTTTCATGAACCATTCTGCCAAGAGACGAAAATATGAAAAAAAAACAGCGGCAGTCCTTCGAGATTGAACGATGGACAAGTATGAAACACATTCTAAGAAATTTGGACTCGACGACGATTATGCTCCAGCAGCTAGAAGTCAATCTATTGAGGAAACCGAGGTTACCCTGACATCTGATCTGGATAATTTATGCATTTTTGGGATTATGGGCTCATTGCGATTCCCTAAGAGTAGAGAATGGAATGTAAAAGAGAATTTGGAAAAGTATTTACGTCAGAGAAACCAAATTCCAACTGGTAGTCCCAAAGACAAAGCTACTCGCCATCCTGACCGTAGTACATAAGGAATACCGAGGGTCATCTGAGCATGGATAAATTAATGCTGGGTAAATTTCTTGGAAGGCATCAGAGCTAGGTGCCGGAAATGTGATACCTGGGGAGCTAGTAAGGGCTTGAAGATCCGGCCCAAGGGAATAATGCAGCAATACAATGTGAACGTCCCATTTGAAAAAATTGCCATTGACGTTGCCGGCCTATTTCCCGAGGCTGAGAGGGCAACAAATACATTCTGGTCGCAATGGATTACTTCAGCAAATGGCTTGAGGCATATGCTATACTCAATCAGAAGGCAACCACTGTGATGTCAGTGCTGGTAGAACAGTTACTCAGCAGGTTTGATGTCCCGCTGGAGCAATATTCAGACCAGAACTCCAGAAGGTCTGTACAATGTTGAGAATCAAGAAAACGAGAACCACATCTTTGCATCCGCAGTCAGACGGAATGGTGGATAGATTCAAGAGGACATCTATCCAAGCTCGTCAGCAATAACCAGCGTGATAGAGATGAGCATATTCCTCTATTCCTTTTGACCTATTGCTCAGCCGTACATAACTGCAAACGACTGACCCCAGCCAGGGTACAATTTAGAAAGGACATGAGATTACCTACTGATTTGGCTTATGGCTCACCAGAAGAACCGTCCCAAGAATTATGCCGACCAACTCCGACAGAACATGCTGGCAATGGACGAATTAGCCCGAACATAGATGTTGGTCACCGGCGTTTGGATAGCGAAACGCTATGTCCTCGACGCAAATTCAGTCGTGTTCCCAGAGAGGGACAAGGTCTGGCTGTACAACCCCTATAGGAGCAACAGGGTTGTATAGCCCGCCTGGGATGGTCCATAGGAAGTACTCAAGAGGTTGTCTATCGGAATCCAAAAGCTAAGATGAATCAACTAGCTCCCTACCATGAAGAGAATCTTTCCGATCGGGACGATCGGAATTAAAGGGGGACAGTGTTATAACATTTACATAACGTCATAAAAAAATGAAGAGACTGTTTAAATTAATCGTTCTGATAAAAACATTGCGAAACGGAAGAAAAACGGCTGTATATAAAAACTATCAATAGCGATATCCCCGAAATTTCGATAACTGTAGAAGCTCTAAGTTTGACGTGATCTCATATTCGAATACCAGGTATATTGGCACCCGAAAACACTGGAAAATTCTTCGGACGATTGAATTCTATATATCGTGTGTAACAAAAGTACCAGTTCCCCCCTCCTGTACTCCCTATAACCGCATTTTTCGAAAAAACGTTTCAAACAAAAGTTGTTAAATTTTGAGTTAAAAATTCAGAGGTGACCTTGTTCTTGACTTCAAGGTCACTGTTAAAGTTCATTTCAAGGTCAACTTTCTTTTTTTAAATGGAAACCCCTATTTTCTATTCCGAAATCCAGGAACTGGCTTCAAGCACTTTTTGATTCATATAAAACTAAAAAAACGAAAACAATATAAAACAAAAGCAAAAAAAAACTGTTCAGTGGGGCTCCATCAATAAAACAAAAATACACAGCGCGTCCTCAGATTACGTTAGGTTGACCCCACCTTCTTTTAATGTTAAGTGACAATATTCGCTGCAAATAACGATTGCTCTTGAAATGCCCTTGGGACGTTACTTAGACCCAAAGCTAAATGTAGAGTTATCCGCTCATTCTGATTCCGGAATAAAAAATAGGGGTTTCCATTAAAAAAAGGACGTTATCCTTGAAATGACCTTTAAAAACGACCCCAAGGTCAAGGACAAGGTCACAACTAAATTTTTAAGTCAAAACTGAACAATTTTTGCCTGGAATGTTTTCTCGGAAAATGCGATCATAGGAAGTTACAGGGCAGTACCGGTACTTTTGTTGCACCCTGTATAACGGCGACTACATTATGCGAGGCAGTTTATGTTGAAAGTAGCATGTTGCACACCAGCTGATATTATTACTCAATGTGTTTGTAATTATTTGAATAAAAATAAAATTGAAAGTGAGTATTTGTGAATTTTAAACCCACATAATCTATTGTAATATATTTTACATATAATGAAATGATTAGGCCGATACTTGTTGGAAATTCATTATAATAATTAACTGATGAAATCAATTTCCTAGATCTAACAGTTAACAAGGTAAATGGTAAACTCGACTTTTCAAATTTCACAAACCATCTCAGACCTATCTAACGATTCACCGCATTTCTATACACCCATATCAACAAAAACTATCCGCATACAATACTATGGTTCATAGTTTACTCTCCATAAAACAATCACCAGATAATTTTCAGAAAGAATTAAACATAATCAAATAGATAGCAATAAATAACGGGTTTGAAACTGAATTTAAAGAAAACATTATTTGAAATCAATAACACAAAAAGGCCTCAAGAGAAGTTTACCCAGATAGCAAAACCAATAATCATTCATATAATAGTATAACCTATTTTGGCAATCCAAGTTTAAAAATAGCATCCTGTTTAACAAAAAAAAAAACAGAATATTAACGTTGCATTCAAAACAAGCAATAGTCTTGGAAAATTAATCAAAAATAACAAATTGAAAATTGATCCAAAAAATAAATCGGGTCAAAGCGGCAAAGTGTGTAAAAAACGTACCTATGAGCACTGTAATCCTTTCATCAATCAAAAAACAGATTCCACTTATGCCGAACATTTAGTAACAGAAAATCATCTTTACGACAAAAAATTTAAATTATTACAGACAAAAAAGGAAATAAATTAAACCTTTTTAAATGAATTTGTTAAATGACTAGACAGAAATAAATACTTCTCCTTTAATAAACCTCTTTAGTTAATCTAAAGAGGTATTCTTTCACCTTTAATAAAGTTAAATAATCCTTTTCAAAATTAAGTACCTGGTAATTATATCACTCCTCGATATAAATACAATTTCTACAAGAGTGAGTCTAGTTCCTTCACAAAGACATTAGTGCTTTAAATTAGCGTTTAACAATTTATTCTATCAAAATTTCGTAATTATTCGAAATGCATAAATCATTAGAATATATGCAACTCATATAGAACTTTTGTAACAAAATTATACATATTCATTTCGACACCAATTGAAATCCGACTCTCATTATCATCCACGAATATTAATCCTGGAAAACTGTAAACAGCTCGCATTGATTCACCCCCTCGTTCACTAACAATCCTGTATTGCAACGGAGAAAATCTAGTTTACCGAACTTTCAACTGTTCCGATAAATCACTTCGAATTCCTGAGGGAACCCAGAATTAAATCCCGAAATAAAATGATACCAATCGTGTCGAGTAAAAAGCAATTCGATGTATAGTTCGGTTTAAGCTACATTGTTCCTCGCTGGTATCCTTCCTGTTTTGTAAGCGATTCGAACAAATCGGTATCGAGACAATACAAAAGCCGTTTGTGGGATATAGAACAATTTAGTTATAGGTTTCAAAAGTTTCAGCTTTCGGAAAATAGATTAATTATCATTTGTTAGATTAATTATCGTGCTGATTCCGTTATTTTTAACTGACTATATAATAATTTATATTAAAAAAACGACTTAAAATGAAAACCGTTTAGAAATCGTGTGAAATCAATAACTCTTTTCTGATATATATTCTTTTTCTAACTGATTTAAGGTACAATTCTATTGATTATTTTAGCGTATTCTTATCTCTCTCTATCTCTCTCTCTCTCTCGCTAATTTTTATTTCTATATTATCCACATATTTTTTATTTGTTTTATTATTTGGACCACTTACTACAAGTGTAACTCATATTCACCCTATATTGCAATCACCCTGTAAACATTTCTATGTATTGGTCAGTAAATATAAATTATTTGTATATCATTCTCTGAATCAGCCTGTATAACTATAATTCCACTCTACACGATGTTGCAATCGCACTGTGTAACTATTAATCCTCTCCACCCTATTGACTGTTCGATTTTCTATTGTCTAAATCACCCTCTATACCTATATTTTTACTTCGCCCCATATGTCAAATATAAGGAACTACTTATGTTCCATACTATATAATATTTATTTACCACCCTGTATAATTATAATTCCACTTCAATCACCCTGTATATGCAACTGCTTCTAACCATTTTTGAACCTCCGCCCTTTATTCGAATACATGCATTTTTTTAACCATTTTTTAAGATTTTTTGATCCACTTTGTTTAAAAGTTTTACTTCACTCTTATTTCAACCACCTTTATACGCAACTTTATGTCACCCAATACACCTTGTATAACTTGATTTCCACTCCACCTAATTTTCATCCGATAGAGACTTTTCCAATAAACCAAATTAAAGGATTTTTTAAGCACTACACACACACACACACACACACAGACACGCACCTTAAGAAAGTATTTATAAACTTTTCCCGAAAAATGCATTTTCAGTTATCTTGAAATTTAAGCTATTTCAGGATAAACATTTCAATTTTTGCACATTTAATTAAAATAAATTTTCAACAAGCTATAACTCCGTTGTATTAGTTCTACCCATAATTACATAACTTGAAACCTTAAAGAGAAGTATTTAGATTAAACCGAACATTTTGTTTTTTTATAAGAAAGTTTTAGTAGATTATGACTACATTTTTGAAAGAACCAATCAAACGATATCCTTGTTGAAATTTTGTTTTATTGGCCAAAACAAAAATTCAAAGGTTTAACACAGCATTTTTCGGGAAAACGTTAATAATTTTTTGAAGTAATTAAAAAATCTTTTAAATACTTCAAATTACCCCCTTAATACCACCATAGAAATTTTTTGTACTTACTTATTTCAAAAAGAGGGTGGTTTAAAATAAGAAGAAATTTTCATTTTTGCAAAAAATTGTCTTTTTTCAATAACTTAAAAATTTAGAAAAAATTTTGAAAAAAATTGTAGGCTTTGTTTTTTTATTTATGTTTATTTTGTAGAATAAAAATTAAGATATAACCGTTTAAAGTTTGTAAGCTCAAGCCCTTTCAAAAATAGGGGATAAATACATTTTCAGTTACCCAGTATTAATAGTTGGTGATTTGTGATGTGGTAGCCAACTGTTTGTGCCTTCATTGACTGGACTATAAATAAAAGGTTTTTATTTTAAACTTTGAAAGTATTTATAAACTTTTCCCGAAAAATTATAGGTTTGTATCGATGCTTCTTATTCGGTTTTAATCTCCCTTTACAGTTAATTTAGGCACACAAAATTCCTGTCAAAAGTTCTTGCCGAACATTAGGATTTTCATTGACAGCTTGTTTAATTATGTTTAGATTTTTATTTTCAATATTGTGCCGGCTTCTAGGTTGTTCAAAAGCCCAATGGTTAATCAATTAACTACGTTTTTTTTTCTGATTTGGGGTTTATTAAACTGTCGTCGTTCAGGCTACATCTCTAAAAAACTTGGCTGAAGTAATATCCGTGTTTCTGTGTAATTGCAACATGTGTAATACTTTTCTTCATTTGAATAGGGACCACCGGCCATTTATACGGATTTCGATAATTTGTGTTTCACGTTGATGAGTTTAATCAGAGAATTTATTTGTAAAAACACAGTTTTGCACCTTAACATCAAACTGGTTGGTGTACTCCTTGATGAAGACAAGTTGTTGAAACAGGGTTGAATGTTTAAACAAAAGTTTGGTGTTAGGGTGCAAAACTGTGTTTTTACATTTGTGACACAAAAAAGGTTCCACAGCATTTCCATTAGAAAATTAGTTAATTCAATATTTCAGAAACAATAAGTGACATGAGTGAAAAATTTCACCAAATATTTTAACAAGTAGCTACTAGTCTGAAACTAGTACAGCAATACATCAACAATACAGTCAGGTGTAAGAAGTAAAAAAGCAAGTAATATGATTCGATGTGCTAGTATGATTCAATTTGTCTAGCGCCTTCACCAAATAACACATATCCTTAAGTATATATTCACCGGTTTTGGAACCATTTGAGCTCAAGGGCATTTACCGGTGCTCGTATTGGTTTGCTTAACTGTCTGCCACTTAGACAAGGACGTAGCCTTGAGGATTCTCAGTGTGCGATATACTGAATTACCCAGGATCCATTTGGTAAACCCTGGACTGACACATCCAAGAAGTAAATTCATCCTTCGGATCCAATTTCCATAGCAAACTTGGTGTTAGAATAGACAAAACAATTAAATTTCAAATAAAAATGATTCTGATCTCTTATTCTTATCAGTACGTGCGATTGTTAAAACGGTAGAATACTCGTAAAATTACCCGTAGAATTCAGAATTAAAATAATTTACAGGATGTTTTACTTTAAATAAGCAACTTGGTATCAACTTCCGGTATAACCGGAATTTGCACATGCTTGACAAAAATTTAAGCTGGACTGCCCCCAATCGAAAAGTGATACCAGTAAATTTTCATTGAATTCGTAAATAACGTTTTCCCATTATCGATCGATATCTTTCCCGGTGGACCACCCTGTACATTTATTTATTTGTTTATTCTTATACACGGGTAACCCCATTTACATAAAATACAAAACAAAAAATTTAAAGAAAATAACATTAAAACTAAAACTAAATCTAAAAACACAAAACACACAAAAAACATAAATCTAAGTTCATACAAAATAAAATATAGTTACTTAAAATTATAATCAAGATACATGTAGTCGCGAACAAAACAAAAACAAAAGCAAAACAAACGGCAGCATTAAATATTATAGTACAACGAGCGCTTGATTACCCTGATGGAGTTGTAAAACAGATCGATATGTGAGGAGTTCTGATTGCCTGTACGCAATAACATTGTCATAGCTCAACAAAATCCATAGTTAGTTTTATGAAATGACACATTGAAGAGTTCTGAAGAACGAGTTCTCATTGTCGTATTCAAGGATATTCTGTCTAGTAAGCAAGGGCAGTTCACCTGACAACAACTTGTATAGGAAACAAATAATTTTGCAAAGATTGTAAATGCATTAGTACTAAAATATCATTATATTGATAATTGTCCCTGCTCAGTACTCCAGAATAGATCGTACTAGTGAACAATATAATAAACGAATCGTATTATGAGAAAATGTTTTAGATGAACGATTGATAAAACCCAAAACCTTGTAACTCTTGGAAACAACTAGATCAATGTGTCTACGAAAAGTCAAAGTATTATCGAAAACGACACCAAGGTCACAAATTTCACTTACTCGCTGTATCGTTTGTGAATTAATAGCGTATGAAATGATTATAGGTTGTGAAATTTTTGCAAAAGTAATAATAAAACATTTATTGATGTTCAGGTCAAGATCATGACTAATACACCAGGCAAATAAAGAGTTTAAATCGGATTGGAGTAACGTAGCATCATTGCAAGTTGCAATTTCTTTAAACAGTTTGAAATCGTCAGCATACATAAGATATTACAATGATTAATAATTTTGCCAATGTCATTAATAAATAAATTAAAAAGAAATGGTCCCGCGTTTTAGAACCATTTGAATTCTAAGGGAATTTACCGGGGCTCCTATTAGTTAGCTTAACAGTCTGCTACTTAGACAAGGACGTAGCATTGATTATTCTCAGTGTGCGATATACTGAATGTCCCAGGATCCATTTGATAAACCCTGGACTGACACATCCAAGAAGTAAATTGATCCTTCGGATCCAATTCCATACAAACTTGACTTTAGAATAGACAAAACCATAAAATTTCAAATAAAAATGATGTTCTCTTATTCTTATCAGTATGTGCTACTGTTAAAACGGTAGAATAATAACCATAAAGAACTAACTATTCAAAACTTAAACCATCAACTTTGAATAATAAAAGATCCGTAACTATTAACTCCGTTACGAGTTAACGGGGCACTAACCTCAATGTTAAAACAAAAATTATAACATTCTTTGTTCCCAGACACGAAAAACCGTTCGCGATGCTGAGAGTAACTCAGAAAATTCCATTCACTACCGAGACGAAAAATACTCTATTTGCGATTTCTTACAAGAGAAATCACGTGCCTAGAGATTGTAATGGTAACACCCGCTCATACTAATCTGTGTAATAAAGGCGGAAAATGAGACTATATTTTAAGAATAAGTGTCTCTTATTCTGGAGGAAATTTGCTTTTCTCAGTAGGGATGCATTCTTTTGTTTTACTGATGGCGTTCTCTTTTTTCAGATGTTGTAATAATTTAACGGCAAAAAAAACTTTAGTAATGGCCGTGTCAAATATATCTCGTTATAACTTTAAAGATAAAAACGAGTCGTTTATTTAATGGGTAGAAACGGGGAGATATAAATTTAATTTAGAATGCAAACTCAGCTATTAATGTAGTAAAATCTAATGAAAACATACAACTTGGTAGAGTTATTAGTACTAGGATTCCTTGTGTTCAAAATTATCAATCAAGTCTATGAAGTAACAGAAATTCAACTTATTTTTCATGAATCTATATATAAATAGACAAAGCCAAAACGATTAGGTACCATTTTATCCTGTGTCTCTCAACCGATTTTCTTCATTTTTGTTTTGTTTAGTAGCTACTGACGACCTTCAGTGCAGAATGCTAATATTAATTTATAATATTGGTTCATTCATTAAATAAAATATAATAAAAATTCATTATTTACGTCCAATAATGTCAACGCCAAACAACTGAATGTGTCCACCGTCCGCCAGACTCAAAACATTGAGTAATTATATATAGAGGGACCAATGCTGTTATATAACTTAGAGCATGTACTGCTGGAAGTGGCATGCAAGCGTTGTTATTGTTTAGTGGTAAAGTAATCGTTGTATATTATAATTATACAGGGCGATTTTAGATATGTTTTTTTTTTTCGTGGGTGGCACATAAGCAGTTGCATCTATGGGGTGTTTAAAATATAGAGTAGAGTGTAATTATAACTAACAAAATAATTATATAGGGAAGCCCATTAGCGGTTGTTTACAGGGTTCTTGGAATAGACGGCTCAGTAGAATTACAGTCATACAGGGTTGTGCAAAAATATTATACAGAGATGTTTATACAGGGTGGCGGAAATGGAAATGCAACATTTCGTAACCCATAAGCAGTTGTATATATAGGGAAGGTGAAATACAGGGTGAGAGGAATTATAGATATACAGGATGATGATAAAAAATGTTAGAAAAGGAAATGATTTATAGAGTAGCCCACGAAGAGTTCCATATATATGATGATTGAAATATAGGTCGGAGTAAAATTATAGTCACAGAAGATAGTTAAAATTTCATAAACAAAAAGAGTAAATACGGTGGCTCCTAGGCAGTGGCATATGCAGAATGGTTTACCGGGTGGTTCAAAAATGTTAAAAAATATTATGCGTGGTCCATGAGCAGTTGCATATACAGGGTGGTGGAAATATATAATGAGATGGAATTATTATAATGAGGATTTTAATAAATGTTAGAGAATTGAGTGCAATTATAGCTATACAGGGAGGTTAGAAAAAATAAATATGTAGGGTAGCCTATTAGCGGTTGAATTGTTGTCATATTAAATTAAGAATTACGAATTTGAACACAAATAAAGTCCTATGAATTATATCTGAAAAAAAACTTGAATTTTGTTACTTATTTGTAGAAAGGAGATGTAAGACCGAGATATAGGATTTTCGAGGATACTATCATACAGAGGTTCCGAATTTGGAACAGTTCCGTGAAATTGCTGTTCTCCCTAAAGTCCTAGGATAGAATGTCACGATAAAATTTTCAGGTTACTTAACCTGCCAGAGATATTGATACAATTGGTCGAATTTCGACCACTGTTTCAGCTAGTATGGAATAGATGGTGCAACAATTGGTATTATTGGCCGTTTGATACAATTCTTTTTATTAATAACACGGCCTTTACCGTATACTAGCAATTAAAATTCAAGAAATTTGGTTGACCAACAGAAGGAAATGGTAATCTTTTTCATTTGCGTATTTATACATAAATTTTTAATAAAATACACATATTAAAATCTCAATATGATTTAGGTAAATTTCACCCTATATTAAGAGGCAGGATTTTGCAGGAATGTTATATCAAATAATAAAGATATTATATACTTTTAAATTTCAGTTTTTCCAAAATTTTACAGTTATTCAGATATTTCACAATTACGATTTCAATTTCTAAGAAGAAAGTGCAAGAAACATACTCATAAGTAACTATGAAGATGCAGTATATGATACATAAATACTTACATATTAGTACACGTTAACTTCAATGTATGTATAATCTCAGTAATAATTTAACATACAAAGTTAGCGATGACTATTTCTGTATTATAGGAAAAATATAAAGAAATACACTGCCCTTGCTGTTAATTTACGTTAAGTTATACTTTTTATGTTGACAATTTTTGTAACTCAAATAATACATTGATAATTTTCATTTGTTTTCTGAATGATATTTGTGGCATATTTTTCAATGAAGTACTTCTTGGGAAATAACACCACAGTGAAAATTGCTGTATATTCCAAACGTTTCTGGGTCTAGGTCAGACCCCGTTGTCAATGGTTAAGAAACTTGGATAAAAAAGGCATTCTAAGATGTAAATTAAAATATTTGACAATGTGTATTATTTGATTTCTGATGTAACTAAGAGAATTTTATTTGCAATATACAGGGTAGCACAGAAACTTCTTAAGATCATATAATCATAAAGTTCCTTTCAAATTCTCCGAAATGCGACCAAAGAGCTTTGTTGATTCAGTGATCCCATTAAAATTATAAGGTCCTTATGTATCCCGATCACAAGGAAATGACCATTAGAAATTTCTTCCTTAATCATCGGCAACCAGGAACGACTGAATTCTACGGAGGTCGCAGCGAAACAATCGTTTTCATTTTACAAAATTAAAGCAGACTCTTTTAGTCTTCTTTTGGTGTTGTGTTCTTCTGTGTGTAATATAACTGAATTTTGAAACTGTATTTTATGTCCGAGGTCCCAAGCATGTGGAAAATTGTCGTTTTTTTAAACTGAATGTTCGACTAAAGGAACACAATCCTTTAGTCGAACATTCAGAGTTCAAGAGGTTTCTCCAATATAGAATTTATTACATTCACAAGGGATTTTATAAATACAATTATTTGTATTTTGAGTTGTGTTGTTTGGTTTGGTTTTTGATATAATTGATTTTAGTGTATTTCTTGTTTTAAATGATGTTTTGATATTATATCTGTTTAGTCTTTCTGATAGACCCTGTTTGTATGGTATTGTTATTGTATTAAAGTGATTATCTTGGGAGTCAGTGTTGCTTGGTGAAGTTTGATGTTGGTTGTTGGGGATTGTTTGGCATTCGATTTTGTTTAACTCGTTATTAGTAAATTTATTGGAGTAATGATTGGAAGAAAGTACATTTTATATATATGACATTGAATTTATTGATGTTAGAACAGTTGGTTTTTGCTGTGTCATATAGAGATTTAATGATACCTCTTTTTACTGAATTTGGATGATTAGAGTTAAAAATAATATTCAAGATCTCCCTTTCAAATTCTTCCAATTTGAAAGGAACTTTATGATTATATGATCTTTAGAAGTTTCTGTGCTATCCTGTATATTACAAATAAAATTCTCTTAGTTACGTCAGAAATCAAATAATACACATTGTCAAATATTTTAATTTACATCTTAGAATTGTGCCTTTTTTTATCCAAGTTTCTTAACTATTGAAAACGGGGTCTGATCTAGACCCCGAAACGTTTGTAATATACAGCAATTTTCTAATTCAACTTGTGGTGTTATTTCCCAAGAAAACTTAGATATTGATAATTTTCATATTGTAATGATACCTTAACCTCGTGGCTAACAATGTTATATGTCCAAATTGAAATCAAAGTAATCAAGTTCGCTAAAACGAAGATGACAACATTAGAATTATTGCCAATGTCAGATCTAATTATTTATCTTAAATCTTACTTATTGTATTCATATCATGGGCTTTGTAATCTTAGTTAAATTGTCTGAAACTTGTTTTGGCAATAATTTGGTATAATCAGCAAAAAACAGTTGGGATTCAAGGAAGGTCTTTCAACTAACAGACGCCATTTCTTCACTAATAAATGAAATTTACAAAGCTGTTAATGAAAATAAACCCTGTATATGCGTATTTTTAGATTTTACCAAGGCTTTTGACACAGTTCCACATAAACAACTACTAGAGGTTCTAGAAGGTGCAGGAATAAGATGTACGACTCACAAACTATTTAACCAAAGTATTTAACAACAGAGAACAAGCAGTAAGATTACAATCTAGCATTGCCTGTTTAACATCTGACATAAATTGCTTGATATTTGTGTACGATATTTATCTGGTGTAGCTACTATCTAAAATTTGGAGAAAATGTAGGCTAGAAATAAAATCAGGTGTCTTTGATGGGCCTTAGATCAGAACAATGTCCGAGAGACTGCCTTTACTAGTGCAATAAACATGAAGGAAAAAAATTGCTTGGTTGAATTTTAAGGCAGTTGCTCAAAATTTTTTGAGTAACAAAAAGAGCCCGCAATATGGCAAAACCGCTCAAATGATTGCCTGTTAGAAAAGGTAAACAGAATTCAAAATAAATTATTTGAGTTATGAATTGAAAATTGCAATATACCAGAATGATAGAAATGAATCTGCAGTTATTACAAAATGGAACTAAACTCGTAATCTACTAGAGAACTTAAAATGAATTCAATTCATCTCTGAACTACATTTTTAATGCAATCTTCATACAGCATTGGTTCAATTAGGGAGATAGTAATGAATTAATAAATTTTGGTCTGGGCTTCGCGGTTTAAGTAATGAGAGATTTTTGAAATGTTAATGAACGAGGCTGATTTCATTTCATGTAGCAAAATTGTGGAAGCTGCTCAAACAGCGTTAAAGCAGACCTAAGCTTTGATGGAAAATTATTTCGTTATAAAATTATATTATTCTGTGGAAACTTATTTCAAGTACAATCATATCGGATTCTGCGGCCCACATGAGAATTCCGAATAATTGGGAGGATTTTCAACTCTTCTGTCAAGAACAATTAATTTTTGACGTATGTAATGTTATGCTTTATAGTAAAGATGAGAGAGAATTTGAAAGGTTTCATTGTTTGGCAGTTTGAGGGAATTAACATAGAAATCTGTAAGATAAAATCAGGGAATGAACTAATACATGTCAAAAACACCTTTCTTACATCTTATTCTGACAGTTTATTGTTGAATTGTTACAAACCACAAAAAAAATGTAAATTTACTTTTATAGAATCATGCCAGTCAAAATATGTAGTAGTTTGGAAGTAGGACTTTCTCAGGTACGCTACCCTTAATAGGGTACGGTACTTCCATAAAATATTAAATTCAGTTGCATGTACTAAGTTCATAAATAATTTCGAAAATACTGTTGAGAAGGTCTTGAATTATTCTGCCTGTGGATTTCGTAAAATTGCCCGGATTACTGGCTGTCCGTACAGAAATTCTTCCTCACAGTTATTCTAAGAAAAAGAGATGTCTACTAAATGATCAACCAGTATTCCTGTATACAAATGGTGTTTTGTGTATTGTGTTATACTTATCTGTGTTTGGAGACGCTTCAAGTCTGACTCTGGAGTCGTTGTCAATCGCTTTGTATTGTATTATTTTAGAAAAACCCTCCAAATACCATAAATGCATAATAGCATCCAAAAACTAAGAATTAAGTAATGCAGCTATTCATTTTGCAATACGAAAAAGTATGCAATATACATATTTCATATCCTGTGTAAGTATGCAGTGATAGTTAATACCATCATGCTCACAAACACTATGTACATATTATGTATTTGCAATTGACATTTAATGTATACAGTTCGCTAGAATTCTGGACATCAATTCTTTTTCATGGCTACCTACGTTAAAAGTGAAAATAAAAGAGAAAAGCTCCATTGATTTTTATGAATAACAATCGAATGTCCGATTTTTTGAGCACATAGCCAACTGGTTTCCATTCAAAAAAAGGTAAGTTTGTGTCATATCTCGAAAACGAGAGCTGCTTGTTAAAATAATTCCCTTCAATTTTGTTTTTAAAAAAAATAATAAAATAATGGAGCTTCTCGAATTATGTTTTTTCCACTTTTGTGTCATTAAATTGGGCCAGAAAAACTTAATTTAACATACAAGATCCCCATACTGATCATCAAAAAAAACTCACCCTGTATAAAAATTATATGTAAAATTCCTACGAATATGCAGCCTAAGTTGACTGAGATTACACGCGAAAATAATTATAAATTTATAGCACGTTGTGTATATTGGTGAACTACCAGTATGTTTGTTCTAGCTCTGCTACATTTGAAATTACTGTCTAACTAGGTAGATTAAAATTGAGCATACTTAAGATAGCTCGAACTTCCATGAATAACTATACAGTAACGCCAGCGACGCGAATCTTCTCCTATGTTCCAGCTGTGTCATACTCTTCCTCGTACATAAATCATTAGTTAATTCAGTGGAATGAAAATTTCTTTGGACTCTCTGTGCTTATCGTAGATTATCCAGACCATTTTTAATTTAGATCCTACGTAATAATAGAGTCTTTTTAAAGCGTTGATGTTTGTGAATTGTCTACTGTTACGAATTAAGAAACCGTATGACTTCGTGGCTTCAGAAAATTGCCCGGATTACCGGCTGTCCATACAGAAATTCTTCGTCACAGTTATTCTGAGACAAAATGATCAACCAGTATTCCTGTATACAAATGGTGTTTTGTGTATTGTGTTATACTTATCTGTGTTTGGAGACGCTTCAACTCCGACTCTGGAGTCGTTGTTAATCGCTTTGTATTGTATTATATTAGAAAAAAACTCGAAATTCAATACATGGCATAATAGCATGCAAAAACTAACAATTAAGTAATGCAGCTATTTTTGCAATAAGGTCCTCTGTTAGTATACAATGTAACTTGTGATGGTTGATACCATCATGCCCATAAACACTTTGTACATTTTATGTATTTGCAATTGACATTTAAAGATTATAAACCGCTAGATTTGTGGACATCAATTAGTATTTAAATGCATTGACATAAACCTCTGAAGTTTCATTAAATGCTTGTTAACAAGTTTTTAAATTCAATTTCTCGTTACCACTTCTGTATTTAACACACAATTTTCATGTGTAACTTTTAGCTTTTTTAATAGTTACATAAATGTTACAGTGGAATGAATGTTTCAGAGATGTTTTTTTAGAATAAATAGATTTTTAAAATCTGGACGTCTGTTAATGAAGCCGTCAGATGATACAGATAAATAACGGACACTTCACCCATAGTAATACATAGGTCGTACGTTAATAACTTTCTTATTTAACCGAGAGGTCGGCATCTATGTATGTTTTTTCAGCGATTACTCGCAAACGTCTCAAGGAACTTCAACCGTTTAAACTGGATCCTGTTCTGGGGGTTCGCAAAGTGGTCTCATATTTTTTTCATTAACTTAGCAGGGACCGTTTCTTAGAAACTGGAGAAAAACTTTTTACCGTATGCTTTGGTGGAGTCGCTGGTATTAAAAATATGGAAATTTTTCTATTCGGAACATGGAATGGAATAAATTGAAAAGAAATTGGATTAGTTCCGGGATATCCTGAAGCGATAGCGATAGCTTGTACCGTTTTTTATAAAATCGGTAAAAACTTTTTTACCGAGTTTCTCATACAGTAAGCTTTGGTGAAGTTGTTGGTATTAAAAATACGAAAATGTTTCTGTGTGGACCTGGGAGTAAATTGTAAATAAATTATATTAATCAATATACATGTCAGTTAATCAACTTCGTAGGGAATATTTTCAATTAATCTATATAAACAGTGTGTATTCATAAATCAAATGATTTAGTTTAATTAATAATTTTAAGAGTAAAAGTTTTTCTTCATAAACAGATTTACATGGTCTAAAACGTACACTGTAATCATTCTATGTCACTTTTTAGGGTTCCGTATATACAATATACGGATACACTTATAATATCACTCAGGATTTCTGCCTCTGTCACATCACAACAATTTTCTCCTAAACTACTGGACGGAAGAGGTTGAAATTTGGTATCAATGTATAGTTTGGTGACCCGATCAGGAGTACATATCGTAAAAGAAAAAGATTGATTTTAGTGATACTTCTGGGGGGAAAAACTAAAAAAATCCACCGTCCCCCCCCTGATCTCCGAAAATACTGAGCCTAAAATTTTGAAAAAATAGAAAATATAGAGAGTTGCCCGAACTTTACAGGAAAATTAAGGAGAAACCATTAATATTAATTTTGGGGGGCAAATTATAGAATTAAATAAAAATAATAATAAAAAAAAATTTCAAACGCATCATGTAATATATCAAATGAAAGGTCTCATTCTGAAGAACACAAATATGTATTTTTTCATATTAAAAAAATATTTAAAAAGATATTAACGAAAATATACCAAAATTTACTCATTCCCCCTTATCTCCGAAACTATAAAACGTAAAGTTTTGAAAAAAAAAGATTTATAGGTTCTGACCTGAAGTTTACTGGAAAAATAAGGAGAAACCTCGACTTTTAATTTTGGGGGTCAATTACAGAATTAAATGGAAAATATAAAATTAAAATTGTTTCTAACCCATCATGTTATATATCAAATGAAAGGGCTCATTACGACAAAAAGAAATATATTTTTTTCATATTTCTAAAATAAATTATTTAAAAGATATTAACAAAATATAAAAAAAATTACCCATTCCCCCCCTTATCTCCGAAACCATGAGCTGGAAAATTTTGAAAAAAATGGAGGTATAGCCCCTCACCTGAACTTTACTGGAAAAATAAGGAGAAATCCCTAATATTTATTTTGGGGGGCAAATTATAGAATTAAATGGAAAATTTTAATTAAAATTATTTCTAACTCATCATGTTATATATCAAATGAAAGGGCTCACTATGACGAAAAAAATATATATATTTTTTTTCATATTTTTAAAATAAATTAATTAAAAGATATTAACAAAAAATAAAAAAAATTAGCCACCCCCCCACCCTATATTCGAAACCATAAGCTGGAAAATTTTGAAAAAACAATGGAGGTATAGCCCCTCACCTGAACTTTACTGAAAAAATAAGGAAAAACCCCTAATATTTTTTTTTGGGTAAATTATAGAATTAAATGGAAAAATTAAAATTGTTTCTAACCCAGCATATTATATATCAAATAAAAGGGTTCATCATGAAGAAAACAAATATATTTTTTCCATATTTATAAAATAAATTAATTAAAAGATATTAACAAAAATATAAAACATTTTACTCATTCCGCCCCTTATCTCCGAAACCATAAGCTGAAAAATTTTGAAAAACTGGAAGTATATTCCCTCAACTCAACTTTACTGGAAAAATAAGAAGAAACCCCTAATATTCATTTTAGGGGACAAATTATAGAATTAAATGGAAAATAAAAAATTATAATTGTTTCTAACGGGTCATGTAATATATCAAATCCCAAGGCTCATTATGACGAATACAAATGTGTTTTTTTAATTTTTTTTAAAATAAATATTTTAAAATATATTAATAAATATTTTTGAAAAATTACACATTCTCCCCGTAATCCACAAACTCTAAGACCTCATTTTCTTGTTTATAGGAAAAATATGAAAAAAATCCCTAATTCTATTATTTGGCCTCCAAATAATAGAATTAAACTGAAAATAAATTATTAGAAAACCCCATAGTAATTTTAGGGACAAATTATACAATTAAATGGAAAATATAGATTCATTTTTCAAACGCATCATGTAATATATCACATGAAAGGCTCATTATGTGAATTACAAATATATCATATTTTTGAACCATTTGTATAAAATATATTAACAAAAATATTAAACATCGACTTAATTCCCACTTTAGAAACTACACTATTTAAAATTTGAAAAACATATTGTATTTATATTTTTGAATAATTTGAATAACAGATTTAATAATTTCTAATTTAAACTTTGACCTATTTTGCCGTTTTTCTTCCAATCTACAGAGCCTCAAAACTCAGACAGTAGTTTATAAAAGGCATCTCTGAAAGTTTATTAGTAAAATAAAACTCTAATGTTACTTTTTGGGGGCCAAATTAGAAAATTAAATACATATGTATTGTGATAAAAATCAAGCGAATCCTAAAGCAGATAAAATAAAAAGTCTATGTGTGTAAAATCAAAGTGTAAATTTTTTATAAATTTAAAACGCTTCCTTTAAAAGATATAAGACTAAATATAAGAAAATGCACTCATTCCCTGCTTTTCTGAAATTAGAATATTCCAATATTGAAGGTGGTACGGAACCCTAAGTATGCGAGTCCAACTCGCACTTGACCAAATTGTTAAACTGTAGGTGAGGTTTGTCACCAAATAGGAATATTGATTACAAATTAAAGTATCTTTATTTTTGTTAATATATAAAACTGTTATTAAATATAAGTAATGAGGATCAAAAACTGCATCTACATATGCCATTGCACTAAAAATTGTATAATAAGTATTTATGTAACTTTATCATCTATATACTACATTTAAAAGTGAGGTACCTTAATTTTTTTATAATATTGTAATTGTAATCAAACAAAGTTTATTACTAGTAGTATTAGTAAACTGCATCCAAATGTGCTGTATTATTAAAAATTGTAATAAATTGAAAGTTGATTGCAAATAAAAGAAATAAATGTCAGTTAATCAACTTCAAGAAGGAGGTTCTCATTTGGTTTTTATATTCATGGGTTTTCATAAGTTTGATTAAAACGGAAAGCATTCTTGTGAATATTATTTAGAGAAGTTATTCTTCATAATAATATTTGAATGGTCAGAAAAGTATACTGTAATTATTACATGTCACTGTTTCAACTGTAAAGGTTTGTCAGCAAATATGAATTTTGCTTAAAAGTAAAATACCTTTATTTTTCACTAGCGATCAGTCAGTGGTCGAAATTCGACCAATTGTGTTAATTCCTAACAAAATTCAACTTGTTTTTCATATGTAATTAATAGGACTTTATTTGTGAGCACATTTTTAATGCATAGCTTAATGATATAAGGTATGGCAAAGAGGCAGTAAGTGCAAATTAAAGACAAAAATCTAGTTAACATGAAATTTCTTAAAATTAAATAATTCAGTTGTTAACCGGTAAGATAATATAACAAATAAATGTAAATGACAATTCTATTCGAATCGAAATTTTAAAATATTCTGTTTCATTTTACTATTAATACTTATTCAATTTCCATTTGTATGATTAATTAATGGTAAATGGAAAGGTTCATCAAAAATGTTGCTAGGTACATACATATATACATGTAATTGGATATTTGGTCTAATTTTCCTCATGATGAAGTGATTGAGTTAAATTTCAACTCTCTAATACTCATTAAAATACTCATTACAATTATTCCACTTTATACTATATTTCCACCACCCTGTATATATAACTGTCTACGCACTACCCAATATATGTGTGTATGCCACTGTTTATGGGCCACCCAATAAAAAATTTGGTTATTAACGTTTCTGCAATCACCCTGTATAATTATAACCTACAGCGCCTTATATCTCCTGCAGTTCATATATGCATATGTAACTGCTCATGGCAACTTCATTGAGAGCCACAATTTAACATAAGAACACAACTTTTTACCCATCAAAAAATCATCTAACCAGCACTTTTTACTTTAAAATCTTGAAAGGTTCAACTGTAAAAATGTAATGTTAGAAAAATATCAAGTACCTACTGATAAAATTCTTATAAGATCCTACACATCAATTTGTATTGAATGAATTTTTCTAGAGCAGTTTTAATAGTCACAATCTCGTTCTTTCTCGGTAATAGGATTGATCCCGATTTGTACATGCCAAAACTCCGAAATGGAATTTCGACAAAATCGTAGTGCCGTTTGTGAAAATTACATATAAATAACATGCATGCAAATAAACAAACATTATAGGTATTATATTATTAGATAAATAAGAAAAAATATATCTGAAGCATATCACATCTTGTTAAAAGAACATTAAACAATTTTTTTAGATGAGATGTTAAAATTAATTTTTAAGATTACCTTATATCAAATGAAACTGCAAATTAATTCATTTTATTTTATTGCCAATACTGTAATACTTATTCAAGTTTTATTTGCACTTGGCATAAATATAAATAATTAAAAATATATTTGCATATCACATCTCCTGAGTGATTTCGGAGCTTCTGATAATGGGTGCATAAGCAAATTGTTATTAAATTTGTCGGACATTCATGACTAAAAGAATGTATCTACATATTTAACTCTTCTGGTTTGGAAATCAAATGCATCAATTAGCTTTTAGAATCTCTAAATTGTGTACTTACATAAAACTTTTCATTTGGATTCTTCTGTAAATGCGCAAACTTCGTATACGTAAACAGTAAACACATTCGCTTTGGTCACTTCAGTAATAGTTGTCTTGGTTTTTGTAAAAAATTAACGTCATAAATGAATAGAAAAGATATCGCAAATTATAAACCAATATCCTTGATATCAAACCTAGCAAAAATTTTTGAAAAAAATATCTACCACAGACTACTCGATTTCATTAAAAAGATTAAAATCTTATCAAAAATGCAATATGGCTTCATGAAAAATACTGGTACAAAAGATTCTATAAATTTTATTACTAATACAATTTATGAAAAACTTGATAAAAGTGAACCTATTGCTATTACATTCCTTGACCTAGCCAAAGCTTTTGATACTGTTAACCATTCAACATTATTAGATAAATTATAGAGATATGGAATTAGAGGAAGTGCATTCAAACTCATTTCAAGCTACTTGACAAGTAGATATCAGCGAGTAAAAATAAAAGACACTGTAAGTGGTTTCAGTGAAATTAAAACAGGTGTTCCACAAGGTACCATCTTGGGTCCCCTACTATTTATTTTATATATAAATGACCTACTGGTTGATATACCAGAGGGAATTATATTAGCTTTTGCTGATGATACGGCTGTGATATCAACAGGAAAAACATGGAATGCAGTCGAAACGCAAATGAATTACTACCATAATTTAATAAATAAATGGCTTGCCTTAAACAAATTGTCTCTAAATGTTGATAAAACGGTTTTCATGACATTCGGAAACTACTGCAATAGTGTTCCTCGCCATATAAATATTAAGATAAATACCAAAAAAATAAGAAGGGTAAAAAGTTGTAAATACTTAGGAATTTGTTTTGACTATAGAATGAGATGGGACAGGCATGTTGAATATTTAATAAATAAAACAAAATACTTAGTCTTTATATTTCGGAAAATGGCCAAAATTATGTTAAGAGACTCGCTGATAATGTTATACTATGCACTTTTCCATAGTATTATCTGCTATGGTAATATAGCTTGGGGAGGGATTTATTGAACTAAGCAAGTTTTATTACAACGTTTACAAAATAAACTCCTGAAAATTATATATAAAAAACAAACTTTTATGAAAAAAACTGAATCTGAAACAAATATTTGCTTTTGAGTCTCTTAAATACTATTATGACACGTTTAAAAATAAATTTATAAATCCAACAGTTCTACAAGAAATAGAAGTATTATGATTCCAAAAAGAAATAAAACTATAAGCAGTAAAAATAGTTATGTTAAAGCTATTAATGTTTTCAACAGCCTACCAAATGATTTGAAAACTCTAAAAAACCTTAACACTTTCAACAAGAAAATAAAACCATGGATCTTGGCTAATATTTAAAATTTCAAATAGCAGGATAGTAAATTATATAGGGAGAAATCGATATAAGTCCTAATTCTTTAAAGTATATATTAGTATCACATATTTCAACAAGACTAAATTTGTAGGATATTAGTAACAAGATTTTATAGGAAATTATCATTAAGGTTAGTGTTAAGATTATCAGACCTGCGAACATGTAACTGAGTTTACCTCTGCAGGGTTTATTATATTATACCTAATGTATAAGTATTGTAAACATTCTGATAAATAAATAAATAAATAAAAAATACTACTTTGTAAGTAAAAGTCGATTAATTTACTAATATATTTTATACCTCGCTATGATTGTCGACGATTGGATTTTTACTGTTGACGACTGTCAAAATTCGAATATTAGATTAAGCAACTTGTTCATAGTGGGCGCCACTCACTTGAATTTTATTAATAATTTATCTCTGAATCAGTTATTTTTAAAGATATAAATAAAGATTCTTTATATATTCTGCACTGAAGGTCGTCAATAGCTACTAAACAAATCAAAAATAAAGAAAGTCGGTCGAGAAACAGAGGAGAAAATGGTACCTAACCGTTTTGTCTTTGCCTATTTATATATAGAATATATATAAAATTCTTATCAAACAGGGGTAATAAGAATTATAAATTCTATCTAATTATGCCAAATCACTGTATATTTCAAAAGTCCAAACGTTTCGAGGTCTAAATCAGGCCCCATTTTCAATGGTAATAACATAAAATGACCAAAAAATTAAGAATTTAGAGGGAGTCGCAATGACAAATATCGTAATCACAATTTGACATTTAAATTAAAAAAAAAAACAATAAAAAAATTTTGGTACAACCATTAAATACCTTTTGTGAAGTCGGTGCTAATTTCAACAGCGAACTACAACTTATAAATCTATTACCCAAAATAGTTTGACTTTAGCTTGGCACCGACTTCATTTATTATTTAATTGTTGTAGCAAAAAATTATTTCATGCTTTGTAGTTAATTTTCGGTTTTTGTTTCTTTTTAAATGCTTTTATATTATTTGAGTATCCACCTTTTTTATGAATCAGATGCCGCAAACAATCTTTACAAAAAAATATAATAAAATTATACTATACAATATTTAATGAAAATTTTATAACGCTGAAAATGGGGTGATCACCGTAATAGAACATTCTATAAATATTTTGCCTCATTGTAATCATAAATTCATTCGTTTCACTGTGAACTTCAAGAAATGCATCGCTCTCACATTTACAAGAAACTCGTCAACCGGAAAATATCTCTTCTGAATTGCCGGTTCATCCTTTCGGGAATATAAGAGCCATAAAACAGTCGTACGTTCAGAGAACTCACCACAAGCGGAAATTGTATCGACACAGAAAGTCTTAACAATGCATTCGATATGCTTTGCCTCTCGAAAACGTCTGGATGCATTCTAGTGCATTGCTGAACGCCAATATTTTATCTGGGATTCGGCGGATCTGGCATTCCGATTCGATGATAATCTTTTTTCGGTACATCTATACAGGCGATTTTCACAGGCGTCTATTGACGTACAGGTATTTTTGGAATGCTTTGCGGAAATTGAGAATATTCAGGCTATGGAAAAGTATATGCCGAAGGGAAGTTTAGAAATGGAATGCTCCAACGTTTGTCTATAACGAAATGAAACAAATAGAATTGTACAGGAGTGCCCAAGCAAACTTATTTAAGAAATTGATAGTATTCTGTAAAAATTAACAAATACTTATAATCTATATAGGATTATACAGTGAGGGACAGGAATAAATTGAGACCATCAACCTCATTTTTTCATACTCTCTTCGAGGTGTCATTCAAGGCAAGACAATATATACAATATATATTGTTTCTGGTTAGAGAACCTTCATCAGTTGCGCTTCCCACAATTGAATGTCCTCTCGAACACTTCTTTATGTATTTGATACATTTCGTTGAATTTGAAGAAGCGAGATGCAAAAACCGACATCTAGGATTTTCGAGGAAACTAGCACATAGAGGTTCCAAATCTGGAGCCGAATTACATGGAACTGCACTCATTCCTGGATTACATCAATAGTCAAAAATCCACAATAAAACTCACAACGAAGATTGAAATTTTACATACACTTGCTTACCTTGATGTATTTATACATAGATTCGACATACCATAAGTACTTTTTAACTCCAAACTCAACAATCCCTTGGAAATTGAATAAGAGGCAGGCAAATAGGAAAAACATTTCCAGTCATGTGAAGCAGAATGAAGAAAATAACATAAATAAGGACATAATCTATCTATTCTATCTATACTATTATAAAATTGTAAGTTTGTCTGTTTGTTTGTTTGTGTGTTTGTTGTTTGTTTATTTGTTTGTTCGGGGATTTTTGTTGCAAAGCTTATAGTTTGACTTAAAATCTGGTAGATATTTTATCTCCCTAAATTGACAGAAAGAGTAGATATAGCGAAAAAAACCAACCATATTGGATAACACAATTACTTTTTTGGTTCCATCGCAAGCACCAAATATTAGATACTTGAATCAGCTTAGTTTTTATTCAAAATTCGGAATATGCCAATGTAATGTTTCGATTAATAAAAATCAACTGATATATTAACCGTAATTTCACAGGGTGTTCTATATACAGGAAAAAATCTAAAAAAGTTATATAAGCAGCTGCATATATACAATGTGGTTGAAATAAGGGGGAGTGGATTTAGTTATACGGGGTGGTCCAAAAAAGTTATATTGTGGGCCATAAATAGTTGCACATACCAGGTGGTTTATAAACGGGCGGTGTAGAATATAGAGCGGATAACAAAATGATATAATTTTTGACTCATAAGTAGTTGCATATTCAATATGGTTGAAATAAGGATATAATAATTATATAGGGTAGATAAATTAAAAAAAGTGTTATGTAAGCAGTTAGGATCTTTGAATTATGTTCCTGACTTATTATAGTTATGAAATACATTGAAAAAATGTAAGAAAAAGTTGTTTATACAGGTTGGTTACAATATGAGATCGAGTAAAATTATAGTTTATAGAGTGGTTAAAAAAATGTTTTATATCCACAAGTAGTTGCATATATAGAAACATGCATGGTTGAAACATGTAGCGGTGTATAATTACATATATACAGGTGGGTTTAAAAAATATTATAAAGACATGTTATGATCTACAAGATGGTTGAAATATAGGGTGAAGTTGAATTTTAAGGATACAGGGTGGTACAAAAATGTTATATTGGGAGGCAAATAAGTAGTTGCATATACAAGGTTGTTGAAATATATGGTGGAGTAAAATTATAATTGTACATGGTGGGTAATAAATGATAAATGATGAAAATTTTGTTATAAAGCAGTTTCATATATTCATATGCAGTAAAGTTATAGTTACACAGTTTGATTCAAACAAAGTTAGAAAAAGTTGCAAATGAAGGGTGCTTTAAATGAGTTGTGGAGAGAAACTATACTTTATAATGTAGTTGGAAATATGGAGAAAAATTGCAAAATAACGTGGCCCATAATCTGTTGCACATATAGGATAGTTGAAATATAGGGTGAAGTAGTGTTATAGTTAAAAAGTATTTAAAAAATGTTATATTGGTTGACCAATAAGCAATAGCGTATACAGGATAGTTGTAATACATACAAGGTGATTCAAAAAAATGTTGAACAAAATTGTTATATAGGGTGCCCCATAAGCAGTTGCAATTTTGGTGAAATATATTGGGCATTGATGGCCGATAAGTGGTTGCATATACAAGGTGGTTGAAATAGATGGTGGAGTAGAATTTTAGTTAAAGAAGTTGGATACCATTTTTTTTGTAGGATTGAACATGAGCTATTGCACATATGCAATATGTTATACAGTTATACGATTAAAACAATGTTAGAAAAAGTTATATACACGGGTGGTTGAAATATAAGGTGCAGACAAATTATACTTTCCAGGGTAGTTCAAAATGGTTATACAGTAGCCCATAAGCAGTTGTGTAGATAAGATACTGACAGGAGTAGAGTTATAGTTGAGTGTTTGAAAAATGTTATAATTGGGAGCTCCCAAGCAGATGAACATATAGGCTGGTTGAAGTATTTTGTAGAGTAAAATTATGGTTATACAGTATGGTTCAAAAATAAATTATAATATCTGAATGACGGGCAGCATTATGTACAGGATGGTTTTAATGTAGATGGAAGGAGAGTTATAGTTATACAAGGCGGTTTAAAAAATGATTAAAGTTGTTATATAGGGTGACCAAAAAGCAGTTGCAGTTTGGGTGAGTGTTTAAATAAAGGTTTGGTGTTAGGGTACGAAACTGTGTTTTTACATTTGTGACAGACCAAGGGTTTTACAAGCATTTCGATTAGGATGTATCGAAAAGTTTAAAAAAATTGTTATATAGGGCATGAACAGGTGCATCCTAACATATGAAACACCTGAAACATGGGGCGAAGCACGATTATAGTTTTAGAGTGTGATTAACACAATGTTAGAAAAAGTTGCATATACAGGGTGATTAATTGTACTTTACAAGGTGGCTCAAAAAATATCAGAAATAATTGTTAAATAGCGTAGACCATAAACAGTTTCATAGCTGAAATATATAGTGGAGTAGAGTTATAAGCAGGTGTTAAAAAGAGTTGTAATTGGGTGAGAAAATAAACAGCAGCATATACAGGATGGTTTCACCATAGGGTGAAGTCGAGTTACAGTTATACAAGTGATTCAAAAAATGTCGAATAAAATTGTTATATAGGGTGTCCTATTAGCACTTGCAGTTTGGGTAAAATATTTTCGGGATTGGTGGATTTATAGTTATATGTTTCATACGTTATTTGTTTTTGCAAAGCCGTACGCGGGTGAAACTACTAGTGTTAATATAATTCCTAACTGGCAGGTATTTAAAGTAATTTATTGGGATAACTAATTTTGTGTGATGATCACTGATGCAAACCTTTTACACAATTTTATATTAGCTTTTCGTAGTTACCGGCATTTATACGTAGACGTCCAACTACCAACACATAGGGACTAAGAGCCCTTTGTCGTACGTTCATTTATGACAATACTCCTGAACAGCCAGTGCCCACTGCATGTTCACTATTCATTATACCCAAGCTCCATGATTAACAATAACACTTCAAATTAATATTAAGCTTTGACAATCCGTTATGCACGCGTATGTGTACCTATACGTCGGTTTGTTTCTGCGCCAAATTTGAAACGGTATCGATTTCTACTTCCATAGAAAATTTACACTTCAATGGTCCTTCGGCGCGCGAAGTGAACAATTAAAACAAACGAACCACGGGTATAATTTATTATAATGATCTGATAGTACATCCAGCTGCATGGAAAATTAATGAGAACCTACATAAGCTCTTTATTGCATATAGTTGGAAAATCACAAACACGGGTTTTGGATTGTGAAGTTGTGTTATGCTTATCTGAAACTAATAAAGGATTATGATGAAGTGAACTCAGAACAGAATATGAGGTTTCGCATGGGGTCTTATTGTTTACAAAGAACATTTTAATCTTGCTTTGAAATATTTCCATAGGGAGAATGATATGTTAGGTGACATGCAAGCCGCATCACTCTCTAAGAGTGTAATTGTGTTCTAGACAACTTCAAATAACAGAAGTTACGAGTATATATATAAATATGCAAAGACAAAACGATTAGGTACCATTTTCTCCTCTGTCTCTCAACCGATTTTCTTCATTTTTGCCATTTGACCTTCAGTGCATAATGCTAATATTAATTTATAACATTGATTCATTCATTAAATAAAATATAATCAAAATTCATTATTTACGTTCATACTGTCAACGCCAAACAACTGACAGTGCTGCCTATTTGATCAAAACTCAAAACATTGAGTAATTATACATGAAGGAAATGATCGTTAGATATATTCTTAGAGCCTGTACTTCTGGAAATGGCATGCAAGTGTTATTATAGATTAGTGGTAAAATAGTCAATGTAGTAGATCAGTATTGATTTTTCGGACGCGTTGCAGTAACTTTCATATTAAATATTCTGTTTTTAATGTGAATTTAATTATTTGATTAATATATTATTATCAGAACCTTCCCGAAGGTTTTGTGTAAAAAAATGTCAGTCAGCGGACAATAGAGTGTAACATTACATTTTTGCCGCAGAGTATATCTAGCAGTGTATTCCATAAACCCGTAAAAGAACAAGTAAACGAAGAAATATCTGAGTTTTGAATTATGCAAAACGTATTTTAAATAGCCTAAACTGCTCGTTGGATGTGTCATTTATCTACAATAACTGTTTTCTTGTAAATAAAACACGAGTATTGACTTCGAATATTAACACCAACGGATAGTATAAAATTATCTTCAAACGTAAATACGTAGCTTTTTTATTATTCTGTAGCATTTTTGTTATTGCGATAGGCTTATTGGGTTTTTTGTATTGGAAATATTCTCGCTTTGTATTTGGTATTGATTTGTTTTGATGTTGAGTTATTCTAGGTTATGATTGTTGGTTAGATTTTCTTGACGTTCAAGGCGAATTGCTAAGGGTGGAAACGTTCTAAATAGGTTAATGGCATTTATGGGAAGAAGTTGTAGAAAAGTAGAGTCGAGCACGGGACATTTCGGGGATTGATGTTCTGGAATGTCGTAGAAGAAGAACGCTATTTAGGTGATGTTTGTATTAGAATTCAGAAGGGGTTGGTAGGCTTTTGGAGATGTCAGTTGTCGGAAGGGGGAGTTGGCCGTTAACCGTCCTCGTGAGAGGTTGTTGCCTGTCGACCGTCCTAGTGCAAGGATGCGTGTAGTACTTGGGAAGAGAGGTTATGGTGAAATGTGATGATAGATGTCTACAAGTGTTATCTGAATTTATAATGTCAATTTTGTGCCATCCATGTTTGGGATTTAGTTGGATACACTTTAATCGTTATTAGTTTTGTGATATTTTTGGATTTTAACGGAAACCATACTCGTGTGAGGATTTAAGACAAGTTCATCACTCACTCTCTCGTTGATCTGCAGTTTCAGCAACGTTTAATTGATGTTTCCATTGGCAGTTTGGTGATATTTTTGGAAATTAGTGGAAACACGTTCTCATTTGTGAGGATGTGATTGCTGAATATTTGCATGTACTCTCGTTGACCTTCCTGGACGATTAACTGGTCAACCACCATTTGAACATCGTATGTAAGACTTTTAGCCAGCCCAAGACCTTGTTTTCTTCAGTGTATGGCGCTATCAACTTCACTTAGTTTGCCGAAGTTTTAGCAAGTCTTGTAATCGAGTTCCATTTTGGTTTATTGGGAATAGGAAACCTTCGTTGGTTGCCGTATAGCAACAACGGCGTATGTCTGCTTCGATTCTACAGAGGACAGTTGGGTGTTGTGTCATCGCATTTGAACAAGGTACCTTTGTAATTTGATTTAGTGTATTTGTTTTGCTCATAATTTGCTTTTCACATTAAAGAGAATTGATTTATCTGAATAACATTTTGATCTTATTGGATTTAATAAAGAACCTGATTATTTAGTCAAACTTTGACTGTTAATTTGCTCAAATAAATTTGATTTTTATGCATTTCCTATAGTGTTAAATTTTGAATATCATTTCATGATTATTGTTTTATTAGATATTGATAATATTTCGTATTTTGTGAAAGCGTCGTGAGAGCTCGAAGCGTCGACTTGTTAATTGAATCATTTTGGTTGTTTTAAAAATAATATTTGTTTCTAGATTTATGAAATCATTACTGATTTTTCTTTTAAATGTAATTAAACACATTTGTCAGTAACTGAGTTTTTGGTTTCAGATTTCAGAATAACAGTACAGTTATTGAATTTAATATAATTTTGAATTATTTACAGCTTAGATGTCATTATTGACTTTGATATTATTTGGAATACTGTGCATTCAAGTATCTCATTTCTGATTTTAGATATATTGTGCATGTTTACGGATCACAACAATTGAAGATTTTGATTAATGTTTTTGATAAAATTTGTCTGTTTATTTTATCTAGGTTCATTTGATCATTAATTGATTATTACATTTGTTGATTTTGGTAATTGATTATTGCATTTGTTGATTTTGGTAGTTGATTATTACATTTGTTGATTTAGGTAATAATTTGAACTTAGTGTATCAGGTATGTAATATTGATTCTTGGTTGAACTATAGATATGTGTATGTAGGTACATGAAGTTGGCTACAGGTCGACTTGTGTTTGATATTTTAGCAGGATTGTATTGAAATAATTTAAATGTTCATTAAATTATTTACTGTTTCATGGAGAGTTTTATTGAAGTAGGTTTGTTGTGACGTAACTGACAATATACTGAGGTTTTATTAGCCATGGAACCCTTATATATAGATTTCTTGTAGCCGCGGAGGATTGGTAGGTTATCTTAGGCGGTTAGCTGGGGTAAAGAGGCAGAGAATCTACCTGGCGCCCAGAACATCTTTATATTGTTAAAAGTTAACTTACAGTTGGCTTGGCCCTTGTTTGTTAACCCACTCCCGTCTCCACTGAAGCTGCCGTGCACCCTGGTGTGTAAACGTTTACTACATGGGCCGTAATAAGGTGGTAGGTTAGCCATTACATCTTAGGCAACAACCGGACGTTTTTTGACATTACAAGAGAACATATTAAATATATTAAGTTCTCCTAGGGTTCTTGGTCCTCTCTTTTCCTTAATATTCCTGAACTTGCTTGAAACCGCAAATGACGAAAACTTTTAAGTTGCAAAAAACAATCTTCCAATTATTATATCGAATATTTTGCCAGGAGCGGTTCCAGCCAACAATTTTAGGGGTCATTTATTTGTTAAAAATATTTCGAATACCGATATTTGATTACATTTTTATTTTCTTTTTATTTTAATAGATTTGCCAATATGAGTGAACCATTTTTGTCATTATCTACTTTTCCGATTTCACCACAACTCTGTTTCTTATAAAAATATATTTTTTTATAATTTCATGAAATAAGGTCGAATTTCGACCACTGGGCGACCACTAGTATTGTTAAAAAACTGAAAAATGTGCTTTTACAAACATACGGCTATTACTATTAAATATCAGTATCAGTCATGTAATTTTTTGTCTGGCAAAATATTTTGACTTTACTTTATTATACAAAAATTCTGTTATTGAATTGCCATTTTGCCAGTACTGAGATAGTGGACTCTGCAAAATGTTTACTATCTGATTTATCGCACGTGAAATCTCAAAAAACTATATACTGTTGGAAATGTTAAGTGGTAGTTAATATTTATGAAATTAAAATAAATTCGAAAAATGCAGAAAACATTATAAACCTCGAAACGAAAGTATTAAATACTCCAAACGTCACAACATTATAAAATTTCTCAAAATTGTCAAATTTATTCTGTCAAAATCCTAAAACGAGAAAAACCTAAAAAATATAATGTGCACAACCCGAAAAATGACAAAACTAACAGAAATAACTAAACTTGGCAACGTCACCGTGAATAAAAAGTAAAATATTTCAAAAATGTAAAAATATTTAAAATTTCAAAAATGACAGACATATCAAACGTGTCAGTAATATCAAAAATGTGATAAATGACAAAAAAAAAATTAAAAATGTTAAAAATGTGAAAAGTGTCAAAAATGTAAAATGTAAAAAATGAGAATTGTGAAAAATATCATACATGTTAAAAAAAGTCAAAAAATTCAAAAACGTCAAAGGTGGCAAAAAGTAAACCACACCATAAATGTTAAAAATAGTTAAATTTTTGAAATGTCAAAAATGACAAACATATCAAAAATGTCAGAAACATCAGAAATGCAAGAAATATCAGACATTTTAAAAATGCCAAAATATTAATACAGTCAGATTCGGAACATCTGTGTGCTATTTCTCTCGAAAATCCTAGATGTATCTTACATCTCGCGTCTATAAATGTCATAAATGTTAGTAATGTCAGAAATGTCAAACATTTCAAGAATATCAAAAATATCGAAACTGTCAAGACATGTCAGAATTGTCATTAATTACAGAAAGTTTTAAACAGGTTGAAAATAGAAAATTGTCAAACATGTCAAAAACGTCAAGAAAATAATTCAAAAACGTTAAAATGTCAAAAACACCCAAAACCGCAAAAATAGCAATGAAACCTCAAAACACCTGAAATGAAAATTGGAAAACCACAGTACCAAATGTCAAAAATCTCAAACATTTCAAATATATCTGGCACTTCATATTACATCCAAAATAAAGTATTTTTAGAAGCATTTTAGATTTGCTTGGCACCGACTTCAAAAATATGCTAGATCTGGTAGGTAATTAATTTGTACAGAATGAGCACCTTTTAATGTTTACATTTTTCACTTCCTGGGTAGGTACCTAATAACATTGAATGTGCTATTTATTTGCTAGAGTTGTATTTTCTTATAATTATTTTCAGCTTTTTAGTTATAGGTGGAAGTCGGTTATATATTTATTAAAATGTATTATTTGCAACTTTTTATTATTTTTTTTTTAACTCAGGTATTTTTCATTCTTTATTTTGTATGTATAACCTTAATAGACACGACCAGGTAACATCGATAGCCCCAACATTACACAATGATACATTTTCATTTAAATTGACAGGTAAATGTTTACGAACAAAATGTACTAGTACGCGTTGACTTAATAAGCCCAAAATATACTTATGCCTTATGGACTACGTCATATAACCTTTTTTCAACTTTTTTGAGAACCTTGTATAACTATAGATAATTCCACCCCACCCTATTAACCAACCATTCTGTACATATGACTGCCTACGGGCAAGCATGAATATGTTAGCTGCCTTCTGTAAATTATAGGACGGAGTAGAATCCATCCCATATTTACCGAATCAAATCCGTCCTATATTTCAATCATCGTATATAACTCCTTGTGGGCTACCCCATAAATTATTTCATTTTTAACATTTTATATTGTCGCCCTGTGTAACATAAATTCCTCTCCACACTTTATGCAACTTCTTATGGGCTATGAAATAGATTAAAAACACTATATAAATATAATTCCACTCCAGCATATATTTCAATCATCCTGTATATGCTTTATCTACGTCCACATCATATAAGTTTTTAAATCGCCCTATATAATTTTAATTCGATTTTTTTTCCAACATTTTTATACCAACAAACGTCGACTCCACCCTATATTCCAACCATCCTGTATATACGGCGGCCTATGGACCATTATCATTCTACTCCGTCCTACATTTCAATCATCATATATATGCAACTCCTTCTATCACTTTACTTTGTGATTTTGTTTGCTATAACTAAACACCCTGTGTATAATCGCACCAAATAGCAGTTCAGATGTTTCCTGAATGATATTTGTGGCATATTTTTCAATGTCTAAATACTTCTTGGGAAATAACACCACAGTTAAGAAAATTGCTGTATATTCCAAACGTTTCGGGGTTTAGGTCAGACCCCGTTGTCAATGGTTAAGAAACTTGAATAAAAAAGGCACAATTCTAAGATGTAAATTAAAAAATATTATTTGCCAAGAAGTACTTAGACATTAGCAGTTTAGAGTTTAACATGTGTTGTCACTGAATTTCCTATTAGGCCGGGAGAATGTTACACCAAATGCACCGTCTTCGCAAAATGGAAAAAATTTCATTTAAATAAGCATTTGCCTGGTATACAAACAAAACGAGCTTGATACTTATTGATTTAAGGAGCCGAAAATACTATGCGTTACTACCTATATGCTTTAGACGTTCATAGAAAATTTCTAAATTCCCAATTAAAACTTTCAGTGCCTACAATTTCCGCACTATTACGGTGGAATTAAAATATTTATGAGGAAATGTCATTTACGTCACTTCGATGAAATTTTTGATAAGAATATTGGAATTTTCAGCGATTTTCTGCAAAATTGCATGTTGCACGTCGCAGAAAAGTATATGAGATCACCTAGGGATCTTCCTTAATAGTTCAAAAGTTAAAAAAACTATACACATCCACAAAGAGTTTTTGAAAAATCGACCAACATGTTAGGGATATTGGTCGATTTCCATGCACATATGTGTTCATTCACAAATTTCATCACTTTACCAATAGAATTATTTTCCCACATCCCCATATATACTCTATTAAACAAGCCAAATTTGTTTCAAAACGGTTCACCACCGTAGAAGAAATCAGGTAACATACGTACAAAAAAAAAGAAATTAAAATACGCGACGAATTGATAACCTCCTCATTTTTGGAAGTCGGTTAAAAATAATTCTCCTTAACTAATTTCTTTTGTAAAACTGAGTTACCAGAACGCAAAGCATATTACGTACAGTTATATATATCCTAAAAGGATAAACATATTACATAATTGAACTGCTTTTTATTATAGATGTTTTAAGGAAATTAGATACTTTGTCATCAAAACCTTAAAAGCCTGCTTACCAACGCTTGTTTACAAACCACTTAGTTACAACATCTTCAACAAACATACAAACATTTTTTCTTAATCTGAAATAATGTAGATCCTATTACATTTTTCCCTGAGAAGAAAAATTTAATACTGCGAAATGCCAGACCTCGAGCTTAAAAACACCTGCATATTTAGAACTTTTGACATAATAATAAGCCTAAAACCCACCAGGACAATTATCTACATTATTCAAATAAGACTTACACAGTTACATCAACTGCATAATTCCGAGGATTAATTAAAATACAAGAACACACTACCTGGGTATAACAAAAGAGGCAAATTTACTGGGAAACTCTTCAACTTCAGGTTGCCGAGTAATATTTAAAACATTTTAAACTCCTACAGAATTCATTATTATAAACTCCATTGTCTCGAAATTTGATGCTCAAAATGGAAGTTGCCGCTTTATTATTGTACATTTTCGTGAATAATAACTTTTGCTCATTTGTGCTGAAATAATTCTCAATAGTTAATTGCGAGGAGAAGTTTTGAGCGTCTTTCAGCAGCTTTCCAGTTACAAAAAGCTTGTTTAGAGTAGGGTGTATGAACGTATTCCGTGTATGCCAGATCAGTTACAGAAAAAAAGTCGTATTGGCGACATCACAACAGAAACATTATCAATGTGCTCTAAGGATATAATGTGACCAATTTGCAAACAGTGTGGAACAGCCAATTGGAATAAATTCGATAACGAATAAAGGAGGGAGTGTTGGAAAAACGCTTGGACACGTCCAAGTGTATTTTAAAATGCGCATTTTTTTAATAAAAAATATTTATAGGGTGTGTCATGTGACAGTGGCCAATAACGACTTTCTTAATTTAAATGCAACCCCTGTATATTATTTATTTTTTGGATTCTCCAGAAATCTCTAGACATAATTCGTGTACAATGTCCTACACGTATCTTCAACTGTTTCGTAAATATTAAGGTTTTTTTAGAGTTATTGCAAAAATTCAGATTAAAAAAAGAAAATTATTGTATTTCACAAATTCACTACATTACACTAATAACCTAATAAGTAATACTGATTATTTCTTAATAATATAAAAAAAAACAAAAAAAGACATTAATGTTAATGTAGGAAATGTTCAAAATGCTCGCCACGAACGTCTTGGCAACATGCTAATCTAGTATAAAAATGTCAAGCCTGATTTGTCTTTTTAGGTCATCTAAGTTGAGGGGTTTAGTTTTATATATAGTACTTTTGACATACCCCCACAAAAAGTAGTCCAATGGCGTCAAATCAGGAAATCGTGCTGGCCATTCTATCGGTCTGCGCTTCCCAATCCACCGATTTGAAAAAAAATTCTTATACAGGGTGAGTTTTTTTTTGATGATCAGTATGGGGATCTCGGAAACTAGCGGAGATAGAGCAATAGTTAAATTGGGAAAGACTTGCAGTTATACTGAGCCAATTTAATGACACTTTCGGATAACTACTACTTAGTAATATTAACACAACTAGGAGATTAAAGAAACATTTGTAAACTCCCTTTTTTTATATTCTATTTATTTATAAGTATTGAATTTCTTAAGGTACTACCATTGTATGATTAAGCTCCATCGGACGCGAATTTCAACTTCCACCAAGTATCAGCCAACTCAATCCAATGTTTAAAAGAAGCTTCAGTAAGTTTCCTGGCTAAGTGGTATTTCAAACTACTACTTAAATCAGCAGATTGTACCCAAAACCTATGGTTTCTCACAAAGTGCAGCGATGAGAAAGTGTTCCCAACGTATATGAAATTAAAAACTAAAAACCAGAGTGAATCAGAAAAGAAAGCCAACATTACCGGACTACAAAAATGGTTAACAGAAGATAAAAAAGGTCAGTTTAAACAGAGAAATATTTTTAACATTTATTTAAAATTTATCCATATTGAATTATGTCATAAACTACACTATATAGAATTTTTAGTCTTGGATGAAACAACTAGAGACAGGATTATTTCGATTATACATAAAAAATACATTAAACAAAAAAATAAACTAAAAAGACTCATAAACGACTCCAGTGTAAAAAATACACCTAATAAAGCTACGACTAAATATTCTGATCAACAATTTTTTAGTAGAGTTCTCAATTTAACAACTGTAAATTTCAATAAAGATGAACAAAACCTTTTGGAAAAAGGTTTTAAGTATAATTTACCCAAAAACAATTATATTAAAAATTTAGAAATACTATATATTCTATACTAGAAATAAATAAATTTATAAGAAAGAATTTCTGAAGATTACTCAACCAAGACCAGAGGTCAACATAATTAAGAACATCAGACAAAAATGTAAAGATGTAATTTTTACAAAGGCAGATAAAGGTAATACAGTAATAGCCCTTGATAAAGATAATTATATAGAAAAACCTTAGAATTCCTTAATCAAAATCACAAAATTACAAAACGTGACCCCACTGATCAATTCCAGAAATCTAATAAATTAACTCTACAAAATTCTCAAAATTTATTTACAGACAAATACCTGTCTTGGACCGTTTTAGAGAAAACAGTGAAGAGTCATTGAAATTTACTAAAATGTAGTCCCTGAAGTACTGATTTCCTGATTTCTTGGAAAATTATGTGTTACCTTTCTGAAATATTTCTTAATACAATGTCGTTTAAATCATCCAAATTGCCGAAGCCAGTTTTGAATAATCACACAGCATACATAAAATAATTTGGTCAAGTGAGAGTTGGACTCGCATACTTAGGGTTCCGTACCACCTTCAAGATTCGAATATTCCAGTTTCAGACAAGCAGGGAATGAGTGCATTTTCTTATACTTATATCTTTTAAAGGAAGCGTTTTAAATTTATAAAAAATATACACTTTGATTTTCCACACATAGACTTTTTATTTTATCTGCTTTAGGATTCGCTTGATTTTTATCACAATACATATGTATTTAATTTTCTAATTTGGCCCCCAAAAAGTAACATTAGAGTTTTATTTTACTAATAAACTTTCAGAGATGCCTTTTATAATCTACTGTCTGAGTTTTGAGGCTCTGCAGATTGGAAGAAAAACGGCAAAATAGTTTAAATTATAAATTATTAAATCTGTTATTCAAATTATTTAAAAATATAAATAAAATATATTTTTCAAATTTTAAATAGTGTAGTTTCTAAAGTGGGAATTAAGTAGGTGTTTAATATTTTTAATATCTTTTAAACAAATGATTTAAAAATATGATATATTTGTAATTGACATAATGAGCCTTTTATCTGATATATTACATGATGCGTTTGAAAATTGAATCTTTATTTTCCATTTAATTGTATAATTTGTCCCTAAATTTACTATGGGGGTTTTCTAGTAATTTATTTTCCGTTTAATTCTATTATTTGGAGGCCAAATAATAGAATTAGGTATTTTTTTTCATATTTTTTCTATAAACAAAAAAAATGAGGTCTTAGAGTTTGGGAAATAACGGGGAGAATGGGTAATTTTTTTAAAATATTTTTTTTAATATATTTTAAATTTTAATGAGCCCTGGGATTTGATATATTATATGACCCGTTAGAAACAATTATAATTTTTTATTTTCCATTTAATTCTATAATTTGCCCCCCAAAATTAATATTAGGGTTTTTTTCTTATTTTTCCAGTAAAGTTCAGGTGAGGGGCTATACTTCCAGTTTTTCAAAATTTTTCAGCTTATGGTTTCGGAGATAAGGGGGGGAATGGGTAAAATGTTTTATATTTTTGTTAATATCTTTTAATTAATTTATTTTATAACTATGGAAAAAATATATTTGTTTTCTTCATCATGAGCCCTTTTATTTGATATATAACATGCTGGGTTAGAAACAATTTTAATTTTATATTTTCCATTTAATTCTATAATTTGCCCCCCAAAAAAATATTAGGGTTTTTTTCTTATTTTTCCAGTAAAGTTCAGGTGAGGGGCTATACCTCCATTGTTTTTTCAAAATTTTCCAGCTTATAGTTTCGGAGATAGGGGGGGATGGGTATTTTTTTTATATTTTTGTTAATATCTTTTAATTAATTTATTTTAAAAATTTGAAAAAAATATATTTGTTTTCGTCATAGTGAGCCCTTTCATTTGATATATAACATGATGGGTTAAAAAGAATTTTAATTTTAATTTTCCATTTAATTCTATAATTTGCCCCCCCAAAATAAATATTAGGGGTTTCTCCTTAATTTTCCAGTAAAGTTCAGGTGAGGGGCTATACATCCATTTTTTTTCATAATTTTCCAGCTTATGGTTTCGGAGATAAGGGAGGATAAATTTTGGTATATTTTCGTTAATATCTTTTTAAATATATTTTTTTAAAATATGAAAAAAATATATTTGAGTTCCTCACAATGAGACCTTTCATTTGATATATTACATGATGCGTTTGAAAAAAAAAATTTAAATTTTTATTTAATTCTATAATTTTCCCCGAAAAAAATCAACATTAATGGTTTCTCCTTAATTTTCCTGTAAAGTTCGGGCAACGCTCTATATTTCCTATTTTTTTCAAAATTTTAGGCTCAGTAGTTTCGGAGATCAGGGGGGGGAACGGTCGATTTTTTTAGTTTTCCCCTCCAGAAGTACCCCTAAAATCAAAATTTTTTCTTTTACGATATGTACTCCTGATCGGGTCACTAAACTATACATTGGTACCAAATTTCAACCTCTTCCGTCCAGTAGTTTAGGAGAAAATGGCTGTGATGTGACAGAGGCAGAAATCCTGAGTGATATTATAAGGGTATCCGTATATTGTATATACGGAACCCTAAAAAGATGCCGCCGAATAGATAACCTCCTCCTTTTTGGAAATAGGTTAAAAAGTGTACTTTAATATATAAAATTTGAGAAAAAACTGATTTCATTATATTTATGACATATATCGTTTCGAGACAATTCTATTAGAGGACCGGTTAAAATTTGATGGAAACATTACCTCAAGAGCGTTTCGGTGAAAACGAATCAATCTATAAAATTCGAATGTTTTCGTTGGATTCGCAAAAATATTCACCGCAAGGACTTTTTAATAAAATTCATATCGACAAATTGAAATAACGAATGGATATGGATATACGGTTCGAAACGTTGAAGCGAGTCTCAGTTATTTCGATGGGAATTCGAACAGCAGCTTCCCGGTTTATAGCTATGCGAGTTATTAATAGGAACGGAATGAATATTGGATATCGAGGATTTTTCATTTGCGACATCAGCAACTTCGGTTACAATTTAAATGGAATTTCAGCGAAAGGACCCGGCCGCGGTATTGGTCCTTTCATTATTTCAGATTTCGAGAGGGTTGGGATAGTATACTCCAATTTTTGTTTTTGAAACTTTACCTAAATAATGAGGATAATAATATATGGTCAAATGAACCCATGAATCCACTCTCACACAAACTGAACTCGACTAACTTTGGGTTCAGTCTCAAGCATATCAACGTACAAGCATTGAAGATAAACCATTTGTTATACATGGACGACTTAAAGTTGATGGCAGCTACGAAACAAAAGCTGCATGATATGCTTAAAATAGTAGAAAGTTTTTCTAGTGACATCCATATGCAATTTGGCCTAGATAAATGCCGAATTATTAATATAGTTAAAGGCAAAATACAGGAAGGGCACTACGAAATGGGAGATGGCACCTCAACTGAATCCATGGAGGAAGGTTATACTTACAAATACCTTGGAATAAAGCAGGCTCAACGAATTGATCACACTACCATGAAAAAGGACCTAACAACAGAGTTTTATAGAAGGGTAATACGACTGCTGAAGACCAAATTTAAGAGCAAAAATTTGTTTCAGGCAATTAACACCTACGCGCGTTCAGTGCTTAGTTACTTTTTCAGTATAGTTAACTGGTGCAAGACCGACATTGAACAATTACAATGGAAAGTTCGAGTACTACTAACAAAAGTTCAAAATCACCATCCAAAGAGCTGTGTCGAACGTACAACATTGCCCCGGTGTGAAGGAGGAAGAGGATTGGCAGATATCGGCAAGTTACGTGATCAACAATCAATTAGCGTAATCATTTCCAGAAGCTCTACATAGAGTCATATGTCAGGTTGATGCCTCAACACCTCTGCGACTAACAGAACAACAAGTTCAAGTATACCACCAGACAATTGATCAGAAGCTGCTCAAATGGAAAGAGAAGCCCCTTCATGGAAGACATATAAATGACGTGAACCAAGATTATGTCGACAGTTCAGCGTCGAACTACTGGTTGATCTCTGGTAATATGTTTCCTGAAACGGAAGGCTTTATATTAGCAATCCAAGATCAAGTAATTCCAACTACGAACTATCTAAAATACATCGCTAAAAATTCTTCTATCAACAACGACAGATGCAGATATAGTTGCCAAACATCTGAATCTATCCAGCGTATTACAGGAGGTTGCCAAGCGTTCGCTGCAAATGAATACAAAGAACGACACGATGCTGTGGCAAAAATACTGCACGAGGAACTAGCGCTGAGACTTGAGCTATCACAGTCGGTAAGAACACCCTACTATATATACAAACCAGAATCCATTTTGGAAAATAACAACTACAAGCTCTACTGGGACCACACGATACTGACCAATCGGACTGTTGCTCACAATAGACCAGATATAGTTTTAGTAGATAAAATCTCTAGGAAAACAATCTTAATTAACATAACAATCCCTAACAACAATAGCATAAATATTCAGCAGGCTGAAAAAATATCCAAATATAGGGATTTAGAATTTCAAATACAGAAACAATGGGACATGTACAATACTCGAACGGTACCAATTGTTATGTCATCAACAGGAGTAGTCCCAAAACATCTATTAAACAATTTGAAATACCTCGATCTGGACGAAAATCTTTACCAACTGATGAAAAAAGCCGTCCTGTTAGGAACAGGCCGGAAGATTAGAAAATTCATGGGGAAATGCAGCCACGACGCCAACCACGGGTCTGATAACCTGACAAGGGCTCCCACAGAGCTAAACCCTTTTGATATGTAGTATATCTGGGGTTTAGTGAATTTTTCCCTAAGGGCACACTATATGTGCCTTAGAGGGAGTGTGATGCCATACATTGTATGGTCAAGTCGGGATATGGTCAAATAGTAATTAGTATTTGAAGTTATCTATTTGATTTGATAATTTGTATATGAGTTTTTGTATATATTAACACATAAGTGATTTGGGTAATTTAAAAAAGCATACATTTCTGAATTAATAAAATTATGATTTATAGAACAAATATAATTAAAGATAAATTAGTAAAGTTAATAATTTAGTGTTGTTTGTTAAAGTTTAATAAGATTTATAAATAATGGTTCATAAATCTTGTTTATGTTATTGGTTTAAAATTTAATTTAAAATAAAATGATATTTGAAATTTTAAGTTTCATTAAGTAAGTAAATAATTAAAAAAGAAAATGAATGAGAAATCAAGTAATAATCAAAAAAATATAATATAAAAAATATAATGGGAAAGAAAATAAAAATAACAATTTAATTTAACATATAAATAAGAAAACAAATATCAATAATTTTACATATCACAAAATTTATAGGATAATATTAATTGGCTAGCCCAACGTGGGCATATTTAATTTTAAAATTTCACAATTTTAAATCATTATTAAATTATATTTATATGTGTCTAGTCGTAGGTTTTACTGATGGAATAATATGAAGAAATATTTATCCGGGAATATATAAGTTCGTTAGTATGGCATTCTCAATGCGTTGTCAGGGTGAACTGAGAGGTAATCTACCAGCGCTTTATATTTATATGCCTCCGTCGGAGGTCGTATTGCGTCCGATTGGTCAGTGTTGATTCCGCCCCCGGTCGGTGTTGACTCCGCCCCCTTTTCTGTAGTGTCTGGTGGGTCGCTTGTTGACGGATTTGTATTTTTTTAGGTAATTGTGTTTTATTTCGTTGTTGAATTACTGTCTTCCATGTAATGGGGAGGTGCAGGGCGGGTCTCTTTTGTTTAGCTGCCTATTTTTCTCGATTTCAATAGCTTCGTGTATTAGTCTTGTTTTGTAATGGGTTGTTTGCGCTACCTGTTTACAAATATTAAAATTGATTTTGAGCCGCCATTGTTGTTGATGCTGAAACAGGAGCCATGTCGTTTGTTTATTTTTGACAGCTAATATGTTCTTCTAAACGGACTGATATTCTCTTATTCGTTTGTGGGACGTATGTTCCGCAAGTTATACTATGTAGCCCATGGTTTTCCAGTTTAACTTTTGGTTTAGGCTTTCTTAGCCTTGTTCCAGTAGTCTGGTGCGATTTGTATGCCGTTGCTATGTCATGCCTTCGAAGAATTCGGCCAATTCTATCTGTTGTTTCTTTGATGTAAAGTAAGACTGCTTTCGGTTTTCTGGTAAGTTCATCGTTTGGTTTTGGCTCAAGGTGTTGTTTTATTGCCCGTTTAATTGTGTGGTTTGTGTATCAGTTTTGTCTTTGGGTGGGAGTTATCTGATTTAGTACGTGTGTTTTGTTGTTGTCGTCTTTCAGTCTTAAAGATCTGGAATCAAGCGTGTTGGCAACTTCTTGTACCTTAGAAGGGTGGCGATGAGATTTCTAATTTAGGTATCTGTTTGTGTGGGTCGGATTTCTGTATACGGTATGGTCCAAATGCCCATTGTTTTCTTAGGATGTCAAGGAAAAATAACTGGTTGTTTTCTTCAAATTCTAATGTGAAGTGAGATGTATCAAGTTTAGGTGCTCTAGGAACTTGAGCAGTTCTTGTTTGACAAAAGGCCATATGACAAATACGTCATCGATGTATGTTATTGATAACTTTGTCTTCAGGTTGACTGTTGAAAACATGAGTGAAATATTCCGAGTTTTTGATGTAAGAGTTTGTTTTTTTTCACAATAGGTTGCAGGGTATATATTGCCGAGTTGAAAACACTAACTACAGGTCGAAGTAGGGCTCCGTCTTTATGGATTTTGGGCAAACCGCAGAACTTTGGGCAATGAATAGTTTATACTAATGGTGGTATCCATATAGCAAATATTGGCTTACAAATATTCAAAAACTATTTTGATAACACATTCCAAAGTCTGAAAGAACTAAACCAGTAAATTACTAATTTATTAAATACTACTATTCACTAAAATTCATTGAAAAAAAAATAATAAAAGACTAGACAAAATAAATAAATATTACTTGCATTGTAGATTAATGTAATAACTGTAAACTGAACTACTAGCAGATATGGCAAATCATATAACCGAAGATTGGAATACGGAGAATTTCTCCTACGTATCCTAGAACGATATTTCTCAAACCTACAGAATACTAAGAAATGCGAAGGATCATTAATAAGTTGAGGTTCAGGAAAGGGAGTATAGGTGAAACTGTCTGCATATGTCATTGATATATTATTTCGCATTATTTATCAAAGCATTGACGTTGCGATTTGGCCTATTTGGCCTAATGCGCTTAAGAAGGCTGAAGAAATATCCATTAACAAGTATATAACCATTACATTTGCATCGAACATTTTTCAAATTTTTGAAATAATTTTTTTGTTTTTCATACTAGGAACTGATATTTGTTACAAAACTGACATTTCTTAACAATAATTTTGGTTCAATAAAAAAAGGTACTAAAGTTGCATATTTGTTTATTGCTGATATTTATATTTGTCAAACCTGTTTACCAAAAGCTTAAGATTTAGTTGATTTTAGTATACTCTTAAATAATTTTTTGATAATTCTGAGAGAGACATACTACTTCTATAACAGTTATCTGAAAATTGACTCTCAGAAAAGGTAGACACAATATTTTTAAGTTTCTATCGATTGCACAGTTTGGTGAAGGTATTATCCTATAGTTAAGTACTGACATGAAAAAGGTACCTATGGTAACAATAAAATTAGAAAGAGGGAAATATAAAATTATTGCTCCTACCATTGGCATAGGCAAGGTACGAAGGAAGGTTTTATTCTTAGAAACTGTCAGAAATGTGATAAAGGCTTCTCTGAGTGCCCACTATCCATTACAGAGGATAACATAGATGAGAAACGTGGATTTGGCATATTATCTCACAAGCCTAAGATTTCGATGGAGAATAAAAGAAATGATGCCAAAAAGTATTTTACGTGATATTACTGACTACAGTGATCAAGGATCAGATAAAAAGCACTGAAACTCATCATCAACATCTCAGTGTTTGATAATTCAAAATGTGTAGATCTAAAGTCTTAACGGACACAAAGTCGTACGTAGTCTTTTGTTCTCGTTTTATAGACCGTCACAGTTGTTTTTTTATCCCTTTCATTGCTTAGAACACAAGAGTGTTGTGTCTTTTTTGCAGCTTGGCTACTTGATTAAGTTGTGGGTCAAAATTCGCATTAAGCAGAAAGTCCTTTGACTCCATCTAAAATTCATCAAAATTTAGCAAAATAATTTTCAGAAAAAATATTTCTAATACCCTTCGGCTACTTCTGTATAATGTTGGAAACCACTTTCTTACTTAAAGACTGACCTGAAAAAAAAAATATTTTAGATGGGCCAAGAAAATTGAAGGACAATTTGTATTCAACTTTTTGACTTCAAAAAAGGAGGAGGTTCTCAATTCGGTTGTATTTTTTTAGACTTTGTTATCTCACTACTCCGGTAACTATAAACCAATTTCTATCATTATTTTTTCACTTGAAAGAATATATTTCCAGATTGTTCCCATATTTTTTAAAATTTTTTTCAATGACATGGAATGGCCCATTTTGCAAAAAATCGGAAAAATTTTGTAACCGACTTCTTAATGAATCATAATATATGGCGAATGCGCTGGTGTTAAAACATTTTAGTTATTCTTATTCAAAATCTAGGATGAAATGAATTGAAAATAGATCGGAATTTCGTCATCAATGACATTGAATGGTCTGTTTTGAGAAAATCGGAAAAATTTTGTAACCGACTTCTTAATATATCATAATATATTACTTTTACGTTTTTTTTTGGGTCAATAACACCACAATAGAAATAAAACGACGTATATTGCAGGAATACCAAACGTTTCAAAGTCTATTCTGACTTCGTTGTCAATGGCTTTATATTTATTGATAAATTTAAAATTTGACATTGAATGTCAATTTTAAATGTCATAAATCAAATTTTCATTTTGCAATCTACATCAATAAATATAAAGCCATTGACAACGAAGTTAGAATAGACTTTGAAACGTTTGGTATTCCTGCAATATACGTCGTTTTATTTCTATTGTTGCCAAAAAAACACATAAAAGTAATCAGGAGTATGCCACAAACAACGTTTAGAAGACAATCATAATATATGCTGCATGCGCTGGTATTATAATATTTTAGTTATTCTTATTCGAAATCTAGGTTGAAATTAATTTAAAATAGAATTTCATTAAAATATTTCCAGATGAATGTTTTCAATTTGTCTCCATATACAAGGTGAGTTTTTTTTGATGATCAGTATGGGGTTCTCGGAACCTAGAGGAGATATAGCAATGATTAAATTGGGAAAGATTTGCAGTTTTACTGGCCCAATTTAATGACACTTTCGGATTTTTGTAAAAAGTAGTGGCTTACTAGATATTTTGAAAAAACGAAATTCTGTCGATTTAGTCAAATCCCTTTAGCTCATTTGTTTTTGATTTTAATAAAAAAGTGAAAATATCAAAATTGAAGGGAATTGTATCCCGAATATGATTGTCTTGTCCTCTTTTGCGTGACAGCTCTCGTTTTCAAGATATGACACAAACTTTTACTTCTTTGAATGGAAACCATAGTTAGCTATGATTTCAAAAAATCAAACATTTTTAGAGCTTTTCAACGATATAATACTCGATATAGTTATTCATAAAAATAACGGACATATGGATGATTTTTCTCTTATTTTCACTTTTAACGAAGGAGCCATGAAAAAGATTGTTTTCACTTTGACGTTTCCTCATTTGAGAGGAATTCCATTAGTAGTGCTGAACTGATAGTCGATATTGACAAGTTTTCGTAATAAAATGAAATATTCTAACGAATAAAAACTGAATATGGTGGAATGTTATATCATATGCCATAAAAATTCAGTTTGAGCAGCTGAGAAATACTTTCATAGATATTTTAATCGTCGTCAACCTGCTCTATGTACATTTAAGAGGCTTTTCGATAGTTTACGCAGATATGGATCTTTTACTAAACCACCAAATGAACTACCGGTTTGGCAGTTATAGACTTCTATTTATGGGGTGCGCTAAAAAACAAAGTTTACAAAAGAAAGTATGAGACAGTTGGTGACGTAAGGGAGGCGGTATTACAGAAATTGATAGGCGGTCTGTGTGGAAAGCGGTAATGTCAATCTTAAAATGATGCAATTTTTGTCTAAATAACAATGGTGGACTTTTCGAACATAAATTGAACCATTATTATGTACTTAAATTTCTTAAGTTTTTAGTAAGTACCTACTTATTTAGTTTTTTCGTTATATCTGATATAAAAAAATCGTTCAATGTTTTTTGAAATAATTATTAATAAATCAATCTATTTCATGGCTACTTACGTTAAAAGTGAAAATAAGAGAGAAAAGCATCCATAACTCCGTTATTTTTATGAATAACTATATTGAGTATTATATCGTTGAAGAGCTCTAAAAATGTTCGATTTTTTGAGGTCATAGCCAACTATGGTTTCCATTAAAAAAAAGATAAGTTTGTGTCATATATCGAAAAAGAGAGCTGTCACGCAAACGAGGACAAGACAGAATTTCGGTTTTTCAAAATATCTAGTAAGCCATGACTTTTTTACAAAAATCCGAAAGTGTCATTAAATTGGGCCAGTAAAACTGCAAATCTTTCCCAATTTAACCATTGCTCTATCTCCGCTGGTTTCCGAGATCCTCATACTGATCATCAAAAAAAAACTCACCCTGTATAGCTTACCTCAAGAACTCAAAACTACGGTAAGTATGCATAGAAGTCATTATTTAAATGTATCGATGCAAAATATTGCGAGAGAACATAATACGAGTATACTATAAAGACATGGACCATTTTAGTCGGTAGGCTAGTGTAAAAATGGCAATGTAATTCAATACTATTTACAGACGCAGAAAAAACGTTTTATTGTTGAATTCTTTATTTTATACTCTTGTTAATATTAGCAAGCATAAAAGGCCTTCCTCTGATTAAAAAAAAACAGCAAATAAACTCTGTACTGTATACGAGATTAATTCTGCTGAAATGTAAAAATTGTTTGACTTAACACAACCGGTTGATACCCAAAACGAAAAGTAAATATTTGAAATTGTTTTAGCGTAAAAATTGTATAATTAAAGTCCGCATTTTCAAGTAGAAAAGGTCAGTCGCTACCTTCAGGCGTTGACTTTCAATCAAAAACTATAATAAAAGCGGAATGATATTTGAAAATTAACAAGCAGAAAATTGCATCAGGCTGTTTGGTTCAAAGTAAAATGGGTACAATTTGAGTTTTTGCTAGAAAAACTCATAACTGGTTTTTTAATCGGTTCTTGTGAATATCACAGTCATAGAGGAAATAAAGGTAAATGATTTAGAGGCAATTTTTGAGAAAAGATGCTCGTGATAGTTGAAATACGTAGTAAACAGATAAAAAACGAAGAAGCACATGATTGTTGTTCTCTTCCGCACCTTGCATCTGCTCTACTTCTTTTATTTATACCTGTCGGTCGATTGGAGGGGCCGTCACGAGATAAGGGGGCTGTGTAGTGATTGATTGGGTATTGGTGGGTGTGTCTGGTTTGTTTAGTCTGGTTATTACAGAGTTCCAAGCTGGAGGAAGGTGGGTGCTTTCATGGCGTTGGTTTAAACAAAGACTATTTCGATAGCTTCGCAAACATGCGGGAATTGGGGGATATGGGTCCTACTGGGACTAAAGTTGATAGAGTGTCCTGTATGGATATGATGATATGCGAGAGCTGAAGTTGGATTTTTGACGACAGCATTTTGACACATGATTTGGTTTTTCTGTCAGTGCTTTCTGTATTATTAACCGACTTCCAAAAAGAAAGAGGTTATCAATTCGTCGCGTATTTTTTTTTTTCGCTTTTTTTTGTATGTATGTTACCTGATTTCTTCTCCTGTGGTGCACCGTTTTGAATGAATATGGTCTTGTTTAATAGAGTATATATCTGGATTGGTGGAACTTCAATTTTTGAAAAGAATTCTATTGGAAAAGTGATAAAATTTGTGATTGAACACATGCGTGCATGGAAATCGACCAGTATCCCTAATATTTTAGTCGATTTTTCGGTAACTCCTTATGGATGTGTATACTTTTTTAGCGTTTAATCTATTAAGGAAGATCCTTAGGTGATCTCATATACTTTTCTGCGACGTGCAACTTGCAGTTTTGCAGAAAATCACCGAAAATTCCAAAATTCTTATCAAAAATTTCATCGAAATGACATAACGGACATTTCCTCATAAATATTTTAATTCTAACGTAATAGTGCGGTAATTTTAGGCACTGGAAGTTTTAATTGCGAATTTGAAAATTTTCTATGTACATCTCAAGTATATATTTATTTATTTATTCTCTCTTTACAAACACCAAATAGGTACTTACATGTGAAGGGTTAAACAGTACACAAGTATCTGACACTGTCACAGACATGCCAATATCATGAAGGGATTGCATCCTGATGCAGCAATAATATGCGCCTAAGCTCACCAAATTTGATGTTAAATAGGTCAGGAACTATGTTATTGGACAGCATATCATTGCAGACACTGAGTAGATAAGTGAAGGGCGAAGGGCTTCCGTTGTTAATGTAGAAGAGATTAGATGAGAGTAGTCTTAAGCTAATTTTGGGGACCCTAAACTTAACGCTATTGATCAAGCCACAATCGGAATATTTTCTGTTATTTAGAATGTTATATATAAAGATAACAGCATGGGTCTTTCTCCTCGTACTCAAAGAACAGAGATCGAAGGTTGCCAACATTGATCTATAAGATACCATCAAGGGATATATGCCATTCTCTTTGATATAGAGATAGCGCAGAAAACGTTTTTGAACTTTTTCAATTTCGTTACTTTGGGTGTAACAATTTGGTGACCAAATGTTAGAGGCATACTCAAGGTGAGGCCTCACCATAGATGTATAAAGTCGTATGGTTGTTTTTACACTCAAATTTTGGCTATTACATATGACAAATCCAAGAACTTTGTATGCCTTGTTTATCAGATAGCTGAAATGGGTATTGAATTTGAAGTTATCTTGAAAGACTATCCCCAGATCTTTAACCTCTTTACACCTCTTAACCTTACAATTTCCAATGTAATAGTCTTCCATAGATATATTGACTTTTCGGGAGAAAACATTTTTGGGTATTAACAAACATTTTGTTTTCTCTAAACCAATTAAGCGCCAAATTTAAGTCGTTTTGAAGTGCAACAACATCATTTATGCCATTAATGGGTTTAAATAGTTTGAAATCATCAGCAAACAACAACCCAACGCAGGTCTTCAGGCTATCGGGTAAGTCATTGATAAAAATCAAAAACAAGAGAGGACCCAAGATGCTACCCTGGGGTACTCCTGAGGTGGCAATATAATGACGGAAGAAGACAGTACCTATCTTTACCCTTTGGGTTCGTGCGAGTAAGTATGAAGTTATGAATGACAATACTTCACTTGAAAAACCAAGAACCGACAGTTTTTTTATCAAGACACTGAAATCCACCTTATCATATGCATTCGCACAATCTGTGTATATGACATCCAGCTGTTGTTTGTTTAGAATTGCCTCCGATACATATTCAGAGAAGATACAGAGATTTGTAACTGTTGACTTGTTAGGAAGAAAACCATGTTGGTATTTTGAAATTTTGTCAGCTATGTGGGTAAGTATGAAGTTATATATAATTTTTTCAAATATTTTAGCTAAGCTGTTTAATAAGCTGATAGGTCGATAGTCATGAATATTTTCCCTCCGCCCCTTTTTGAAGATTGGGGTTACAATTGCTTCTTTAAACTTATCAGGAAACCATCGCTGCTTTAGAGCTAGATTAAAGATATATTTTAGAGGAGTAACCAACAGATCGGCACACCCCTTATAGATATATGGTGGTATATCATCAGGGCCAGTTGTTTTTTTGGGCTTCAAACTTTTTATGCTGGAAAGAATGTCATTATCAGTTATTTCAGGAAAACTAAAACCCCCTCTATAATAATATAATATAATATAGGTAGTATAGCATAGTATTTTCGGCTCCTTGAAACAATGAGTACTCGTTTTGTTTGTATACTAGGCAAATACCTATTTAAATGCAAATTTTTCCATTTTGCGAAGACGGTGCTTTCGGTTGTCACATTCTCCCGGGCTAATAGAAAAATTCAGTGACAACATATGTCAAACTTTAAACTGCTATTTAGTGCGGTTATAGACAGGGTGTTTAGTTATAGCAAACAAAATCACAAAGTAAAATGATAGAAGGAGTTGCATTTATATGAAGATTGAAATATAGGACGGACTAGAATGATAGTGGTCCGTAGGCAGCCGTATATACTGGATGGTTGGAATATAGGGTGGACTTGACGTTTGGTCGTTTGGTGGTATAAAAATGTTGGAAAAAATGTGAAATTAAAATTATATATGGTGATTAAAAAAAATGTTATATGATGTGGACATAAGCAAATCATATACAGGGTGGTTGAAATATATGCTGGAGTTGAATTATATTTATACAGTGTGATTAAAAAATTATTTCTCTTATAGCCCATAAGAAGTTGCATAAAGTGTGGAGAGGAATTAATGTTACACAGGGCGATAATATAAAATGTTAAAAATGAAATAATTTATGGGGTAGCTCACAAGGAGTTATATACTATGGTTGAAATATAGGACGGATGTGACTACGTAAATATGGGATGGATTCAACTCCGTCCTATAGTTTACAGAAGGCAGTTAACAAATTTATGCTTGTCCGTGGGCAGTCGTATGTACAGGAAAGTTGGTACATAGGATGGAGTGAAATTATCTATAGTTATACAGGATTGTCAAAAAAAGTTGAAAAAATGTTACATGGCGTACTAGTACATTTTGTTCGTAAAGATTTACTTGTTAATTTAAATGAGAAAGTATCATTGTGTACTGTTGAGGCTTTCGATGTTATCTGGTTCTGTCTATTAAGGTTATACATACAAAATAAAAAATAAAGAATGAAAACTACCTGAGTTCAAAAAAACTGAAAACTTGAGAATAAAACATTTTTAAAAAAATATAACCGACTTCTACCTATAACTAAAAAGCTAAAAATAATTATAACAAAATACAACTCTAGCAAATAAATAACACATTCAATGTTGTTAGGTACCTACCCAGGAAGTAAAAAATGTAAACATTTAAAGGTGCTCATTCTGTACAAATTAATTACCTACCAATCTAATATATTTTTGAAGTCGGTGCCAAGCAACAATCAAGTTTGATGTAGTAGTAGATAAGTAAGTAATGAGGGATTTTAGATTTGCTTGGCACCGACTTCAAAAATATACCAGATTGGTAGGTAATTAATTTGTACAGAATGAGCACCTTTTAATGTTTACATTTTTTACTTCCTGGGAAGGTACCTAACAACATTGAATGTGTTATTTATTTGCTAGAGTTGTATTTTGTTATAATTATTGTTAGCTTTTTAATTATAGGTAGAAGTTGGTTATATTTTTTTAAAAATGTTTTATGTTGTGGTTATATCCATTTGATGCTAATACTGCCTTTAACGTGATGATCTAGGTCTTGTGATTTTGCTGTCTGTGAGCATTTGAGATCAGTGTGTTCGGGTTTCAACTACTGAGAATAACTGGACGGGATGATGTTGTTGATTTTTAAATCTAGAGAAAAAACAGTTTTCGCATATTTTAAACTTTGTCGCCAAAATATTATTCGACATTTTCAACAGTTAGAAACTGCCAAGTAAGATTTTGTGGAAACGTCAAGGCAATAGTCAATAGAATTAACTGACGAACTAGATAAATATTATAAATAGGGAGAAGTGAATTTAGCTGTACATTCTCTAATATCTGTATGTCCATATTAGCGAGCAATATGCTAACCTAGATCTTACGTAAGCGAAGAATAATGTTTTCAAAGCTCGAATATTGGTAAAACCTTTACAATAACGAATGATGCAACCAAATAATCTCAGAGCGTCATTTGATTTGCGTATATGTGATCCACAAAGGTTATTTTGAGTCAAATGTCACTCAAATCCTTAATCGAACACTCTCAGCTGAGTGGGATGTTATCTGTTACGTAAATCTAAGTAACAGTGATATTTTTCCGCGCAAAATGTTAATATAAGTTCTTTTGCATTTACGTGTAAATTATTTATTGAGCACCAATGAGCCACTTGGTTTACATTTGACTGAAGATTTTGGCTATGAGTTAAATAAATAAATAAATAAATATTCCTTAATTCAACATTTAAAATCACTGCATTTACAAAAAAAAATAAATAATCTTACAAATACAAATGATTTATTTGCCTTGTCAAAATAATCACCACCCGCGTCACTCAGCATCTTTCAAAATTTCATCATACGAGTAGTATGCTTTTCTGGACAGGTATGTATAGAGCTCCTTTCCAACTTCACTATACTTTTCTCATTCCCTCTAGCTCGCGTATATTTATTAAAACTTATAGTCCCCCTATAGATATGGGAATTTTGCCCAACTGATAGCCTAGAGAATGGCTGATGTAGTTCAATGCTGCTACGAGTTAAATAATTGTGTATTTGATCATGTCTATTAAATGATACTTGCTTTTTAATATTCATTATTAATAGGTAAATATATAATGAGTGGACTGTCAGAATATTAAACTCAATGAAAAATTGCTTGTGTAGAGAAGACTTTGTTAATATGAGCTGAACAGCCCCAAAATATAAGGCCATATGACAAAATCGACTCCGCTAGGCCGAAATATGCTAACTTAAGAACATTGAAACTTACGGTAAATTTTAATTGGCGCATTAGGAGAGAGATTTTACTTAATTTATTTGTTACATAATCAATGTGTTTTTCCCAAGTAAGTTTATTATCAACAATTATTCCTAAGAACTTACATAAATTTGTCTGCTCAATAGATTCATTATTTAACCTGACAAGATAACTTAAATTATTTGTGTTGTTTTTAGGTAGGAAAGACATTATTTGTGATTTTTTAACATTTACCGTTAAACCATGTGAATTACAATAGTCATGAAATTCCCGAGTGGCTACATTAGCATTTCTGACAAGTTCAGAATCACTTTTCCCAAATATGCCAAAATTTGTGTCATCAGCATAGAGAATTTTGAGATCAGATGTGGGACATGATAATGACACATCATTAATAAATATATGAAATAGAACAGGGCCCAATATTGAGCCTTGTGGCACCCCCGTATGGACTGTCTTGAAATTGGATCTAGTTTCGCCTACTTGAACAGCTTGTTCACGGTTTGTGATGTATGATCGAATCCATTCATTTGCTGAGCCTCTGACGCCTATTCTATTAAGTTTATCTAGTAACAAGTAATGATCTATGGAGTCAAATGCACGTGATAAATCGAAGAAGCAAGTTATATTTAATATTTTATTGTTCAATGAGTCATATATAAAATTGCACAGCTCCGATAATGCACTATGTGTAGATTTATTTGCCCGAAAGTCGTGTTGGCAGGGGATTAGTAAATTATAATTCTCGAGAAAAGTGTTTAGTTTAATATTGTAAGCCGCTTCAAAAACTTTAGCTAGCTGACTTTGAACACATATTGTCGATAATTTGTAATATTTTCTACTGGACCTTTCTTTTTGTAGACTGGTATAGATTTAGATTTTTTAAAATGTTTGGGATATTTTCCTGTTTTAAAAGACTCATTAATTAGATAAGAAAGTGGAACACAAATTTCTTCCATTGCAGATCTCAAAACAGTACCATTTATTTCATCTATTCCAGCTGCTTTTTTAACAGTGGTTTTTTTAATTAAATATTTAATTTCGTCCGGTGTTGAAGGCGTTAAGAAAAATCACGTTTTAGCAAAGTCACAAAGTTTAATGTCTTCATACCAGGGAACTGAAACCTCTATGTTTACGAAATGTTCATTAAAAGCATTACATATATCTCCCATATTGATAAATTTGTTGTCAGAATTGTATATTATATTATGTTTATTCTAAATCATCAGCGTACATTAAGTGTTGACAGTCCAATAAACGGCATAGGTCATGAATTACCATTACAAAAAGTATTGGTCCAAGATTGGACACTTGTGGAACACGTGATGTGGTGATATTTGATGACGTGTGATTGTAGAAAAACACAAACTGTTGTCTTTGATCTAAATATGATTGAAAGAAGCAAATCATGTTCTCTCAAATGAAACAAGCACCAAGCTGTTTCATGTTATAACTTTTTTATTTATTTTAAGTATGTTTAAGAGTGCTGATTTCATATTTAGTTTTAAAAACAAACTTCAAATGATGCTAGTATTTTCTTGGATCACTTTTTATAGCTTTAAAATTAAGGTTCCTAAGCCTTCTATATTTCTGAGTAAACCGAGACGCTGCACATGTTTTTTTTACATCTTGACGGCTGTTTTCACTTAATATGCAAAACTAAGTAGGTGCAATGACAAATTTGGTGTCGTTGGGTTCCGTTACTATTGAGAATTATTGACAGATGGGAAAAATGGTATATAGGTACACATCAATGAGAAAATTAAAAAACTAAACACCTAAACCATTTTAAACATTACTAAAAACGTGACTAACTAAAGGTAGAACTGAACAAAGCAAGAGTATATTAAGAAATGAAAATTTGCATACAAAATAAAATAGGAATATAAAAATTAAATTATCTAATAATGGACGGAAAAATCCATTTTAAATAAGTAATTCAAACAGGTAGCTATTTTGAGAATTTTTGTGAGATTCAAGAATTTGAATTTGTTCTAAGAAAGATGTTTTATAATAATTTCTGCTATAATTTACAATTATGGTGTTTCAAGTGAAGGTATAGTGTGTTCTGCTTGCATTATATGATTAGAAAAGGTTTGTAACTGTTTCTTGTAATCCGTAAGAATGGTAATGTTCAGAATATCTGGTAGAAAAATTTCTTGTAGTCATTCCAACATAGAAGCTAATACAGTTCGAACATATAAGCTTATAAACCCCTGACTTGTTATGTAGATTTTCTTTTTCTTTAGCATGAAATAATAAGTCTGATAACTGAAATTGTGGTTTAAAGTTGAATGAATGTATTTTACTGGGTCCGTATTCTTAACAAAGGGATAAATACTTTGATAGGTTGGTTGAAGTTCTTTGCGTGAAATTGATTTGTGTATTAACTAAACAAAAATCATTATTTACGGCTATGAGATAAATTATATTTAATTAATTTTTGAGGTCGTCCTTTGACATGGGTATAGAAAATGCTCGATGAATTATGGTTTTATACGCAAATAATTTATGACTTAGTCGACTAAAAGATGAATAGTGAATCGTACTGTCTGTGGACGTAGATCTTCTGTATACAGGGTGATTTTTTTTTTATGATCAGTATGGGGATCTCGGAAACTAGCGGAGATAGAGCAATGGTTAAATTGGGAAAGATTTGCAGTTTTACTGGCCCAATTTTTGTAAAAAGTAGTGTCTTACTAGATATTTTGAAGAAACGAAATTCTGTCGATTTAGTCCAATCCCTTTAGCTCATTTGTTTTCGATTTTATAAAAATAATGTAAATGTCAAAATTGAAGGGAATTGCATCCTGAATATGTTTGTCATGTCCTCGTTTGCGTGACAGTTCTCGTTTTCGAGATATGATACAAACTTATCTTTTTTTGAGTTGAAACCATAGTGGGTTATGACCTCAAAAATTCAGACATTTTTAGAGCTTTTCAACGATAGTTAGCCATGAAATAGATTGGTTTATTAATAACTGTCGAAAAAAAATTGAACGATTTTTTATTAGGGCTATCAGATATAACGAAAAAACTAAATAAGTCGGTACATACAATTTATGTTCGAAAAATCCACCATTGTTATTTAGACAAAAATTGCATCTTTTTAAGATTAACATTACCGCTTTCCCCACAGACCGCTTATCACTTTCTTCAATTGATTTTAATACCGCCTCCCTTAGGTCACCAACTGTTTCATACTTTCTTTTGTATACTTTTCTTTTAGCGCATCCTATAAATAGAAGTCTATAACTGCCAAATCGGGAGACCGGAGTGGCCATTCGCGTGGGTCATTTCTTCCTATCCAAGAGTTTGGATAGTTATGAGCTAAGTGTTGTCTTACTAATAACGAGTAATAAACAGGTGCTACATCATGTTGGAACCACTCAATTTCTAAACCAGTTCTCAAATTCAAATTATGCAACTTGTCTTGAAAAGTGTATTGCAATAAATGCAAGTAGCCCTCCTCAGTAAGTGATTCGTCATAGATAAAAGGCCCCAGAATAGTAGACCCTATGATACCACACCAAACATTAAATCCAAAGTTTATCTGGGATCGTCTTTGTTCTAAATGGAAAGGGTTTTCTTTAGCCCAGATATGCTCATTGTGTTAATTGAACATACCGCAGTTAGTAAATCTAGTTTCATCTGACCATAAAACCTTTAATGGAAACTGTGGATTGTCAAGGCACATGTCTCTAAACCATGTACAAAACAAAATATGTCGATGTTCGTCACCAGCATGGAAAGTTTGAGAAACTGAAAGTTTGTACGGGTGGAACTAGTGCGCTTTCAGTACCTAAACTACAGTTCGTTAAGATGTGCTAGCTTCTGCCACAAGTTGATGTAGATGGATTTTGATTTACCATTGCCAAAACATTTATTTGTGCTGTTTCGTTAATTTGATTACGTTGCTTTGGTGGTTTAGTAAAAGATCCATATCTGCGTAAACTATCGTAAAGCCTCTTAAATATACATAGAGCAGGTTGACGATGATTAAAATATCTATGAAAGTATTCCTCAGCTGCACGAACTGAATTTTTATGGCATATGATATAACATTCCACCATATTCAGTTTTATTTCGTTAGAATATTCCATTTTATCACGAAAACTTGTCAATATCGACTGTTAGGTTAGCACTACTAATGGAATTACTTTCAAATGAGGAAACGTCAAAGTGAAAACAATCTTTTTCTTGGCTACCTACGTTAAAAGTGAAAATAAGAGAGAAAAGCATCGATAACTCCGTTATTTTTATAAATATCTATATCGAGTATTATATCGTTGAAAAGCTCTAAAAATGTCCGATTTTTTGAAGTTATAGCCAACTATGGTTTCTATTCAAAAAAAGATAAGTTTGTGTCATATCTCGAAAACGAGAGCTGTCACGCAAACGAGGACAATGACAATCATATTCGGGATACAATTCCTTTCAATTTTGAAATTTACACTTTTTTTATAAAATCAAAAACAAAGGATCTAGAGGGATCTGACTAAATCGACAGAATTTCGTTTTTTCAAAATATCTAGTAAGCCATGACTATTTACAAAAATCCGAAAGTGTCATTAAATTGGGCCAGTAAAACTGCAAATCTTTCCCAATTTAACCATTGCTCTATCTCCGCTAGTTTCCGAGATCCCCATACTGATCATCAAAAAAAACTCAACCTGTATATTAAAACTTATAGATTACGGGTAAGGGTTAGGTCCAAAAAGTTGAAAATGTAATATAAGGGTGTAACTTACTAATAAAGGCTAGAAAAATACCTAATTGCCAAGAAGAGCCTGTAAAATAAAATAAGATGTCATGAAATAAATTTTTTAATAAACCTTTATGTTTGAGAGTATTATATCCAAGTTTGACTCACCCTATAAGTTTATTGATATATTTTATTGTACTGCGTATTGTACTGGTTGAATGGGTACTAAGTGAATATTTTCTACTACATTGTAAGTGAATGTAGAGAACATCAAAATTTGAAAGAATTGTGCCACCAGACATCACAACTCGCCGCATTTAATAGGAAAAATGCACTTTTAATATTAAAGGTTTGAGAGGCGTCGGACCTTTAAAGAAGAAAGTCATTACGAAGCAATTCCTTCCGAGAACCGCTCTCCTTTCATAAAGTTTTTACGGGGCCGTTATCGCGCTGCTCCTTTTAGGGATTTCCCGCTGCACATACCCTCAGATAAGCGAAAATTTTTCAATTAAAAAGTCCATGTGCATGTTCCCATGTTCATGCAGCCGGGGCGAATGCATACACGAGCCCCCAAAACGAATTCGGGTTAACGTTTTCCGAAGTAATTGGATTTCAAAATGATGCATTGTACGTCCAGAAAACGAAATTACTCAATTATCTGACATTGTTGTGTTGGCAAAAATTGCTTCTTAGTTGACACATTTGAAAAAGAGCCACTTTGTGTGAGCGAACAAATGCTCGCATGATCTTATCTTGTTGGGAATTATTTTTTTATGAATATATATTATTTGTTAGTGAAAAAGATCGTCTAAAGAATTTGTCGGGTATACAGGTTACATCATAAACATCTTGAAACAGTACGTAGACAGATTATATAATTTCTTTACAACTGATATCTTTTAATATTTGTTATACTACATTTCCAGTAGGGAAATAATGTTTATAACATGACTCTTCTTTGAAAAACTTACTCAATTTTCAATTATTAAATCACTAATGGAACTGTTAACCCTGCTTTTAAGTGACATGCAGTTAACTGCAAATATTCAAGGTGAGTTCACATTACTCATTTTCTCATCCCAAACAATATTCGATGAAACACTGTCCAACTTTCTATGAGTTTACAATTTTAATTTCCTCTAGGAGTGATTCAAACTTCAATACTGGCTATTACAAATACATTTTTTGAGCTGTACAAATAAAATTTTCTTCCTTTAAGTATCTATAACGGAAATGAAGTTCATTCAGCACATTTTCCCATCGCAAACAATGTTCGATGAAACAGTGTTCAACTTTTAATGAGCTTACAATTTTACCTGTCTTTGCAGTGACCCACACTTCGCTATTGGCAGTTATAAATACATTTCTTGGCCTTAATAAATTTCTTTCTTTAAGTACTTGACACTCAACGGAACACATTTTCCCACCTCAAACAATGTTCCATAAAACACAGAAATATTACTTTTCTTTCTAATTAATCATTACACCCACTCCACGATGGTGCTTCACACAGCTTGATATCTATACAGCTGGCTATGTTATGATGTCAAACTTCACAGCCAGCAATTGCTGTTAGTACACGTTTGCACCACCCCCTGACGTCCATACCCTTAGCGGTCATGTTGCTGAGAGTCCATGGTGGACTCTATGGCGTATGCCAGCTGGCAATCGAAGATCTCTATGGCGTGATATCACACTGACAGCCTGTCACCGACGTGAGCGACTCGAGGTTGGTAGGGCCATCTAGCGAGAGATTTTGTTACTATGAGGTACAAACCGTGTTGTATCTCTACTGACGTCCTTGATCACTTTGTTTTAGTACTCTATTAGATGTTTTTTAATCTCTCGGCTTTATTTGTTGCTAAATTTTTCAAACAAATACCCGTCCAGCCCTTCAATAATGTTTATATGGTTCCTTAGATGTGACATAAAGATAGATTCTAAATAACTCTCATGATCAAATCGACGTCCTAGTGTACTTTACTTTAGTATATTGATTGATGCTTTTTACTCTCTCGGCTAATACGCAACGGATAATCTCTCAGAACATTTTCTCAGCTCACTGTTCCAAGAAACATTGTCAAACTTTCTATGAGCTTACAAATTTAATTCTCCTTAGCAGTGACCCACTCTTTGCTACTGGCAGTTATAAATATATTTCTGGGCCTTATATAACTACAAATTTCTTTCTTTAAGTACTTGATACTCTACGGAGCACATTTTCCAACCTCAATGTTCGATAAAACAATGTCCCATATTCTATGAGCTCATAATTTTAGCTCTTTTTAGCATTGACCCAGACTCCGCTACTTGCAGTTACAAATATATTTCTTGACCTTATATAACTACATATTTCTTTCTTTAAGTACTTGTCATTCAACCGAGCACATTTTCCCAATTCAAACAATGTTCGATGAAACACTCTCAAAAATTTTAAGAGCTCACAATTTTAATTCCCCTTGGCAGTGACCCGCACTCCGCTACTGGTAGCTACAAATACATTTCTAGAGCATATACCACAACTAATTTCCTCCTTTAAGAATTAATGGAAGGTCCCATAGCACATTTTTCGATATATGAGCTTACAATTTCAACTTCCTTTAGTAATGACCCATGACCCACACTCTACTACTGATAGTTACAAATACATTTCTTAAGCTTATATGACTACAAATTTCTTTCTATAAGTACTTGGTACCCAATCGAGCACATTTTCCCCCTTCAAACAATGTTGGATGAAACACTGCCCAATATTCTATGAGGTCACAATTTTAACTCCCTTTAGCAGTGATCCACACTCCGCTACTGGCAGTTACAAACAAATTTCTAGAGCATATACCACTACTAATTTCCTCCTTTAAGAGTTAATTATAGTTCCCTCAGCACATTTTCAGATATATGAGCTTACAATTTCAACTCCCCTTAGCAGTGACTCACACTCTGCTATTGACAGTTACAAATACATTTCTTAAGCTCTTATAACTACAAATTTTCTCCTTTATGTATCTGACAGTCAACGGAAGTTTCTTCAGCCCAATTTCTAATCTTAAACAAAGTTTGACGAAACACTGTCCAACTTTCTTTGAGCTTAAAGTTATAACTCCCTTACTAGTGACCCATACTCCGATACACGCACATACAAATACATTTCTAGAGCTTATACAACTACAAATTCCTCTTTTCAGTATTTGATATGCAACGGATACTCTCCTAGCACATTTTCCCATCTCAAACAAAGTTCCAAGAAACACTGTCCAACTTTCTATGAGCTTACAATTTTCACTCCCCTTAGTACTGACCCAGACTCCACTACTAACAGTTACAATTCATTTCTAGAGCATATACCACCACTATACTCCTTTAAGAGTTAATGAAAGTTTCCTCAGCACATTTTCCGATATATGAGCTCTCGGCTAGTGACAGTTATAAATAGATACATTCCTTAAGCTTATATATCTAAAAATTTCCTAGTTCTGTATCTGATATTCACGGAAATTTTCTCAGTACATTTTCGAATTGTAAACAATGTTTGATGAAATATTGTCCTACTTTCTTTGAGCTTACAATTTAACACCCTTAGCAGTGACCCATATTCCGCTACTGGCACTTACAAATAAATTTTCAGAGCTTATACAACTACAAATTTCCTCCTTTAAGTATCTGATATGCACCGGATGCTCTCCCAGCGCATTTTCCCCCTCAAACAATGTTCCAAGAAACATTGTTCAACTTTATATGAACTTAACTCCCCTTAGCAGTGACCAACACTTCGCTACTGGCAGTTAAAAATACATTTCCTTACCTATACAACTACAAATTTCTGTCTTTAAGTACTTGGCACTGAATGGAGCACATTTTCCCACCTCAAACAGTGTACGATGAAACACTATCCAACATTCTATGAGCTCACAATTTTAACTCCACTACTGGCAGTTACTAATACATTTCAAGAGCATATACCACCACTAATTTTCTCCTCTAAGAATTAGTGGAAGTTCCCTCAGCACTTTTTCCGATATATGAACTTACAATTTCAACCCCCTTTAGCAGTGAATCACACTCTGCTACCGACTGTTACAAATACATTTCTTAACGTTATATAATTACAAAATTTCCTCCATATTGTATCCGATATTCTGATTCCTCAGCACATTTTCTAATGTAAAACAATGTTCGATGAAACACTGTCAAAGTGTGTAGAAGCTCACAATTTTAACCCCCTAAGCACTGACCGCTACTGACACGTACAAATACATCTAGAGCTTATACAACTATAAATTCCCTCCTTTGAGCGTCTGAAATGCAACGGATGCTCCCCAGCACATTTCCCCCCTCAAACAATGTTCCAAGAAACATTGTCCAACTTTCTAGGTGCTTACAGTTTTAATACCCACCAGCTGTGACCCACACTTCACTACTGGCAGTTATAAATACATTTATTGACCTTATATAACTACAAAGTTCGTTTTTAAGTACTTAGCACTCAGTGGAGCACATTTTCCCACCTCAATGTTCGATGAAACACCAAAATTGAGCTCACAATTTCAACTTCCTTTAGCATTGACCCAGACTTTGCTACTTGCAGCTACAAATACATTTCAAGAGCATATACCACCACTAATTTCCTCCTTTAAGAGTTAATGAAAGTTCCCTCAGCACATTTTCCGAGATATGAGCTTACAATTTCAACTCCTCTTAGCAGTACTTCACATTCTGCTACTTACAGTTACAAATACATTTCATAAGCTTATATAACTAAAAATGTCCTCCTTTGTGTATATATTCAAGGGAAGTTTTCTCAGTACATTTTCGAAACTTAAGCAATGTTTGATGACACACTGTCCAACTTTCTTCGAGTTTACACTTTCAACCCCGTTAGCAGTGACCTATCCTCCGCTACAAGCGCTTACAAATACATTTCTAGATCTTATACTTATACAACTACAAGTTTCCTGTTTTCAGTACATGATATGCAACGGATGCTTTCCCAGCATATTTGCCCACCTCAAACAATGTTCCAAGAAACATTGCCCAATTTTCTATGAGCTTACAATTTTAATTCCCCTTAGCAATAAAACACACTTCGTTACTGGCAGTTGTAAATACATTTCTTGACCTTATACAACTTTCTTTGAGTACTTGCCGCCTAAAGGAGCACATTTTCCCATCTGAAACAATGTTTGGTGAAACACTGTCCAACTTTCCATCCAGCTTACAATTTTAACTCCTTTTAGCATTGACCCACACTCCGCTACTGGCACTTATAAATACATTTCTAGAGCTTAAACAACTGCAAATTTCCTCCTTTAAGTGTCTGATACTCAAGGGAAGCTCCGCTAGCACATTTTCCCATCTCAAACACTGTTCAATGAAACACGGAATGCATGAAATGCTTAAGTTTCATCACAATGAACTTCACCATAGTGCAGATATTTAATCGCGAAGCTTCGGAAGATGGAGAAACAGAAGAAGAGGAACACCAGCTACTTTCGACGTTTAATTTCTTGTCATTGACACTGCCACTTTATCAAATTGGCCGTGCTATGCTGCATACGCTTTCCACGTTACGGCTTCACTTTAAAGAGAGGGAAATTTAATAGTTTCTGATTATTATGCTTTCGACTGTATTGAAGCGCGATGATGTCGTAGGCGGTGACATCTTAAAGGAAAACTAGAGATATAGAGCATAATGCGATGTTGAACGGAAGGAAATTCACGGTTAGGGTGACATCCATCATCTTCAACGTTAACAATACGCTAATGCTTTTAAGTAGTAATTGAAGTGGTTGAAAGGAATCGACTGCAATATGCAGTTATTGGTTTTTTTGGTGTTTGACATTGATTAATAAGCAGATTACAAGAACTAAGTGTACGGCTGTTGTCTGGGGAAAAGTGTTGCTTAGAGAAGTGGACGTTACACATTAGTAATTCTTAACTAACTGAAAACTTGTGTATTTTTAAATAGCTTTACTTATTCCGGAGCCTGTTATCAAAATTTAAAGCTCGAACAGCGAGAGTTTTAGCACTTATATTTTCTACAGAAATATTCCTTTCTGGTACAAGCTTAGATGTTTCTATAGTAGGAGCAGCAGATGTAGAACAAACTAGATCTACTTCTGCATCTTTAAGGAATTTGTTACGTCAGATTTTTTTTTAAAAGGAAGAGGATTAAAATAGCGCTGAGAGCAGCACCATTAAATTAGGATTGCTAATAGAATGTACAGCCTCAAGTTGGCGATTAGAGGTATTATCGAGGGTTTTATGAAAGATTGGAAGGGTGAAAAGTATATTTTAGAAATATAGTCGCAGAAGATGAGGAGAAGAGACACATAGGATGATAAGGTGTAGGTACTGGATCTTCCACAAAGATAAACAAGAAGTATCTATGACAAAGAATCTGTCGAAAGACTATTGTCGCCCTGCTATATAAGATATGTCTACGATGGTGCATTTGAGTGATTGAAACTAGCTCTATATTAGAACTCATTGTAGCGTCCCTAAAAGAATATAGCAAATATATTCGCAGATTATAGCAGCAATGCGATTGCTGTGGTATAATCTCAGATTAAAGTTGAATCTTGGGCATGGAGATACCAACACGGCAATCTACAAGGCGCATGAGAAAAAATTACAACAGCATCACGTCAAGGTTTAGCATTGATTATAATGCTGAAGAAGATTCAGCAGATCCTGGCGAGAGAATTGTGATGTTGAAAAAAATAACAGGGATATTTTTACCAGAAAAATTAGATTCACAAAAATGACGACTGAATTACATAACAGTCAAAGCGGACCAGGTGGAAAATAGAGAGATCGTATGAATTTTGGCAACGAACGGCGAGGAAGTTGGTAGATGGGAAGAAGTATCTAGTCAAGGGATCATCTTAAAATATTTATAGATATAGTGGGATACCTTTAGAGTTATAAATGGAGGTAGGTATACAGTAAAATTTTTGGAAATAAACCAGCCATAAATAAAATACAAGATACATCGTAAAATCCAAAAAACCTTTTACCCTCGCATATGTTCTCCAACAAAAATCAAACCATATTCAAGAGACTGCAGATGGTCATTATGGGCGTTTTCGTTAACAATACCGAAATGTAAGCAGGCACATCCAGACAGGATGTTTCAAGTAAAGAATTAACAAATAGTGGAAGTTAAGGGACAAAAGCTATTCTGCGATTTACTGTGGATGATGGAATTTTGTTACTAAGCATCCATTCAGTTCAATTTCTACAATTTGAAGCAGTTGCAAGTAAAACTATCAGAGATATTTGATTAACATATGAGATGGATATTAAGTAAACCAGAAGAATGGAGAAGAATGTGTAGTACTGTACTACTGTTTAAAACAACCTACTACGTTACTAAGTAACAACTATTAGCAATAATAAGAGCTCTTGAACATTTCAGCAATAATATCTATGGCTGTGAAAACGTATGGAATTATAATTGTACAATAGAATTTTGCAAAGCAAACCAGATGAAAGATCTGTGGTGGATAGTGAGTGGTTGGAGATGTTGTGGACACTACAGATGTTGTCTTGGGCTGTGGGTTTTTCGTATTTCCGAGACTTTGTTTGTAGATTCTGTAATTTCTTCTGGAGTTTGGACGATGTTTGAGTTTTGTGAGTCTCGGCGCGCCAGTGTGTTAGCAGCTCTACTCTGTCCCACAGTGCTCTGTGTAATTGGCGGCTGAGCTTCAGGTGAAGTTGGTACAGTTGTTTTCCTGTTTCGCTCACTTCTTGGCGGATTCTGTTTATTTGTTCTTTGAGAAGGGTCCTGCTTGCTTTATTCAGAATGGCTAAATATTTTCCTGTTTCTTGTGTGGTGTGACAGCTTTGTGAGCGTTGGCAGCAAGTTCTGATTGCGGCAGTTGATCAGAAAGTTGAGGTTGCACAGCGAAATACATCTTTTTCCTCTCAGTTTTTCGTAGGTCTTCGTGGCTTTGAAAATCTCCTCCCCGTAGAGGTGTACAATGTCTAGTCGTAGGTTTTCACGGATGGAACAATATGAAAAAATATTTATCCGGGAATACATCCGTTCGTTATATTGATTCATATTTGAATCCTGCAGACGTTTCGCCAAGGTCTCACTTGGCATTCTCAATGCGTTGTTGCGGTGAACTGAGAGGTGATCTACCTGAGCTGTTTATTTTATATGCCTCCGTCGGAAGTTATATCGCACCTGAGTTGAATTGTAGTAACACCATGTAAATAAGAAATGTAAGAAAAAATATTATGGGGAGTTTAAATTAGTTTACATAGCAAATGTCCGATTATTTGGATATATGTACGTCTGTCATAAAACCTTGAATTTTTAGGAGTGAAGATCGGTCACCCATGTACTTAATTTTAATGTACCCTGTATGGGTTGGAACAAATGTAAAGATTACAGAAGAGATAACAGAAATTTAGGGAGGCATATACATACAAGAATAATAAAAAAAGTTATTTCTAATTATTAGTTATGGTTCCGAACTTAAGTGTCTTATCAGAGTTGCAGCAGATTTTGTCAATGTCATATTTTTCCAGTATTCTCCTCATTTGATCAAAACTCTCTCGTTTGGATTTTGTAGAAAAAATTATCATGTTACCCGGAAACAAAAAATGTGCTAAGCTATAAACCCTAAAAACTTCTTCCTATAGCATTTCATTTCGCGGTATATTATTCCTCGAGAAAAATCAAAACATCCATATTCAAGAGACTTATTCGAAATTAGATGGTGATTCGGGGCGTTTTCGATTTCCATACCGAAATGAAAACACGCACTTCCAGATCAGATCTTTCACGAAAAGAAAGAAGTTATAACACCCGAGGGCTTATGTTAAATAGTACGGTTTTCGGCGGTTGTTTGGCTTTTATTTCCATAGGAAAAGCCGCGAGGATTGAAGGAACACGTTTCGAAAAGGTCCCACCAGGATGTGTTGGAAATTTATTTAGCATGTAATCGATTCGGCAAGGATTTCAAGGTATTCGAGGGGAAACTGTTAACATAAAAATTCTGATGTCCTCGCCTCCACGTTTGTAACGATTTTGCCATGAATTATTCATCGACGTTAATGTATTCGAACGGTTTCGCCTACAGTGAGGAAATCCATTTGTAATGCCTGTTGTGGACAGACGTTATTTTTATTGCAGGTAAAATATATACGTGAAAAAAATAACCCAAGTTTAATGAATCAACGGAGTTTATACAGTGTATTGGTATTTTTAAATACGCATAGAATGTGTCATGTGACAGTGACCAATACCAAGTTTCTTATTTTAAATTCAAACCCCTGTATATTATTTATTTTTTGGATTCTCCAGAAAATTCTAGACACAATCTTCAGCTGTTTCGGAAATATTAGGTGTTTTCAGATTTATTACAAAAATTAACATTAAAAAAATAAAATTCTTTTATTTCATAAATTCACAATATTACACTAAAAACATAATAAGTAATACTGATTATTTCTTAATATCTAATCGCAAGCGTGATTCGTCTTTTTAGGTCACCTAAGTTGAGGGTTTTCATTTTGTATCCAATACTTTTGACATATCTCCACAAAAAGTAGTTCAATGGAGTCAAATCAGGAGGTTGTGCTGGCCGCGCTACCCAATCCACCGATTTCGAGAAATTTTGTTCAGGTACTGCCGGACATTGACTTCGTGATCTTGCTGAAACCATATTGTATTGGCAGGAACTTGTGGGTTTACAGGATCAGGATATAAGTTTGTCAAAGTTGGCATGATATTATTTTGAAGCAGTTCTAAATATTTATCTCCATTCAAGTTGCCATCAATGAAAAAGGGACCTACGATATGATTTCCAACAATTGCTGCCCAAACGTTAACTTTTTCAGGATATTGCGAATGTTTCTCTGTCATCCATTGAGTATTCTCATTAGATAAATAGCGGCAATTTTGATGATTAACATGACCGTGAAGTGTAAATGTGCTCTCATTAGAAAACAAAACATTCTTCTAATTGGATCAAATTGTTATCTAACCTTACCGTCATTCGTTCACAGAAATACGTTCTCCTATCCAAATCATCTTCCATGAGCTCTTGAATCGTCATCATTTTATAGAGATGCATTTTACTTTCCTTTAATACTCCAAAAATTAATGTGTGGCTAACGTGAAACAGTGATTTTCGACGAGAATTATGTGGGTTTTCTTGAAACTAAAGCATAATATCCAATTTCGTTTCATCACTTAGAACATTGGCAGCTACTTTTTTATCTATATTACATGACCAAGCTCGTGGGATAGAGTTTACATTTGTGTCCGTGTGTTATCTCCATAACCAATCATTTTTAGAATGGTTATTTAGTTTAGTGCATTTCTGTTAAATGAACAAATTTTCTGATATTATTATGTAGGTACAGTTAACGAAATGAAATTCAAACGATAATAGCACTGACACTAATCACCACTGTCATGCAGGCAGACAACAAGATGCTAAGGCTATGAGTGATGACGAAAATAAACAAAACTGTTTTTTTCACATCAGTGAAAAGGAACGCAGGAATGGTTTTTGCTTACTATCACAATATCAAGAGCTAAACGGGATATAAGTATTGAGTGTAATGTAGCAAATTTGTGAAATAAAATAATTTTCTTTTTTTTATTGTTAATTTTTCTAATAAATCTGAAAATACTTAATATTAGTATATTAGTGAGACATAACTGAATTGCTCTGCAGACTGTACAAAGGAATAAAAGCCTTGATACCCTACTTGATGTTCTTTGCGAATAATTTACTTATTGATTAAACTAGTTTCAAAACGGTTATTTGTGGCTATAGAACGAATAATATTTAATTTATTTATTTTATTTATTTATTTTGTACAACAGCCATTAAAAATGGATATATACGGCATAACAAAAGGAAAGTTAATTACAGTTGATACATATTTGATACATTTCGTTAAATTTTAAGACTCGAGATGTAAAGACCGACATCTAGGATTTTCGGGGAAACTAGCACATAGAGGTTCCGAATTTGGATCCGTTCCATGTAATTGCTGTTACCCGTAATTCCTAGGTTAGAATGTCTGACAGTGAAGTTAACCTGAAAATATCATCGTGGCATTGACGTCTTAAGTCTTGTCGATGTTTAAAACAAGGTTGTTTTCGCCACGCCTGTTTCTAAAAACACATTTTCTACTTATAATTGCTCAGGGTTCTTTGCTGAGACGGCAATAGAAGTATCGTAAGCAAAAAGCACAATTTTTAAGTAAGTTCCTATTGAGCGACATATCATTTATATATAATAAAAATAAGAGTAGACCCAACACAGTCCCCTGTGGAACACCCATATTTAGCTCATCCATTTATGAAGTGTAGCATGTATTTTGAAACAAATCTCTATTTAAGAACGACATAATAAATAAAAAAATTCACCTCTAAAACCTAATCTGTGCATCTTATGCTCAAGAAAAAGCACGAGACAGATCGAAGAATAAACCTGCAACGTGTTCACCCTCGTCCAAGCTTTTGTACACTTAACTGAAAAAATCACAAGTGGCACTTTCAGTTGATTTATTCTTAAGGAACCATTCTGAGCACCAGTTATAGTGTTGTTTAAATTTAGAAATCGAATCATACGATAGAAGATGATTCGTTCAAACATTTTAGATATACTACTGGTAAGAGCAATAGGTCTATAATTTTGTATGAAAGAACGTTCACTTTTTTATATTCAGGCACAATAGATGCAACTTTCAAAAACTTAGGATAAGATACTGACAAAACCGATAAATTTATAAGGTAAGCTATTGGATCAGCAATATGGCGACACACTTTTTTTTTAATTTTTGTAGTTGCACAATCTAGCCCAGCATTCATTTTATTTTTTTAGTTGCCCTATTACATTGGTGACTTGAGCAGCTCTACTAGATTAAAAAAAAAGAAATAATTTTGTAACGAATTTGTTAAAGTACAATTTTTCGACACATTGGTCCAAAATGATTATTAATTGTTTTATTAGCTATATTTGAAAATAGTTGACAAATAACTCAGCTACATTAGCCGGTTCAGAAATTGTGTGATTATTTGCATCGTCCTTGAAAGTAATTCTAGCATCAGTGTTTATATTATTCCCAATTTTTTTGTTTACAATATTCCATGTTTTCATTTGACACTTTCGGATTTTTGTAAAAAGTAATGGCTTACTAGATATTTTGAAAAAACGAAATTCTGTCGATTTAATCAAATCCTTCTAGCTCCTTTGTTTTTGATTTTATAAAAAAAGTGTAAAAATTGAAGAGAATTGTATCCCGAATATGATTGTCATGTCCTCGTTTGCGTGACAGCTCTCGTTTTCGAGATATGAAACAAAATTATCTTTTATTTTAATGGAAACAATAGTTGGCTACGACCTCAAAAAATAGTACATTTTTAGAGATTTTCAACGATATAATACTCGATATAGTTATTCATAAAAATAACGGAGTTATGGATGCTTTTCTTTCTTATTTTCACTTTTAACGTAGGTAGCCATGAAAAAGATTGTTTTCACTTTGACGTTTCCTCATTTGAGAGTAATTCCATTAGTAGTGCTGAACTGACAGTCGATATTGACAAGTTTTCGTGATAAAATGGAATATTCTAACGAAGAAAAAATGAATATGGAGGAATTTTATATCATATGCCATAAAAATTCAGTTCGTGCAGTTGAGGAATACTTTCATAGATATTTTAATAGTCGTCAACCTGCTCTATGTCAATTTAAGAGGCTTTACGATACTCTCTTCGAGGTCTCATTCCTTCAATATCTCTAACAAAGAAAGTAACCTGAAAATTTTACCCGTGACATTCTGTCCTAGGAGTTAAGGGAGAACAGCAATTACACGGGACGGCTCCAGATTCGGAACATCCGTGTGCTAATTCTCTCGAAAATCCTAGATGTCGGTCTTACATCTCGCGTCTTCAAAGGCTTTACCATAGTTTACGCAGATATGGATCTTTTACTAAACCACCAAAGGAACGTAATCAAATTAACGAAGCAGCACAAATAAATGTTTTGGCAATGGTAAATCAAAATCCATCTACATCAACTCGTGAGATTGCGGCAGAAGCTTGCTTATCTCAACGAACTGTAGTTAAGGTACTGAAAGCGCACAAGTTCCACCCGTACAAACTTTCAGTTTCTCAATTGACAATCCACAGTTTCCATTAAAGGTGTTATGGTCAGATGAAACTAGATTTACTAACTGCGGTATGTTCAATAGACACAAGGAGTATATCTGGGCTAAAGAAAACCCTTTCCATGTAAAACAAAGACGACCCCAGATAAAATTTGGTTTTAATATTTGGTGTGGTATCTTAGAGTCTACTATTCTGGGGCATTTTATCTATGACGAATCCCTTACTCGGGAGCGCTTCTTGCATTTCTTGCAATACACTTTTCAGACATGTTGCATAATTTGAATTTGAGAACTCGTTTAGAAATTGAACGGTTCCAACATGATGGAGTACCTGCTCATAACTCGTTATTATTAAGACAACACTTAGATAATATCTATCCAAACTCTTGGATAGGAAGAAATGGCCCACGCGAATGGCTACCTCGGTCTCCCGATTTGACAGTTATAGGCTTCTATTTATGGGGTGTGCTAAAAAACAAAGTATACAAAAGAAAATATGAGACAGTTGGTGACCTAAGGCAGGTATTATAAGCAATTTAAGAAATTGATAGGCAGTCTGTGGGAAAGCGGTAATGTCAATCTTAAAAAGATGCAATTTTTGTCTAAATAACAATGGCGGACTTTTCGAACATAAATTGTAACCATTATTATGTACTTCAATTTCTTAAGTTTTTTCGTTATATCTGATATACCTAATAAAAAAATCGTTAAATGTTTTTTGGAATAGTTATTAATAATTCAATCTATTTCATGGCTAACTACGTTAAAAGTGAAAATAAGAGAGAAAAGCATCCATAACTCCGTTATTTTTATGAATAACTATATCAAGTATTATGTTGTTGAAAAGCTTTAAAAATGTCCTATTTTTTGAGGTCATAGCCAACTATGGTTTACATTCAAAAAAAGATAGATAGATATTTGGGATACCATTCCCTTCAATTTTGGTATTTACACTTTTTTTTATAAAATCAAAACCAAAGGTGCTAGAGGGATTTGACTATATCTACATAATTTCGTTTTTTCAAGATATCTAATAAGCCATGACATTTTACAAAAATCCGAAAGGTTCATTAAATTGGGCCAGTAAAACTGCAAATCTTTCTCAATTTAACCATTGCTCTATTTCCACTAGTTTCCGAGATCTCCATACTGATCATCAAAAAAAAAACTCTCCTTGTATATGCAGTTAGTTTATAAATTCAAAGAATTCACAAGCATAAAGTCGTTCTTGAATAAGGCAAATTAATTTACCCACTACCATAAAAACTTCTTTTAAAATTTTAATTGCAGAATTAATTTTTGGAATTAGCAAGTGCTTTACAGCAATTTGCTTGGCTTAATTCGTTTGCTGTGACAAGAAAATCCCAACTACCAGCTAGCCGGAAAGTGACAAAATAACGTCTTGGAGTATAACGTAGGTATGATCTGAGGGTCTAGCTGGAGATTTGGGTTGTGCATCCTTCTCTTTCGCCAGTAACAAGTTTCCTTCATCAGAAAGGATTATTATTTAAATGACAAGAGGAGATGCTTTACTCGTGCCGCTCCTCTCCAGTTATGACTCGAAACTGGCTTTCATTAAAGAGATTTCAGCTAGGAATGCGTTGCCTGTAATTAAATTTCGTTGAAGCTATGCAGCAGCAAGCAGCCAGTTGTTGGGCGAAGTTAACATTTATTAGAGAATACTGGATGCGTTAATCCTGGATATGCCTTCTGTTTTAATGGGATTCAGTGCTTAGAGAGAGGATCGTGAAAAGTTTAATTTACGTGTCAGTTGTTTTGTTTGTTTTTAAAAAAGTATCGGGACAGTCAAAGGGCAACTGGTAATTCAATTTTAATAACGCATGACTAAATATGAAAAGTTATCAAAAGTTTTGATTTTTATCGACCTCAAAGAACAATTCACATGCGGAAATATTTATTAGAATAAATGTGTATCTCCTCGGTATGTTTTAACACAAATTTTAACAAAAAAACTGTGGTTGTCAAAACCGATGAGCGACTGGACTTTACTACACTTTTTGACATTTCTGTCGTTTTTATTGAAATTTTGTACATTTCTGACGTTTTGATTCGTTAATGTTTCTGACGTTTTTATTGACATTTTTGACATTATTGTCATTTTCGACAATTTTGACTTTTTTGACAATATTGATATTCTTGATAACTGTCACAACTTTGACATTGTTGACATTTTTCAAGAAGGATTGACATTTGGTTATTGAAAAGAATTACCTAAAGAGCATCACTCTCATTAATGAGATAATGCATAGTATAGAAGCTCACCTGGGCAGGTTGGTTTATATTAAGGTAATTAGTAAAGAAAGGAAATATATACGGTTATAGTGAGCACACACGTGATCTTATGCCTATATTCAGGGTGTGCTGCGGTCGATAGTACCTTAGACGTTTACGGAAACCGGAAACTGGGATGTTTCTGAAAATTTGGTTACCGAAGTAATTGCTCCAGATCTATCGATGTAAAATATTTTCAACGATTCTATGTTGCCGCATATACTAGCTTGGGTCGTTCGTGAATGAGTCGTTCAAAACAAACGACTCTTCTACATGTGCCACGAATGAGCGGCACAGTTAAGTTAAATAGCTCGTTCAGTTCGCCATTAATAGAGTCATTCTGCTCGAGCGAGTCGAGAGTCATAGGATGTGCTAAACGTTCAACGTTCAATCACGAACTAGACTCGTTGACTCGTTCATCGTTCAATCTTTCGACAGACACAGTCACCTCGGTTCAGAGCAGTGGAGAGAAAAGAGCCGTCAGCCTTTGGGTTATAAGTAAGCATAATAATTTTATTTGTTTTTAATGTTTTGAGTTTTTTTCTTATTTTTGTTACCAAATAATACAAAAATAAAAATTTTGTATTCGATTGTAAATCAATGATCTTTAAATTATGACTCAGCAAAACTTTAATATTAGTTTGAGCAGTAAACTAGACAGGTAGAGACATTATATAAATCCGCCTAAGGCTAAACGGCTGTGTTTTAGGAGATCGTTCAATTGAACGACTCATTGTGAACGACTCGTTTTGGTGAGCTGACTGAAATGAGCCGGCTCACTAAAAAGGGTCATAAAACCCAACGCTAGCATATATCGAAAAGTAGCAACATTTTTGATATTTTAAATGGGACACCCTGTATATGGTAGCATTTTTGGATTTGTAATTACTTTCTGATTATTTTGTCTTAATATTTCCCTATACCTATCCCTAACGGTTTTCTAGTTATTGTTTTCTATATTTTTTGATGAAAGCAATTAAAACTCCAATTAAAAGTTTGTTACGGTGGTATTTAAATATGTAGAACCTTAAAATTTTGGAAGTAGTTTACCACTGGCCCATGTATTAGTCTGGAGTAGAGAAGTTTGTTCTGTGTTATACAGGGTGTCTTTAAATTCGTGAACTTATTGCCAGATTCAAACATGTTAAAAAGGGATTTTTTTAATAAGACTATATATTAATAACTAACCTGAAAGGCAATCAAAATCCCTTTCAAATAATAAAATATCAAGTTTGTATAAGAATTGGATTATTTTGCGATATTTACCTAGATAGCGTTAAAATGTCTTAACGAGAAATTTCATTAGTAAAATTTTGACAATTGGTTCGATACATTTGCGCATATCGTAAGGAAAGTGACTCGAAAACGATTAAATAGGAGGGAAATAACTATTCAATGGAAGTTTCTCTTAATCTTCGTCTGATTCATGGACAATGTAGCATTAATTATGGGTAATAAGTGAAAACAAACCAATTTCAGTACATCAAATAATATAAATATAATGAAATCAACAAATTAAAATACAAAAACAGCATATTATCCAAAATTAAAATATTATTTTAGTAAATGTTCAAAATGACGACATTCGACTTCCAAACACATAGAATCTGGATCTGGTAGTTGTAGCCCTCCTTATAACCTTCAATGGTCACTCATTGGCGGAGGTCTTGTTTGCTCAGTACCGGTGTCCATAAATTCTTTTTTTTTTAATTCACCCCACAAGTAAAAATAAAGTGGCGTGAGATCAGGTGATCTAGCAGGCCAATCCCACGGCCCTAAATGTCTATACTAACGACCGTTGAACATTTCAAACAACTCGGGTATTTCTCGGAGGTCAACGGTTCATCGTAAATGAGAAAATGTGGTTTTGTCATATTTTAGGAGACAAAAAACGTTAATACTAAACTTTTCGTGAAATCCCATTTCCTTGACGACATGTGGATTTTGGTCATCCTGGAAATGCTCGTTTCTCCTATTAAAAATACCTCCCCTGGATTATTTTGATTCATCTGTCCAAATTATAGTTTTTTAGAAAATAAGGACCTTCTTGAGTGCGGATTACAATAGTTTCACAAAATCGAACCTGGAATTGACAATCTTCTGGTTTCAGTGCTTGAACTTTTGTAAACTTGTATCGATGCATATCATGATTTTCAAGAATCCTTTGAACAGAGTTACGAGCGCCCTCTAGTGTTTCGGTTATTCATTAGAATTGTTATAATATATAGCCGATAGATTAGTGGAGAAAAGCTAATTTCAAAAAACTCAAGTTAGTAAAAATCGTTTAGGCCAAACCAGAATGACGAGCGTTTGTTTTCAAGTTTCCCACTCACCCCTACCGTTTACTTGACAAATACTTCTAATAGAAAGTACGGGAAATGTTTCTAAACTTACGATTTTCTAGTTTTTGGAATACTTTAATTAGGTAAATTTTGTAGAAAATGGGCGATTTACATCGGTCGTCATAGAACACTGAATAATTTCCAGGTTTTTCTCGTGGCCACTTTAGTCTAGAATATTTTTTCCTAAAACTGTACTTCGAGCCATTCCTGAGATATGGATTCTGGCCATTCTTATTTGCTCAACCTGTACATAATTGTTTTGTGAAAGATAGTTGTGGCAGCTCTGGTTTCAATTTTGTTCTAATTTTTTGGGAATAACATCACAATTGCTTGAAAGTCTGTGTATATAGCATGTCGGTTGTCATTTGTTAAAAATTCTCATTTAACAAAGAGGAGGAGGCTTCTTTAAAGCAACTTTCACCTTATTAGAAACGTATTAGCCAGCATTAATGTTCCAGACAAAAAAAAATGGAGTGTAAAAATAAAAGGCATTTTGTCATTTATAGAATTTTTCTTATTTTTATAGATACTGATGTAGATACACATCATTTCATACAGCGTCAGGTGTATACAAACAAAAGAATGAAAACAATCAACGATTCTATCACACAAAGAAAACTACACTACCCTGTATCTTAAAATCATTCATGAAGAACCACCGAAAGATTTTTTCTTTTTTGTTTGTTTTCCTAGAAAAAATTTTGTACACTAAAAAGTATAATAAATAATCGCAGAGTGTGTGTTATCCTTAAATACGTTAAATACTTAAACATATTAACAGGGTGTTCATTTTTTCACTATGCTGCCGTCGGTATCACAATAGAAAAACATCGCCCTGTATGTAAAACTGAAAACGGCGAAAAAAAATCTCACTATCTACGTACAATCTATATCTATCTATAGGCCAGTTTCTCTGAAGATTTATGTACAACAAAAATAATTTATTCGTAAAAATTGGAATATATTAATAGGTAGGGTTTGTCAAAATTACCGAAGATTTTTTTTATATGAATTAAATGTCAAGTTAAATGGAGTTTATCTGTTGTAGTTTTCGACTATTTAGGAAACAATCTTTACAATTGATTGTTGGTAATTTTAAGATGTCCTTTACAAAATATTTCTGGAATGATGAAAGGCTATAAATATATCGTTGATGTTAAAATTGGATTGCACTTCTGCCGTACGAATTTTTGAAAACGCACTTCTGAAACCCGAATAGTTGGTATGTTTGACTTGACCAGAGATATAAAGATTAATATGAGCTTGGAAAGATACTAGCAAACTGAGAGCATCAGAACTCGGACCGAGGATATTTTACCGAGTTAGTTGGTAGTTATTTGAAAATCAACTGTCTGAACCAAGTCTACATTCAAACGATCCTACAACACCAGAAGGCTAAAGAACTGTTTCCTGGTTCCTGTGGTAACTAAAGATAAGCGATGACCATAATAATTCGTGGCAACTGACTGTCTATACGTGACTGTCACAGCTTGCTATAGTTATTGAGTATGAAGTAGAATTAGAGAGTTTAAAATAATGAGATTGATGAATAACCTGCTGTTTGACCAGTTCGATTACCTGATATTAACGAGTGTGATTTTATTGAATAGCATTATTTGTAGGTTTAACAATGTGTTGATATTTGATACTGAGAACGAGCTGATGTACAAGTATTCTCACAAATGTTCTGCAAGGGGTTTTACTTCAGATAATATGCGACTCTATGAATATCTAGGGGTTAGAAATGGGTGATTTTCAACTAGAAATGCAAATTCTAAAATTTGCAATAAAGAAACCAAACAACTGTGGTGTTGAAAGATTTTGAAAGTTGGACAAAGCAATAATTTTTTATGTTACAAGTATTGCTTTTAGTATTTTGTTGAAATATCATAGAAATAGACTTAAACTATTTGCTTGAAAAATATATGCATTTCGAAAGTTTTCCAAAAAGATGTATGTGCCCATTGTTGAAGAAGTGTGTATTGGAAGATTAGAACAGGTCCAGATGTAGATTGTTTAGAATCATACCGTCGACTGACGCAGTCTCGGTTCTATTCTATGTTTTTATTATCCATGTTTCTGGAAATCTATTGTTGGCATCAAAGGATTTAGCAAAGTCTAGACGATGTCGATTAAGAAATATATTAAAACTTTGAACATAACTATACAGACGGTCCAGCTTTTCTATTACTCAACAGTGTGTTTTCAGACAAACTATGAAGCCTAAATCTATGAACAGCAAACAACAGGGTCAAAATTCGACCGAGACGATTACCTATTTCATACTGAGTGCATCTGATGTCTTAAGAACTTCACAATACCCCTAATAAACTTAACAGCAAAGAAGCATTTTGTTAAATGTATGCATGGGAATAATACTCAATAACATTGTAGCATCTTGTTTCTGATCGACAGCACCTTCTATGGCTTAACTGCTGGAAAAGGAGTCATGATCTCTCCGTAAGATGGCATACTACTTCTGAGGCCATCGTTAGATTATAATTTTCGCCAGCGATAGATACGTCGCAGTTTACCGACCACATGGGCCGTGAAGAGCTCGATTTATCATTAGGTGATAAATATATATGACAAACCTAACTCACAATACCCCGAGAATTTTATCAGCCGTCTTGTCCAAGGAACACATCATTGACAACTAGAAATGTTAACCTGGGAAGGAATACAAGCAGGTTCTATAATTTTAAGTTAAAATAACATAAATTATTGTTCGAATAATCACCCAGTATTAGCACTTTTTATGCTAGTTTTGTCACCGTTATTTGCCAGAAAATGTGATCCACATTTCAAGATAAAAAATAAAATAATTTTTGTCACGAAAAACTCTTTTTAATTTACCTTTGGAATCATCGGTTATTTCTCGGTTCTAGAATAAATTCTGTGCTGTGTTTGGAGTAACATTGCTTGCAAACATTTTGGGAGAAGTTAAAAATAGAGAGGATTAATTTACCACACCAAACCACTGATGCCTAGTCGTACGATTTAATAGACCTCTGGTATCATAAACACAAAACCTTTACTAGTATAACAGTGAATCAATTCAATTTGTACATTACCAATACAGAATAATCATAGGCGTACTTTGTAAAATTATTATTAAACAATAATTCATTAACCAATAATTAATAATTTGTCAGAATAGATGAAGAGAGCTATTTAGTTCAACACAGGTAGATGTGTAAATCAGGTACGAGTTAAAGCAATTATTATTTTTTGGATAATTTTGACAAACCCTTCTCTTTGCATAATCTATTATTATCTTAAAACTATATCAACAGCCTTTGAAATGTTTCATGATCATCCAACGCAACTTGTAAGTTGTATAAAAAAGCACAAAATTGACTAGAAGAGGAACAGACAAAGCTTAATGAATACCTTTAATATTTATCTTCAAAAAATTCTCTCTAAAAATAAAGCACGTAGGTAATTACTTAGCGAGGCAGTGTTGCTGTGAAATAAAAAAACAGAATTCTAACAAGAATAGACGTCGTAGATTTTATATGTACAGGAAGAAAAATATATATATATATATATATATATATATATATATATATATAGTTCATAACGTAAGAGGAAAATTGTTATGTTGGCATAATTAATTTACAATTACTCAATCAATAGTCAAAGTGAATACAATTTTTGAGACAATATATAAACATTTTGTGAATAAAGTATTTTAAATTAAAAAGAAAAACAGTAAAGAAAGAAAATGAATTCATACATGACATAGTAATTCTCTTATTATTTCATAATTGAGACGTAACTTTTAGAATCTGTAGATATTCAAACAGTGTTGAATATTTTGTTACATATCCCGATTCGGAGCTGGTTTGTTTAGATACCTAGATATACTTATATTCAAACAACGAAAAATATGTGTAAATGATTTTAATTAAAAGTGTCTTCTGTCAAAAAACTTTGCATAGTCAATTTTTATCCTTTTGATGTTGTAAGAGGCATCAATGGCCAGCATTTTAATAACAAACATCAAGGACGGTTCACCATAACTTGAATCCACTCGATTCTAATTGGTGTTTGTACCATTTGAAATCTGTGCTTTATTTAGAAACTAACAGTCACTAGTGCGTTTGGAATGTGCATCATGGCAAAGTCAGGTAACAATCTTGAGGTTAAATACATAACATTGTCCATCATATCAGCTCTCATTTGGGTAGACTGAACAATGCACACTTTTCACGTCCTAAGTTCAAGTCTGTTTAACTGCCCGTAACACAATAAAATTACTCAAGACAACGTACAGAAGGAAAGAGAGCATCTTTTTATTTCTGCTTCCGCTATTTTAAATAAATGCAGCATACAGATTCAATTTGATTTATGTTGGAAGTTTTATAGCTTTAATTTCACCTTTCAGCGACGCGTCTATGATATTTGTCCAGTCAGAGTGTAAACCGTTAGTCTTCGCAGATAAATGGGAGTCCAAATGCTAAAATAAGTTCGCGAAATATTTAAATATTATACTTTTTTTCCTTTTCTAACTTTGGGTTTAACAGATTTGGCGCCCAACGTGGAATCTTAAATATAATAAAAAATATAAAATAAATGTATCCATTTAGTAGGGTGATACGATTGTCGATATAAAATTATGAGTAGCATATCCTTATAACGAATGGAGTACGTTGTTGTTTCATGTTCTACAATTTTATGGTAGCCCAGATTGTATGGTCTGACGCCATTTGATTATTTCTTTGGACGTGCCAAAGTCGGGTATATTAACAATCCATTTTAAATTTGTTGAGTAACTTACTATCGGTGTAACAAATTTGGCGCCCAACGTGGGACAATTATAATAGAAGAAAACAGAAACTCAATAAATATAACCTGTTCAGTAGTGTGATACGATTAACGATATGAAATTAAAAGAGAGGCATATCGTTTAGTAAAATGAGAATGTTGTTGCTTCATGTTACACTCTTTTTATGCACGCCGAAATCTTAGGATCTGAATGACTTTGAAGACCATTAATTGGACGTATCTAAACCAAAGTGAATATCGACAATCTATCAATATTTCACGCTATGAGATTTGGTACAGGAACACTGAGATAGAACCTAGATTGTTTGATTTTCAAAATCTCGTTATAAAAACTTTTTGTTAACCTGCTGAGGAGGGGCGGGCTTTGGTTCACATATAATTGGAGACATCTCTGAAATTACCTCACATAACAGCAAAAATAATTAGTTAAATATGAGTCTTTTTTATTTTGAGAAAACCTAAAATCTTCAAATTTTCCGAGATATGCAGATAGAAACAAACACGTGTTCTGTGATGATGTTGATGACATAAGTCGTAAATATTTACCTTGTTGTTTTAACAGTATAGCGCATATTCTAGTTTGATTATATCATGGAAGAAAAAGCAAGACCATGAAATCAGTTGTTCAAAAAATCAATAGCACATCTTTCCTGAAATGTTACAACAAAATTATTCAGATAAATTTTGAACATTAAAAACACTAAACAAATAATTCACTTACATATAAATCTGTGACGTGTAATGGTTAAATTTTCGAGAGAATTTTCAGAATTTTACAAATAAAAAACATGACGAAATCAATACATCATTTCTTCGCATATTATAGTGAACTACCGATTGTCGCTATTGTTTTTATTATTGTTATTTTGATTTTAGGACATTATTAGTTTTAAATCAGGTCCCTTGACATACTTCGACAATTATTTTACAAAAGACGACCAATTTATTTATGGAAAGACAATAGCATTACAAACGCTCAAAACAAATTGTTGCCCAAGAAATTCATTCGACATAAAAATCTACTAAGACCTCTTAGCAGTTGGTTTTTATTTTCTGTTATGAACAGTACAACTTTGTCTACTTAAAGAAAGACAGACCAATTTGAAAGATATTTCAGCTAGACAGACTTACAGAATGTAAAAAAATTAAACAACATTATTATATTGATTAACACATTAAACAGTGCTTGATCCAGTTATTTTTTAATAGACAAGCCTTCTGTTATTTTAGTATTTCAGATTATTTAACGGAAAGTTAATTTATTAACATCTTTTGGGAAAGATATTACGAATGTAATTTTTAAAATTTATAGATGACAATCCTGCCAGTGTTTAGATGCTGGGTTATGTAAGTCAGGGGTATGCTATCCATACTCGATGTAAATAACAATATTGTTACAAAGTTAAATTTTGACGTCGTCGCTTCGAAAACCGGTTTAAATTTTGATTAACAAAAAAACAGCAGAAATTCCTCGAATGTCATATACAACAAATAGACTCACACAAAACATTAATATTAGAGGTGTATGACTGTTTTCTTTAGCGTATTTGTGGCATCTAATTTTTTTAAGCTTTGATTTAGAAATATCATTACATTGAGGCTAAAGGCTCTATATTCCAAAAAATCTAAACGTTTTCAAGTGTTAGCTGACCTCGTTGTCAGCAAAATTGAAATCTAGATCTAATTTTGAACGAACACAAGAAAATACGTGATAATTGGTGTCAGAAGTGGGATAAGTGGAAATTAAGAAAATTCTCAAAATATATGACAACTTATAGTAATAGAAAGGTGGATGAAACGTTTAAAATGAATATACTGGATGAATAAATAAATACAATATTCGAAAAAAAGAGATTAATATGCAGATTAGGCAACAAATTCACGAAAGGTCGTAGGCTTTCACGGAAAGAACAATATGAAGAAATATCTATCTGTTCGTTTGCCCGAATTAACTAGGCAAAATATAAACCCGTCAACAAGCGATACACCCGACACGGCAGCGAAGGGGGCGGAGTCAACACCGACTAATCAGGCAGGATACGATCTCCGACGATGGCATATAAAATAAAAAGCTTAGGTAGTTCACCGTAAGAAAGCATTGAGAATGGCAAGTGAGACTTGGCGAAACATCTGCAGGATTCAAACATGAATCAATATAACGAACGGATGTATTCCCGGATAAATATTTCTTCATATATACATATGAACAAATTTACTGACGAATTTATTACAGTCGCTTTTTTAAACTGATTTCAAAACTATGATAAATTGACTTACACCGTCAATTTAGAATCGACGAGTTGTAAATTTATGATATCAGGTTCTTTAAGAGTCCAGTGTAAATAATAACTTCTTGATTATGAAAATTATGAGAAAACTTAGACACAAAGGCACTATTTACTGGAAGTTACGACTCAATTTGGGAAAACTTTTAGTATACCTAACGGTGTACTCAGAACCGGCTTTACGACGCTATAAACTCGAGAAATTATCAGAGATGATGTTTATTTACAGCTTCAACTTTATTGAGAATTAAAATAAACCATAGATGGGTTCAGTGATGCAGCTTAACCTCTAATGCTGTTGATCTCGATAACATATTTGGTAATAAATAACGCAAACAGGTCATAATATAATGCTTAAATATGTAGGAATTTTCACCCCGAATATCTTCGAATTTCTGACCTAGTTCCTGACACTTTTTAGAGGTAATAAAGTTTAATTGCTGACTCTCAACTAGCAAATATTTAATCTAGAAGTAATAAACCAGGTTGGCGGAGTGTATTATACGTCAATCATAAATTTGGCTATCCCGTACATACAAATAATTGGTTCAGCAAAGATAATGAAGTACGTGAAGTAGTGTAGTTGTCTTGGTTTGCCCCGATTCCATATCTATTTGTGTGTGTCCAATTTCGTATTCTTTGCCATATATTTTCTAGCATTTTTAAGGGCCTAATCAGGTTTATGGATAACTGAAGTGATAATGTAAATGAGAAAGAAACAGGATAAATAAGAGAGAGACAGAGGCACGATTGGTTTGAAGCAAGTTAGAAATAACAGTAACAACACTGCTTAATTGCAATGAACCAATTGGTGTCCATAAAATATTCCTACCAGAAAATAAATCATATTTCCGAAATTTATCGCAATTAACTAAATTTCCAACTTCTGCACCAATATAAGAGATAAGATATGCAGACATTCTAATTTTTACCCTAACAGCAGATCTGTTGTTGTATTTGTTTTCTAGCTTCAGTTTGTTGTCCATTTGCTCTAATATTTGTACTATGCTTTACTTCGATATACTATTATGAACTTTCTGAGCACAAATAACAATGAGGTGAGGTTTCGTAGATGTCATTGCTCAGTATGATTGCACAATCAAAATGGTTTGCCATTATTACTTGCACTTATATGCCTGTAGTTTTTATATTAGTCTCTGTATTTTTTTATCTCACTCACTAACTGAATTTTTCTTTAAGCAATATTTGTTTTTTGCCTTATTCACATACTTCAGCCTCCCCCAAATCTCTTCAGAAGTCACCTATTTACTTTTTCAAGCTTCTCCTTCGCAGTTTCTTCAATTTTATGCGTCTAAATAGTTTTATTCTAGAAAAGGGCAGTTTTTTTAGTAGAAAATAGTGTTTACATCCTTAATTTGATTATTTAACTCTATCTAGCCTACTGTAATGACCAATTCCGCTATCAAAGTTCAAATGCACTAAAATAGCAACTGCCTAAAAAATTTGGTAAACTTGTCACCAATATTCTGTAATATCCTGCAATGTTATCAGATTTAAAAGCGAAAAAAAGCAACAGAATCATAGACTGAACTCTCGAACAGCAAGAACAGACGATGTCTATATTTCCAAAACTCAGATGTTTGGACCACTTTGTTAAAAACCAAAAGATGTCTTTCAAGTAACAAACCTGTTCTATTAATGTGTTATCCGGGGAACCACTCCTCTCTCCAATAGATGTGGTTTGTCGACCTTCGGATGTCTCTCATAAGATTAACGCACCTTTCTGTTCATGTTGTTCATGTTGAATCTGAAAAGTTACCACCTTCCAGGGAAAACCTGTTGATTTACTCCTCCTTAGTCAAAACTTGGGTTTGCCCAAGCATCTGAAGGAAACTCATGCCAAACTGAGCTTTTAACATCCATTTTAAAAAAGACGGTCGTGGTTGATGTAAATTATTGCATCCTTTTAAGCAAACTTTAGGTATTTCGAGTATGCAACTACAAGTTGACGAAAAGACTGAAATCTCATAAAAACTAGGAAGCATTTCAAGATCCCGGATGAAGGAGAAAAAGTATTGTCTCAAGGGTTTTGAAGAAACATAATACAAGAAACAGTACATAGATCTGTTTGATCTGTGGTTCCCTCAACAGTGCTTGCGCGCAACGGGTTAAGTACCGTAAAACGATATAATCTGCTGTCTCTCTTAGTCGGCGCTCCTTCCACTTATGGGTGATATCAGTATATTAGTATTAAGTTAATGGATAAACTGCATTGATTATTGTTGTATGAAAAAAAGGAAACATATAGTGATTGTTATTAGCAAGTTATACTGTTTAAATACTTACTAATTTCATATAATATGATTTTTATAATATGACAAGAATATTAACATCTTGTAATAGTATTAGTTGAGCCAAAAATAAATACTATATAATAGTAAATGGGCAAGTTGAAATTATTTCAAATTGATCTGTCTTAATTACTTAAAGAACGATACACTCGTCAAAAATGTAGCGAAGATATCGCGATACGTTCGTTTGGTTTACAAAAAGTTCTTCATAGTTCGAACCAACTAGCATTGCGATTTTTAAGCTTCTGTCTGCTTACAAAATGTCCTTTCTCGACGATTGGAGGATTATTCAGGCGAAATCTGTAACAAAAAAATCAATATTAGACTGTATAATTTTAACGAGAGCTCTAGGAATTATAAAATATGTTGGCAACTACGTCGGATTACAACTTTCGATGCGCTACTTCTCTGAATTCATCATGATTCTTTAAACAATATGATTAATTTTGAATATTTCTTTGGTGTTATTATTCTAAGTCTGATTTGGTTATTATAGTGTTTTATGGCGCCAATAATATTGTGGTTGTGTTAATATAGAACCAAGATGTAAGAAAAAATGGCAAGTATTAAATGATAAAAACTCCTGCACGTTTTATTAAATATTGGCTAGGTAAATCATAGGGCAGTTAGGACATTATATCAGTATAGTCTAATGAGAAGTCTAAGTAAGCAAAAAGATACAATAGCAATGCTAACCAGACAGGAATGTTTTCAAGTTATCAACTCTGGGATAACGAAAGTTCATGCGTTTAGTACTAGCGAAATCTTTGATATAGATACAGATAATGTAGAGTATATGTAAATATAGATATAGCTAGACATAGACATAGACATAAATATATATATATATATATATATATATATATATATATATATAGTAACACATAGTTGTAGATAGAGTTTCCTGCTCGGGAGGCTTCTCATATTATTAATGTCAGGTCTTAATTTTTAGGTCATAATTACTCTGGAAATTGATCAGATTGCTGTGAAATATTTACAAAAACATAGGATTCGAATGAGTAGTAGCACTAGTAAAATGTAAGTAAAAAGTAAAAGATAGGCTGGTAGAGAGACGTTGTTCAAAAACTTCCAACAATATGGGAAAAAGTAAGATCATCATATTCAAAGATATGAGTGGTGTTTCGGAAACATGAAATCAAACATTTTGATTATAAATTTACTAGCTAAAAATACTACTGATATTCCCAAATGTATGTTTTGTGTTTAGATATTACGGCGTTGTATATATATAAATATACATCAAAAACTGTTATTATGAAATTATGGAATGATTCCACAATCCGGGTGCGTGCTATAAATTCGTAACTTAAAGAAACTGTTACCACCTTATCAGAAATATAACAAGCGCTTATTGAGTACGAATGGAATTCCTTACAAGATTAAATGTCATAATTATATACAACGTTAATGTAGTTAGCGTGTTTTGTTCCAGTAATACCTTGGGAAAAAACATATTATTTTTAGAAAGTGTTACAGAGTTTATACTCAAAAATTATAGGTTCTAAAAATGATATGCTATATAAAGAAATGTGCGAAATATCAATGGGGTTAAAATATGTCAAGTGGTTTATATTAATAGTTAAACTATTTTTTTCGAAGAAACGTTAAATATGCTAAAAACAAAACACAATATCTCTTCTGACATCATCAAACTTGTAAAACACTGTTCTTCTAACTCGTATTTTTCATTTCAAGACACTCTGTTCTATACCCAACTTAACCGGGAACCCTTAACACAATGAACCGAATGAGGATTGACGAGTTTACAAAATTTCATGTCGCGATTGCAAAAAAGCTACATAGGTAGTACCAATAGGGGCGTTTACCATCGACTCTATGAACACTCTCTATCAGTTCATAAAAAGACCGACTTCAGGTCTTGCGCATTAGTATATCCAAACAGGACATTCTATCTATCTTCGAGGATGGCAGGAATATCATAGTCCTAAATTCTCTTAGAGAATTCGCGAAGATATACAAATAGAGAAACGACTCCTCTGTCTAAACCGTTGCGATGACAGCTCCCTGTTCCTACAACATGGAGCTCCGTAAGTCCGTAATAGCCAGATAAAGCAAACCAGACACGCCCACCAACACCCAACTAATCACCGCCCAGCCCCCCGATCACGTGACATTCCATTCTAATCGACCGATAACTATAAATAAAAGACGCAGAGCAGTTTCATACTCAGTTCAGTTACCCATTAACCCTTGGGGAGTAGGTACACTTCGATCTAGAATTGGAAACTCTTTTTCAGTGTTGTCCCTTGATAATGGCTCCAAAGCAGGAGTCTAAATGTCGAGTATTTAATAAATTTAAACGTGGTTTTCATACGGAACCTAGCCTACTTAATTAAAGAATATTCAAGAGAAATCTGCTTGCATCATGACTCACAGAATAATTTGTACATGATTACAACTGCAAGTGAGCACTGGGATTTAAAACAAAAATCACCAACCTGAATGCATAGCAAACGAGATCAAATGACAATCCTGGATCCGCCCCTGCTAGGAAGGGCTCGTTTATATTTTTTTTCAAATTAAGGGATGTTCCAATTTGAGGTTAATTTTTAAATTTGCCGCTATTTATATTTTTTGTACTAGAATATCATATGTTGTTTGACAGATGACAAGTAGGAATATTCCGGTTATTAAAAATGGAGAGATATACAATTGAGCAATGCTTGTTTATTATTAAAAAATATTCTAATTTGGTAAAAGTTGTGCAGAAGGTGGAAGAAAATTTCGTACAGAATATGCAAGAGAAAATTGTCCGTCAAATGTTACCATTGGAAAAATTGTTCAAAAATTTTAAGACACTGGTTCAGTAAAAGATAAAAAAAGCAAAACATATCATCGTGGTGGAGCTGTTACTGCTTAGTGTTGCTGAACAACCAAAAACATCAATTCCTCATCGTGCACAGCAATTAAACATTTCAAAAACCACTTCATTCAGCATTTTGCCCAAAGATCTTCATTTAAGGGCTTACAAGATTCAGATAAGGTAAGAAATAAAGCCAACAGACTTTGGTTTACGTCGTCAATTTGTTAATTGGGCCATACAACAGAAACTGGAAAATGTGAATTTTTTCAACAAAATCATCTTCAGCGATGAGGCACATTTTGAATTGGGTGGATTTGTTAAGAAGTAAAATTGTCGAATCTGGGGTGAAGCAAATCCACGAGAAATAATGGAAAGACCGATGCATCACAAAAAGTAACTGTTTGGTATGGTTTTTGGGCTCGTGGAGCGATTGGTCCATACTTTTTTGAAGATGACAATGGAATACTACGAATGGTGATCGATATTGAACGATGACTTTTTGTGGGATGAATTGGAGCATATTAATGTGCACAATATGTGGTTCCAACAGGACGGTGAAACATGTCATTCAGCAGCAGAAACAATCAATCGTTTGAAACAGAAATTTGGTAATCGAATAATTGCTCGAAGAGGAAACATTAATTGCCTCCCTAGATCTTGCGATCTAACACCTCTAGATTTTTTTCCATGGAGCTATTTGAAAGAAAATGTCTATGCCAACGATCCACAAACAATTGATGACCTAAAGGAGAACATTATTGACTGTTTTCAAGTAATTGAACCGCAGTTATGCCAGAAAGTTATCGAAAATTTTGACAAAAGTTTAAAAGCTTGTCGTACAGCAGCAGTTGGTCACTTACAAGATATTGTTTTCCATTACTAAACCGAAACAATTGTACTATCATTTGAAATAAAGATTTGATCATTCTTAAATAATTTATGTATTTTTTTTAATTTATAAATTAACCTCAAATTCCTACACCCTATATTTAATTTTCCACTTTGAAGTAAAAAGCAATCCTGAGAACTGTCAAACAATTAATTAGAATTAAAATGTATAAGAGAAACGCCGAACGTTGTTTGCTCGTGTGAAAAATATGAAAAATAAAAATAAAACCCCGACTTTTATTCAAATTTGTTCGCCATAGCTCACGCGATGCCGCCGCTTTTTATGTCGGCAACCATTAATCACGGTTACACCGTATACACTATTACTACCTAGTCACTAGAGTGAAAATAGAGTTTTCGAACATCTTGATTGTTTGGGGTCGATCGAAGGGTCAAGAAACTGATTGTATGCCCGCCACAGACCGACGAGATCGTGTGCTGGATTTGGGGTAACGGGGGTGTGTGTTAGAGGGGCGGGAATTATAGGGCATTTATTTTTTCTTAGTTTTTTGGGTGTGAACACTTTCGGCACGAGGGTGTCCGAAGTTGCTGAGTTTGGATTGTTATAATTTGTGAAAGGCACGAGACGTGAAATTGCTTTTTTCCTAGCATAGTGCTAGGATTCTATAGTAGATTTCGTGGGTAAAATGATGACAATAGATGTTATTTTCATATTTTCGAATATGTATTTGAAACACGCAATGTTCTGATTGTCAGAAGGAGTTTGTGTAGCATTAATAAGTGGAAAGTTGCAGACCAAGAGATTATTTCTAACAGATTTCGCAAAAGCAGGAAGCTCTAAATTTGTCTTTATTATGGCTATTAAATAACGGGACTGATATTGTAAAAAAAATCTCTATCCCTACAAAATAAAATAACAACACTAACGTAAATGAAGGTTATGTCTCAACGATGTTGTTTACAAAAACGAGACTAACTGCATTTTGAAGGGGAAGCCTCAAACTAAACAGCTATTAGTCAATGTTTATTGGCGCATGCGCACTCGTTCCACTGCAGTGTCAGTCCCGTTATTTAATAGCCACACCTCGTATGTTTTAATGTGAGTTTAGCGATTACTTGAAATCTGTTCAGCTAATTTGGAACGTTTTAACTAGATTCTGATCAAGGAGATGGCTTATGGCGTCTTTGGCGAAGGCGAAGGTATTAAATATAAGCAATTGGCGTTGTTCGAAACCTGGTGTGCATTTATCTGAAAATGTTTTGGAATTAAATGAAATCGAATGTTAAACAACATGAAGATAGAGCTTTGGTGTTGATTTCGTTACTTATAAACGGGACTACTGGTTGATAATGTTGTAGACATCTCTGTCTCTCAGAATAACATTGAGGAAGAATCTCTGTTCAGACAGCCAGTAATCCGTGCAACTATTTTTTTACTTGGGAAATAACACCGCAATCGAAATAATAAGCTGTATCCTCGAAGTTTCCTTGGACTTCCATCGTCTTGAAGTGGTTGATCTCACAACGTTTCAATAGCTTTGTATCTAATAGCAGATACAAAGCTCTGGGCCTTGTGTAACATCAGTTCCTCTCCAAACTTTATGCAACTTATGGGCTATAAAATAAATAATTTTTTAATCACACTGTATAAATATAATTCAACTCCAGCATATATTTCAACCATCCACTATATGATTTGTTTACGTCTACATCATATAACAGTTTTTTAATCACTCTATATAATTTTAATTTCATATTTTTTCCAACATTTTTATACCACCAAAGGTCCACTCCACCCTATATTCCAACCATCCCGTATATACAGCTGCCTACGGACCACTATCATGCTACTCCATACTATATTTCAATAATCATATAAATACAACTCCTTCTATCACTTTACTTTGTGATTTTGTTTGCTATAACTAAACACCCTGTATAAACGCAACAAATAGCAGTTTAGGGTTTGACATGTGTTGTCACTAAATTTTCTATTAGGCCGAGAGAATGTGACAACCAAAAGCACCGTCTTCACAAAATGGAAAAAAATTTCATTTAAATAGGTATTTGCCTGGTTAACAAATAAAACGAGCTTGATACTCATTGATTTAAGGAGCCGAAATTATTATGCTTTACTACCTATATGCTTGACATGTACATGAAATTCCCGCACTATTACGTTGGGATTAAAATATGTATGAGGAAATGTCCCTTATGTCATTTCGAAGAAATTTTGATAAGAATTTTGGAATTTTCGGCGATATTTTCTGCAAAACTGCAAGTTGCACGTCCCAGAAAAGTATATGAGATCACCTAGGGTTCTTCCTTAATAGATTAAACGGTAAAAAACTATACACATCCATAAGGAGTTTTCGAAAAATCGACTAAAATATTAGGGATATTGGTCGATCTTCATGCACGCATGTGTTCATTCACAAATTTTATCACTTTACCAATAGATTTCTTTTTTAAAAATTGAAGTTTCACCAATCCGGATATATACTTTATTAAAGAAGACCACAGGAGAAGAAAAAATACGCGACAAATTGATAACTTTTTGAAAGTCGGTTAAAAATTTAGCAATACTTGAATATAAATCAGTATTATTGTTTATATGTCTATATTTTAGGAAATTCTGTACATGATCTACGTACAAGTTTCATTACCTTTGTAGAATTTGCAATAAATATTGTGTTTACTGTTAAATTTGAACTGGATTGTATAAATAATAAATAAATAACACAGGATATTAAAAAAATGTTAGCCATAACGTGATTCATTTTTCATTTAAAATTTAATTTATTTACAAAAATTTGAATTGTGCTATACTTGAAAGTTTCGGTGAAATATTGTGGAATTTACTATTTAAACCAAAGTAACAATTAGATAAATTTAACGACGTAAGTTTTTATAATGAAATTTGACTCGCCAGTCTCAATTTACGGCTAAGCTTCCTTTCGCGCCGTCCATTTTCATTCCATTAAAAATAATTTTTTCATCCGAAAATCAAACACAATTATCGTCTTCTTCACGCTAAATCATGTCTCGATTTCCAATTCTGGGATTAATCAATAAACAGACGCCAAATGGATTTTTTCTTTGGGCGAGATATCGAGAGCGTCTCATCCCTAGCCTAAGAAGACACCGAGAATTAATTAAGGAACTCTTGCTAGGACGAATTGAGTTATAGTGTAAAAGCTTTGGCGGCTCGACTCGTGAAAATGAAGGAAAGATGTTTTTTTTTGCGAGGGAATTTTATAATTGGTTTAGAGATGCCAGTAGTTACTCGTCGGTCTCAGCAGATTTTATTTTAGTTTCGTTCAAGGTAAAATAGTGTGACCTGTGCCAACAAATGCCACTTCTTTGTTAAATACATTAATTATGTATTTTTCCATTTATTTATTTGATTTTATTTATTTAATGAGTAGAAATTCTTGTACAATATATAAATTTATTAGTCATACCGGAAAATGTTAATACTAGACTAAAAAATAATTTATATTTAAAAAAGAACCGACTTCAGCTGACTTAAAATAAAAACAGTTTAGAAATAATATGCAATAAATCACTATTTTCAGACAGATCTTTTTTTACCTGATTTAATTAAGGTACAATTCAATTGAGAATTTTAGCGTATTATTATCTCTCTCTCTCTCTCTCTCTTTTCCCTCTCTCTTTCTCCCTCTATAATTTTTATTCTTTGTTTACATTTTCCAAATATATTTTAACTTTTTTATTTGTTTTATTATTTAGACCACTTTCTATAAATGTAACTAATTCACTCTATATTGCATCCACACTCTATATGCTTCTGTGTACTGCTCACTGCTATATAACTTATTCGTCTATCATTTTCTGAATCATCCTATTCAACTATGATTCAACTCAACGCAATATTACAACGGTCCTGATATCTTTAGAAGCACACTGTATAATTACAAATTCTCTCCACACAATTGATTCTTTCTACTTTGTTGTTTGTCAAAAAATTTGACAAACAACAAATTCACGATAAAAGCGAAAATTTTTTTAGAGAAAAACCTCGAAAACAACACGAAATGATTGACAACGACTCCAGACTCGGAGTTGAAACGTCTCCATACACAGATAAGAATTACACAATATACAATACATTACTTATATACAGGAATACTGGTTGATCATTTTGTAGACATCTCTTTCTCTCACAATACCTGTGAGGAAGAATCTCTATACAGACAGCCAGTAATCCGGGCAATTTTACGAAATTGCCTTACTACACTTTGTTCTACATATACAATTTTTAAATACTTATCACTAATCTGTTGCAGGAAAAAATTTGGAGGAGAGAAAACCCAATGAACAGACAAAATAATTGTAATCCCACAATAAAGTTATAGATAGAGTTAAGTTATAGTTGGTGGCCTCTAATCAGATGCATATACAGAGTGGTTGAAATATTTTGTAGAGTAAAATTATGGTTATATAGGACGGTTCAATGGACAAATAATTTATAATGGTTGACCAATTGGCAGCAGTATAATATATATAGGGTGGTTTGAATATAGATGGAAGTAGAGTTATAGTTATACAAAGAGTGGAAGGAAATTGTTATATAGGGTGGCCAATAAGCAGTTGCAGTTTAGGTGAGATATGTTGGGGATTCCTTATAGTTATAATACGGAGTGGTACAAAAATTTTTATATTGAGTGGCCCATAAGTGGTTGTATATACAAGGTGGTTGAAATCGAGGGCTAAGTAGAATTATAATTTTACAAAAAATCGTAAGAACTGTATCTCACCATATGGAATACCTGAAATATTAGACGAAGCAAAATTATTGTTATACAGTGTGCTGAACGCAATGATAGAAAAAGTTGCTTGGTTGCATGGTTAAAAATAGAGTGGAGTGAAATTTTACCTTACAAGATGGCTCAATCATTATCAGAAATAACAATTATTTAACGTTAGCAGCTGCATAGCTGAAATATACATTGGAATAGATTTATAGTAAGTAGTTTAAAATATGTTATATTCCACTATAGGGTGACGTTGAGTTACAGCTATATAAGATGGTTCAAAAGAATTTTGAATAAATTTATTGTTATATAGGGTGGCCCATTACATTTGTAGTTTGGGTGAACTATATGCAGGATTGGTGGACTTATAGTTATGTGGGGTGGTTCAAAATAGTTAGAAAAAACTATTATATAGGTTAGCCTATATGTGTCATAAAGTATTTCTTATTGGAAATAATTGAATATTTCATACGCGGGTGAAACTCATGACAAAACTCGTATACAGTTGAGAAAGTAACTTGTAATAATTACAGTATATGATTCAGACCATGCAAATGTTCTTATGGAGAATAAAATTTTAAATCCTATTTATGAAGAAATTGAGAACTTCCATCTTGAAGTTGGTTAACTGATATTTATTTTGACTTAATTCCAATCTGTTTTTATAGGTTACTAAAAAAGAAAGTTGGTTACAGAGTTTCTGACGGTATAGACTATGTTCTTGAAAAAATATATGAGACACTTCGGGATCCCACTTTGCAGACTTCAGTTTAAACGATTCAAATTCGTTAAACTGGTTTCGAGTAATCGCTGAACATATCTTAATAAAACAAATCTTCAGATGAACTGAGAACTTCTTTCCTTTGGAGTTATATTTAAATTAAGAACAAAATTACACATTAGGATGAATATTTAAATCGTAACAAAATAGTGACAATTATTTTAAATCTGAAATTTATATCCATTGCTAAAAATGACACTGAAATTATAGGCACACTTTTATTCACTATTTTCTAATTTTAAATACAAAATTGTTGTTTTCTTGTGTTAACTATCTGTCTCATTCCATCAGCTTGGATGCAGGAAATTTTCTTGTGAAGCAAAATGGCCTTATTTTCTCAATTTTTATTCTCTTTTCGGGCAATATAACTGAATGTTTTATAACACAAAAATCGTGATATGATCAGATTAATGGTGACATTTTGTGTTTCGTTCAAAATTAGAATATGTAACCGAGCAAATACAATAAAACATTTTTATAGATCCGATACGGTCTGAATGCTGAATAACCACTTTTTTTACTTTCTCAACCATGCCCATGCTGCCGTGTTTATCTAGACACCGAAATAGATGTGCCAGAAATAATTGAAAAGTTGTTGAGTCTTGGTTCTCAAACTCCGATTTGATTGTTTCTTTTTCTCTTCGTGTTTTTGCTTCGTTTCTGCTTTTTATCAAAAAAGAAGCGGTGGGATTATTCGACCGAGTAGACGTGTATATACTTTTTTTTTTGTTTGGACTGCAAGAAAAGTTTCGTTCGACTAGGAAAAATTGAATAGAAGGAAAATCTCCAGACATTGTTTTCCGGAATTGGGACACATGTAAATAGCGTTCTATCGATTCGTAAACAATAGTTACAAATTGATTCTGAAACTTCCGAACTGTTCGGATAGAGGAAAGTCTTTCGGTGCTTTGTGTGCTCGAGGTGGAAATCTGTTTCAGGGAGATTGCTGAGTGTGGAGTTTTTGCACGGAGGGATTGTTGTTCTGCAGGTGAGAAGCAAAGGAAAGATATGATATATAAATTGTACAAAATGTTTCCTAACTGAATTCGTAACCATAAACGATCATTGGTTGATTTGAAGAAAAAAACTTCATATGAGCATAGGTCCTAAACTTTTAAGTTAAAGGGTGATAATGGAAATGCTGTGGAGCCTTGGGTGTGTCATTAATGTATATAAACATAGTCTTGCAACCTAACACCAAATCTTTATTTAAAACAGTTAACTCCATTTCGCCAATTCTAAATTTTCATCTTCATTACCTACCTACTTTAATGTTTAAGCACTTTCTGGGAAATAACATTACAAGTCACGAATTTCTGTATATAATATTATTATTATATTATTAGCAAAACCTACAAGCATTTACAATTAAACATAAATCTGAATAACAAAATAGAAGGTAAAGCTTTGCCCCTACAAGGCCAAGATTAGCTAAAAGCTACTCTCACTCTTAACATTGCAGGAAACATATACAGGGTGAGATTTTTTTGATGATCAATATGGAGATCTCGGAAAACAAGCAGAGATAGATCAAACTTATCTTTTTTTGAATGGAAACCATAGTTAGCCATGATGTCAAAAATATGACATTCCTAAAGTTTTCAACGATTAAATACTGGATATAGTTATTCATAAAAATAACGGAGTTATGGATGCTTTTCTCTCTTATTTTCAGTTTTAATGTAGGTAGCCATGAAAAAGATTGCCTTCACTTTGACGTTTCCTCATTTGAGAGTAAGTCCATTAGTATTGCTGAACTGACAGTCGATATTGACAATTCTTCGTGATAAAATGGAATATTTTAACAGAGAAAAACTGCATAAGGTGGAATGTTATATCATATGCCATAAAAATTCAGTTCGTTCAGCTGAGGAATACTTTCATAGATATTATAATCGTTGTCAACCTTCTATGTACATTTAAGATGCTTTACGATAATTTACGCAGATATGGATCTTTTACTAAACCACCAAATTAACGAAGCAGCACAAATAAATGTTTTGGCAATAGTAAATCAAAATCCATCTACATCAACTTGTGGCAGAAGCTGGCACATCTCAACGAACTGTAGTTTAGGTACTGAAAGCGCACAAGATCCATTTGTAAAAACTTTCAGTTTCTCAAACTTTGCGTGCTGGTGACGAACATCGACGTATTTTGTTTTGTACATGGTTTAGAGACATGTGCCTTGACAATTCACAGTTTCCATTAAAGGTGTTATGGTCAGATGAAACTAGATTTACTAACTGCGGTATGTTCAATAGACACAATGAGCATATTTTGGCTAAAGAAAACCCTTTCTATGTAGAACAAAGACCACCACAAATAAAATTTGATTTTAATATTTGGTGTGGTATCATAGGGTTTACAATTCTGGGGCCTTTTGTCTATGACGAATCACTCATTTGGGGAGCGTTACTTGCATTTCTTGCAATACTCTTTTCAAGACATATTGCATAATTTGAATTTGAGAACTCGTTTAGAAATTGAGTGGTTCTAACATGATGGAGCACCTGCTCATAACTCGTTATTAGTAAAACAATACTTAGATAATATCTATCCAAACTCTTGGGTAGGAAGAAATGGCCCACGCGAATGGCCACCCCGGTCTCCCGAGTTCTATTTATGGGGTGCGCTAAAAAACAATGTATACAAAAGAAAGTATGAGACAGTTGGTGACCTGCGGTATTACAAGCAATTGAAGGAATTGATAGGCGGTCTGTGAGGAAAGCGGTAATGTCAATCTTAAATCTTAAAAAGATGCAATTTTTGTCTAAATAACAATGGTGGACTTTTCGAACATAAATTGTAACCATTATTATGTACTTTAATTTCCTAAGTTTTTAGTAAGTACCCACTTATTTAGTATTTTCGTTATATCTGATATACCTAATAAAAAAATCGTTCAATGTTTTTTGGAATAGTTATTAATAAATCAATCTATTTCATCGCTACCTACGTTAAAAGTGAAAATAAGAGAGCAATGCATCCATAATTCCGTTATTTTTATGAATAACTATATCGAGTATTATATCGTTGAAAAGCTCTAAAAATGTCCGATTTTTTGAGGTCATAGCCAACTATTTTTCCATTCAAAAAAAGATAATTTTGTGTCATATCTCGAAAACGAGAGTTGTCACGCATACGAGGACATGACAATCATATTCGGGATACAATTGCCTTCAATTTTAATATTTACACTTTTTTATAAAATCAAAAACAAAGGAGCTAGGAGGATTTGACTAAATCGACAGAATGTCGTTTTTTCAAAATATCTAGCAAGCCATGACTTTTTACAAAAATCCGAAAGTGTCATTAAATTGGGCCAGTAAAACTGCAAAACTTTCCCAATTTAACCATTGCTCTATCTCCGCTAGTTTCCGAGATATACATACTGATCATCAAAAAAAACTCTGTATATACTTTGCCATATGGTTGAGATAGGGACTTGTACTAAGCTCTTTATATAATTCTAAACGTTTTGGGGTCTAGATCAGACTCCGTTGTCAATGGCAAACAAACTATAAAAAAGGTAGAATTCGAAAATGTAATAATGAGAATTGTACCGTTTTTATAGTCCCTTTAGCATTGATAACGGGGTCAGAAATAGGCTCCAAAAAGTTTGGAAATATACAGATATTTGTGATAGATTTTTTTCTTTTGATGAAGCTACAATTCAAGCTCAATTTCAAGAGTAACTTTAGTTGTGGATTATTTACTATTAATGGAGTCCCACGTCTATGCTAAGTTCCCTTATTCCAACAATGTCATCAACATAGTAGAATTGAACATACAGGTTTGCTCAAAATATATTTTTTACAATGACAAAGAGGAATCCATAGCTATTCCAAAACCGTCTTTATAGAAACCTTCTACATAATGTACCTAAATATTTTGTTTTCAAACAAAGTGTATAGGCTGCATTAATTTATTAACAGACCAATTGGTTCTTGTTTGAGATGAGATTTTTGAAAAAGCAAACAAACCTGTCGCATGAATATGAAAAAGCAAACTACAAGGGTAATTGCTTCAAAACATCTTTACTATCTTGGTTAAATTATAATAAAGGTAAAACCAAAAGATTGTATCACACAAACTCGTAAAGTTTTAAAACACCGTCTTGTTCTAGTGTCAACTATCTGCTAACAAAATAGCGCACATACGTTGCTATCTAGATGTCTTTAAAGTACAAAATGGAATAAACGAAGTGAAGTTTTCGCAATTCATGGTGTTATTTGTCGCTGTTTAGGCGAGCGACGAGATTCACGATAAGTTGTCGAAAAGTTAGTGAGACATCTTGTTCGTGGTCTGATTGTGCTGTGCTTATTTATACGATTCGATTTCAACAATCGGTCCAATGCTTTTCCATATGTCTAGATTGTATCGTTGACTTTTTATTTGTAACATACGGCATTAAATTGTGGATGGTAAGTTAGTTATACAAAGAAAATTTGAAAATGGATTTTCATCAGTGCGAATCGTGACCTTTACAACCGATAACTTTTTTCATCGAGGGGGGGGGGTAGGTTAATTTTTGTGAAGGGTGTTAATGATAATGATTCATTAAAATTGAATTTTCATATGTAAAACCCTCAATAACCCAGACCTCCGCTGGCTACAGGCTTGTTTAGAAAAGTATAAACAGTAGGATAGCCTCTACATTATATCACTAATCATATTACTGGTTTGGAGAAAAGAAATTATGTTTATAGATCTGTCGAGTTTAACACAACCCAAGTTTGTATATATCTGCAAAGTGCGGAGTCTAGGGCCGACTTCGTAGTCAATGGCGCTAGAATATTTTGGAAACATAATATGAAAGATCATAAGAAATGCATCTTCTTCGGGTAGATTTGATGGAAACAGATGTTTAGTTCAAAATTATGGTACGGCCTAGAAAAAACTACCATAAATGAAAAAGAGTTTGAAGGTATAGATCAAAGTTGGGGTTTCAATCTGCCTATTCCCCAAGAATCACAAGGTAACTGAACTTAGTGTGAATCTACTCTACTTGTTTTATTTATAGTTGGGTCGATTAGAAGGGGCTGTGTTGTGATTGGTTGGGTGTTGGTGGGCGTGTCTGGTTTGGTTAATCTGGCTATGACAGCGGTCCATGCTGTAGGAAGGTTTAGACAGAGGGGTCGTTTCTCTATTTCTATAGCTTTGCCAACAGTGGATGCCCTAAGGGAATTGAGAGAGATGATAGTCCTACTGTCCTCGATAGTTGATGTTGATAGAGTATCCTGTTCGGATATGATGATGCGCGAGATCTTTTTTGCAAACTGACAAAGAATGTTCATATATTCGATGGTTGACGCGTTTATTTGTACGACCGATGTAGCTTTTTGGAAAATCGCGACATGGATTTTCGTAAACTCCTTGATCCTCGTTAGGTGCTTTCTCTTTAAGGTTCGCTGTTAAGTTGGCTATAGTTTGAGTGGTGTTGAAGACTGTCTTTATTTGATGTCGATGTAGAATCCGTGCTATTTTGTAAGTGAGTCCTCGAATGTACAAAAGGAAGGCTTTCAGGTACTGTTGGTCTATTTCTGACGGAGTTGGTGTATTCGGGGGTGTTAAGATTGACGAACTCTGCGCGCATTGTGGTCCGGATTATTCGTTTTGTCTAAGAATTTGTTGAATATTATTAAGTTCGTTTTTTCTATTATCAATATCTGTTAATCGGATAGAGCCAAAGATTTCATTAGAGAACTTAATTGGACAGGATGGTGGTGTAATTTGGGCATTTAAGTATTGATTGGTATTGGTTGGTTTCCAATAGAGGGTGTGTGAGAATCCATCAATGTTGGATTTTGTTATGGGTATATCAAAAAAAGGGAAAGACTCGATTTCTATTGTAAATTGAATAATAGGATGTATGCCATTGAGGTGTTGCAGGTCTAATGAAAGTCATTTGCCCTTATAGCCGAGATTTACAGAAAAAGAGTTCCTAAAAAATCATCAACTGATATGGTACGAACGTGTGAGACGAATAGTCAAAGACGGATTTTCTCGAATTAAGCAATGCCAGTAATAAATCTAACCCGACAATGACTGGCCCAAAAGGCGTGTAAAGCTATAAATGGGATTTATAAAGATTTTTTTTTCTAACCGTTTTTCAAATATATCCTCTTTTAGCTTTTTTAGCTTTGTGATAATAATATATTAATCAAATAATTAAATTCACATTAAAAACATAATATTTAATATGAAAGTTACTGCAACGCGTCCGAAAAATCAGTACTGATCTACTACATTGACTATTTTACCACTAAACAATAATAACGCTTTGTGCTGAACTATCCAAGATAGTCTTTGCATGATGGTCTGAAACAGTGTTAGCCTGTCACTGTAAACCAATCTGACCATAAATCTTGTACTTCCTGGCGGTAGCCAGCAATGCACAAGTATTGTGCCAAGGTTAGAAAAGGAGGGTAACACTCTATTAACAGCTGCATCCAAAGAGCTATGTGCAGTATGTAGTTCATTGTTTGCATCTCCCAATCGAGTGAGATAGCCTCTTGCTCTCTCTATTGCCCTCTTTTTTTACTCTTGGTATGATATTTGTGTATGACATGCTTCCTCCAGTTGTACATGCTCTAAGAATATAACAGTATTTAACGCTCGCTCCCTCAATACTTAATTACCTACTCAATGTTTTGAGTTTTGACGGTCTGGCGGCACTGTCAGTATTATTTGGTTGGCGTTGACAATATGGACGTAAAAAATGAATTTTATTATATTTTATTTAATGAATGAACCAACATTATAAATTTATATTAGCATTGTGCACCGAAGGTCGTCAGTAGCTACTAAACAAAACAAAAATAAGGTAAATCGGTTGATGAACAGAGGAGAAAATGGTACCGAATCGTTTTGTCTCATAAATATATTAGATTACAATTACGAGAGTCAATTTGAAACATTTTCCGAAAACGTCTTTGACAATTTTCCAGATAGCTAAAAATGATTTGCTCACATTTAATAACAGTCACGATGCTCATCATCATTATTTTCACCCTTGTCTTCCAGTGAGAGAGAAGGAGAAACTTTAATTCAGACATCATGAATATTCCGCGAGAAGAGAAGAGAAGCCTGTTGCATCGTTTTAAATATTAAGGTTGAGAAATGAGGGAGAGACTCACCGGCTCTACCGAAGAAACGAAATTTGAGTAAAAAGGTCAATATTGAGTTTAGTGATTC